>BTHU01000008.1:41324478-41901978 GCA_036184795.1 Tokudaia tokunoshimensis
TCTCTCTCTCTCTCTCTCTCCTCTCTCCTCTCTCTCTCCTCTCTCTCTCTCTCTCTCTCTCTCTCTCTCTCTCTCTCTCTCTCTCTCTTTCTTTCACACACACACACACACACACACACTTTCTCTCTTTCCTACATTGTTATTTAGATTGACAAAATTAAGTCATACATCTTGGGTCAATATAAAATGGCAGTATTAAAACACTCATCTGTCTCAATCTCTTTTTATCTCTCTACTCCCTAATGATGCCTTCCACTGCCTCTTCAGAAAGGCAGGTATATGAGGTCTTATGAATATTATTGTTTAGTTCTGACTAAAGACAGCCTCAGCATTCTTCTCAAGTCAACTAAACTTTGAACAAACACAGCAGTGATTCAGAGGAGTGGCAGCCTTTCAGAGTACAGGAAACATTCTCTGAGTCAGGAAAGAAAGATAGATAGGCAAAGTGAAGAGTACATATAAGGGAAAGGAAACCTTAGCTCAAGAGTCTAGTTAGAGTCTCCAAGAGATGCTAGTAGAACACCTTGACACAACTAACAAAGCTCACTAACAAAGGTTTCCTACATAAAACTATTTCTTTTCATACGGAGATACTTAAAATAAGGATGTTAAAATAGCAATGGGCACAAATCCAGTCCTACAAAGGATAATAGATAGAAAACTCCAACACAAGGAGGAAAACAATGCCCTAGAAAAAACAATAAAATAATCTTCTTTTAACAAACCAAAAAGAAGAGAGCCACATAAACATAACTCCACCTCTAATAACAAAAATGACAGGAAGCAACAATCACTTTTCCTTAAAATCTCTTAATATCAATGGACTCAATTCGCCAATAAAAAAGACATAGACTAACAGATTGGATATGTAAACAGGACCCAACATTCTGCTGCATACAGGAAATGCACCTCAGTGACAAAGACAGACACTAACTCAGAGTCAAAGGCTGGATAACAATTTTTTCCAAGCAAATGGTCCCAAGAAACAAGCTGGAGTAGCAGTTCTAATATCTAATAAAATCAACTTTCAACCAAAAGTTATCAAAAAAAAAAATAAGGAAGGACACTTCATACTCATCAAAGGAAAAATCTACCAAGACGGACTCTCAACTCTGAACATCTATGCTCCAAATGTAAGGGCACCCACATTCATAAAAGAAATTTCACTAAAGCTCAAAGCACACATCGCACCTCACACAATAATAGTGGGAGACTTCAACACCTCACTCTCATCGATGGACAGATCATGAAAACAGAAACTAAACAGTGAAACTAACAGAAGTGATGAACCAAATAGATTTAACAGATATCTATAGAACATTTTATCCTAAAACAAAAGAATGCCCCAGTATAGGGGAATGCCAGGATGGGGAAGCAGGAATGGGTGAGTGGGTGGGGGAACACCCTCATAGAAGCAGGGAAGATGGGATAGGGTTTTTTTTAAGGGGAAACCTGGAAAGGGAATAACATTTGAAATGTAAATAAAGAAAATCTAATAAAAATTTTCAAAAAAAAGAGAAAATAATAAAATAGCAATGGGGAGTGTGAGAATGGCAGGTGAAGTGGTTCTTCTGTAAAAGCAGGATTGATTAGAGTTCAAATAACAATTTAGAAAATATAGTATGCTGTAGAGTTGATGTGGACAAAGAAACGGTGGGTTGGGAAATCAAACGGAAGGCTCCTTACAAGGTTATGGGGAAGAATTACAGGCTAGAAAGCCAGGAAAAGATTAAGGGATACAGGAATGGAGAGAAATCCTTCACCCTAAGGCTTAGAATCAAGACACTTAAGTTGAACCAGCAAGTTTTGAATTACCTGCAAAGATAATCCTTCTGTTTCTAAAGTTATTTTAATGACAATGTTCAAAGTAAGTATAACATGCTTACTTAAAATCAGAATGCTTGTGACCCTGAGTTCAGCTATGTTACCATTCCTATCTCATCCCTGAATCTAAACAATACACCATGTAAAACGGCTCTACAGTTTCATTTCCATGAGGAAATCGAGGAAAAATGGAATCAGTTCATAAATATTTGCTTCAATTTTTAAAACTGCATTTCTGCATGAACTGAATACAGGAACAAAACCACCTGACAAACAGGATGGCTAGGTTATCTATTCTCTGCAGGGTGTCTTAAGTTATCTATATGTACCTTAACTCTGCTATTGTAGCCTGACTGACTGTTGCTAAGGTGGGGGCGTGCCATAGGATGCTTATTCAGAAGAACTCTGTGATTTTCATCCTGGAATTGGACTTTAGCCCCTGGTCTCACAGAAAATGGCGTTTCTTCAAAAACAGAGTTAGTTGGGCTTTACAGGTCATCAGGTTGTAACTTCATCTCTAATACAGTAGGGACTTTTGCTCAAAAGAGGCCCCATCTTGTCTGGACAGGACACGGAAGTGCCCAGTAGTTACATTTAAAAGGGTGTTACCAACCACCAAGCATGCCGTTTGTGCCAGAAGATGCCCACATGTTGATATTCACATGTCCCAGGTGGTGCCCGAGAAGCGATGGCAGGCCAGACCCTTCCCTCATTTGCTACCTTAATAAAACGAGGCTGTACCTGCTCTCCCTGAGTTTGCATCTCCGTTCATGTTCACTTTTCTTCCTTATAATATAGGTATGCCTCTTGGAAATGGCAAGTAGTGTGGATGTCTACTTTTCAAATCCTCTCTGATTGTCAGTCTCCTCACTGAACAATTCCATCCATTTTCACTTCTTTAACCTATTGGCAGATGCAGTTTCCTTTCTTTCTTTCTCTTTCTTTCTTTCTTTCACTTTCTTTCTTCTCCTTCTCCTCCTCCTCCTTCTTCCTTTTCTTCTTCTTTTTTATTTACATCTTTTAGTTTCCCTTTGTTCCCCCGGCTTGCTTTTACTTTTTCTTTTCCTTCCTTGCTAAGTTCCGAATTTTTTACTTGGGTGCTGTTTTTTCATTTTTCCCATTTGGTTTGCAAGTTGCTATCGCTGATCTCTATTTCTTTATAGGGACTCCTGATGTTTTGAGAAGCACAGTTTAAAATGTCTCCAATCCCCGTCCCCTCACCTTAGCAAGGACACAGAATCCCTGGGATGCTCTATTTCCAGCATCTCCTGGCTCACTGGACATTGTTGTCTCAAGTAAACTGGTTGTTGTTAGTTTTTAGAATCTTCTTTAATAGGACCCTGTGGTAAAAATAAATAAATAAATAAATAAAAATAAATCTGTGCCTTTGAAAATATTTTCATGTTTTTTCTAAGAGTTTTCTAGATGTGAACTTACAGGATGGCAGTATTTTCTCTCCTATTCTGGCCCCCATTGTGCTGTGAGATAGGCAGTGTAGCTTCTGCTCCATCATGTGTAATGTGTCCTCTTGCTCAAGCTACACCGCTCTGTCATTGCTGCTCTGCATCTACCTGCGAGATGCCGATTTCTTTTTTGTTTATTCCATTTGGAATTCACCAGAATTTCTGAATCTATGAATCAATGTCATTTAAAACTTCAGTTTCAGGTTTTTTTTTGTTTATGACTTACACTTTTTTATTTTCCCATTAATTAATTTATTGATTCACTTTACATCCCAACCCCAGCCCCTTCTCTTCCCAGTCCCCCCCCTTCACATATCAGCTCTTCCCATCCCCCAGCCCTTCTCCTCTAAGAAGGGGGCACTCACCTTCCATACCAACCCACCCTGGCAGATTAGATACGTAATGTGACATAAATTTCTTCACCGGTTCAGAGTTATCCTGAGAGCATAGCACTTCCTGGTCTTGGGAACCTTGGAAGTTGATCTTAATCATCACCTAAATGCCTTCACTTTTGCCTTCCATCCCTAAGGACCAAATCTTGGTCTGCCCTCTGCAAGTACAACTGGAGCCATCAAATCCAATTGACCTATCATCACACTGATGGATGGGCCTCGTCCTGGACTCAGATGGCTGCCCTAATTTTGTAAGGTTCACTAACACAGGTAAAAGATTGGGGCTTCAGGTTTAAGTTTTTGTGCTTCTTTTCATAATTTGTACAACAGAACATTTTCCTAATATCTAAGCTCCAATAGTGTCAGAAAGAGTAATCTAAGATTGAAGAATATAAGTTTTAAAATTAAAACTTCTACATGACAGAAAACCCCATAAAGTGGTAGAAGAAAAAACAGACATGTGAAGATAATACGTGCATACAACAATGAATCTATGTGAATCTATATGAATCTATATGCAGTGTTGAGGATAAACATGGTTCTTGCTCCAAAGAAAGAAGAGTTCATTCTGAATCAAATACGAGTGCCTATAGCATAGAAACACAGATTCAGGTTGTCTTAAGGACATCTTCCAGTATGGAGGTGATTACAAGTTTTCAGTCACAGGGAGAAGAAAAAGACAGTCGTGAATCAATACATTTGCAAATATTTCAGTGGAGACACCAGGCAACAAAGTGGAAACTATCTTAGATTTTATATGCTACCTAGAAACATTCCTAGATTTGAGGTTGACCACTTCAAGGATAAAGTGTTCTTCTAAGGGAATACATCTCAAAAGTTTTACCTAACAGTCAGAAAGATGCTAAATCTGAAGCAGACATGGATTGTAAAATTGCTGCTCATGAACTCTGTGCAACTTGAGTAAGAAATGTCCCCCACAGGCATGTGTATTTAAACACTTTGTTCCCAGTTGGTGGTGCTGTTTAGGGAAGTTATGGAGTCTTTGTAAGGTGTAAGCTTGCTGGAAGAAGTATGTCATTGAAGGCAGACTTGGGGGTTTATAGCTTCACCTGACTTCCCTGTCACTCTCTCTGCTTCCTTTATGTTAGCAGTTCTCAATCCGTAGGTCCCAACCCCTTTAGGGCTTAAAAAACCCTTCCATGGGGATTGCATATCAGGTATCCTGCATATCAGGTGTTTATATCACATAATCTATAACAGTGCCAGCATTACAGTAATGAAGTAGCAACAAAATCATTTTATGGTTGAGGGTCACAACAATGTAAGGAATTGTATTAAAGGGTCATAGCATTAGGAAGGTTGAGAACCACCGCTCTATGTGGATAAAAGAAATGGGATTAGCATGTTCTCTGCTCCCGCTGCCACTGTGTCCTTCCTATCTTCATGGACTCCAGGCTCCTTGATAACCCACCAAACTAAACCCTCTCTCTTTAAGTTGCTTTTGGTCATATTTTATCAAAGCAATAGAAAAGTAACTAATACAGAACACAACCTAGTTTTGGCTCTGGTCCTGCAACATTCAACCTCCCCACAGTCATCATCTTCCAGTGAGCCTACAGAACATTAACCATAGGTATGGCTCTTTCTGGAAACTTCCTCTCACTCTAAAACCCATCCAACCCCATTTCTGAAGAAACTTCATTTTGTTCGAGACCAAGGGATAAACTCCAATTCCAGGAAGAAAATCACACCTGAGCAAACATCCTCCTAACCCACCACCTTTAGCAACAGCCAGGCTACAATAGTAGGCCCTAGGTACTTAAAGATAACCTAAGACATCCTGCAGAGAATAGATAACCTGACCACCCTGCTTTTCAAGTGGTTCTACCATCATGTTTGGTTCCTGCAGATTACGCCAGAAATGCAGTTTTTAAACTACCAACTTACTGACCCATGTGGAAATTCCCCAAGTTTGCTGTAACCACAATAAAAACCCTGAACCCCTAGACTCAGGGCTCTCATTCTGACCTGATTGAGAGTCTAAGAGACCTTGCACTCGAGCTCATAATAGAGACCCTTATGTGTTTTACATCACAATTTGCTCCTCAGTGGTCTTTAGCACCTACAACTTGGGTATAACACTCACAGCAGATTATACAAAGAATTGGTTTTCATGATCAAACAATTTCATAGTAGAAAAATTATAGATTAACCTATTTGAGGATATTTTTATTTTATGCGATCGGTTATCTCTGTTTTTAACAATGTATGCAAGGCGTGCATGCATCTTTCTGTGCAATGTGATTTTAAAACTAGTATTTGTTCTCAGGAGACACATTTTATGATAGGAAGACCATGAAAATTTGAAAACGTGGATTTGGGGGGAGGGGAGCAGGTGATAAATATTTGTGCATTCATGTAGCTGGTTTTTTTTCTTCCTGTTTAAATAGAAGGAATTAAGAGGTAATACAAATGGGGGCAGGGTGGTAGAGCCAGGGATGACTTGTCAGAGATTAGACTCAAAAGAGATTCACGGGTTGACCCAGATTGCAAATTCCATAAGAATGATAGTTTTCTGTTTTCTTCTCTCCGGATTGCCTATATCTAAACAAAGCTCATCACATGGGCTTATGAAGTGAATTGTTACAGAATAAGTGAACAGTTTTGCTGTGTGACTTCTATGTTTGAAATCTATGAGCTGAATGGATGCTTTAATAAATAAGGCTGGCACAACTGCACACTATGCCCAACAGCACACATAATAAAGACAACTCACAATGAAACAAAAATTAGTGTTCTTCAGGGCTACTTGCAGAAGCCAGAGACTCTAACTTATTTTCCAACATATAATATACATGACAATACATGAAAGCTTACCAAGGACATGCAAAATATGGTGATGACAGGAATACTAACAAAGAGAATTGAATCAGAGAGGTGATGTTTAGCAACAACTTTAAAACAAACACCACATATATAAAGCATGCTACTATATCACAATAAAAATATATATGGTCTTGGTGAATGAAAGATAGGACAATTGTTTATAACAGCAAATATTAAGGAACACAAATGTGTCTTGAATAATGAGAACACTGGCTGGACCTTACAGGAGGATAGAACACTAGACAGAAGTACGTGAGACCTGGAGCCCAAGCCCATGCATCAGGACACCTATATTTTATGAAGGAAAAAGAAACCTGCAGAGACAGTCATGGAAGAACTTTGTCAATTCTGTTTGAACATCAGTATAAATAAACATTCATTATAAAAGAGTCAAACGATTTTTTTAGCCATGATACAATCTTTAGATAATTATATTGTTAAATATGTCTTTCTTTATAGGATCTAGGGGTTACAACATTTCCAAAGAGGTTATCACATTCTTTATCATCAATGAGTTTTACATGTGTGTTCATTAATGTGTGTTTGTTAATGTGTGTATGTTAATGTGTGTATGTTTGTGTGCGTGGGTGTGTGTGTGTGTGTATGTATATATATAAAATTTTTCTTACTCAAATGTGAAAACTCCCTACAGACCTAACTTCCCTTCCAATTCCTCCTCTTTCTTCACTTTTGCTCCATTAAACAAATGCCTGGCTAATCTTACAATTCACATAAATGGATATAAAATCAGTAAATCAGTTTGGTTCAAAATGATAATGTGTTTACAGTGGGCAGAGAGGCAAAGAAGAGTTTAACCTAAATGCTACCTAAAAGCCAACTAATATCCTCCATGACAACCTACCAAAGAAGTCCTTCCTCCCATCCCAGTCTGCATTTTCTTCTCCCCTTTAATACCTTTCCTCTGGAATGTCCTAGTGGTCTCTCTACATGTACACACAGGCACGCACATGATCAATTTGTTATTTCCCCCAGTGTCTCTTACTTCTCCTGCAAACGTTTCAGGATCTCCTTCCTCCTAACTCACCTAGCACCTTCTCATCTCCTTACTTACTTGTCTATGCTGTGCTTCGGAGGCAATATTTACAGTCTATATTTTAAAAGGCTTCTCCAAAGCATTTAATTATTCAACCTTACTTCCTGGGGAATTCTACTCTGTTCTTTTGGTTTTTTTTACACTCAGTGTAAAAACATTTGTTTCTTAAGACAAAATCTGAAGCTACTTTAAGACTTGGATTTGAAAATGAAATAAAACAAAACAAAGAATCTCTAGGAACATCGTTACCCACAATGTGCAGGAAGAGAAGCTGGAAGCCAGTTGGCAAAGGCACGCCTGCTGGCAGCTGTAAGATAGTCATTTCCAGAAGTTTCTAGCATTGAAGCATCTTCCTGCCAAGTTCCTAGGATGTGATTCCTTTCCTGCCAGAACAGAAATCCTCTCCTGCTGATTTCACTCATGACCACTTTTCTCAAACCAGCTGTCCTATCCTTCCTTAAAATTTCCAAATTCCTCTCATTTAATGTTTAGCTGTTTCAAACAAGACTTGCTTTTCTTCCACTACCAACTTTTCTTCTAAATATAGTTTTTATAAAATAACTGCAAAATGGAAAATACATATTTATAAACACTTATCCCCTTTTGCCCAAACACATCTGATTTAATTTTTTGCTGAATAATTCTTTTGGTTTTGGTTTCAAATTTATTGGAAAATACAGAATTGGTAATTATATGAATGGGGTTAAGAGGTCAGTGTCCTAGTTTGCTTTTCTGTTGCTTTGATAAAACACTGACCAAAAGCAACCCCAGGGAGGAAAGGGTTTGTTTGGCTTACACTTCCACATTATAGTCCATCATTGAGAGTCTTGAACCCAAACAAAAATATAAGCAGAAACCATGGAGGAATGCTGCTTATTAGCTTGCTTACAATTGCTTGCTCAACCTGTGTTCTTATACAACCCAAGACCACCTATCTGGGGTAACACTACCCATAGGGACTGGACTCTCTCACATCAATCATTCATTAAGAAAATGTATCAAAGACTTACCCACAGCTCATTCTGAGAGAGGGGATTCCTCAATTTAGTCTTCCTCTTACAAGATTTTGCTAGTTAGTGTCAAGTTGACAAAAAACTAACCAACTCAACCAACAACAATGACTCTGTGCCCTGTGTGCAAAGACCTGTACTAAATACACAATGAGAGGAATGAGGGTTGAGAGTGGGTGACCACATCTTTAGGGATGTGCTTGAAAACCACTAGTGGATTTCTGAAGCTACGGTAAGTGCCAAAGCATATGTTCTCCCCTTACATACCCAGTGTGACAATAAATTAAGCATGGTTTGGTGGTTTGAATATGTGTGGTCCATGGGAAGTGGCACTATTAGGAGGTGTGACCTTATTGGAAGAGGTGTAACCTCATTAGAAGTGTGTCACTGTGGAGGCGGGACTTTGAAGTCTCATATATATGTTCAAGTCTGGCTAGTGTGATCCAAATCCTCCTGCTGGCTGCCTGCAGAAGATATTCTTCTCCTGGATGCCCTTGGATCAAGATATAGAACTCTTGGCTCTTCCAGTACCATGTCTGCCTCGATGCTGCCATAATTCTCACCATGATAATAATGGACTGAATCTCTGAAACTTTAAGCCAGCCCCAATGAATTGTTTTCCTTTATAAAAGTTACCTTAGTCATGCTGACCCTTCACAGCAATAAAACCCTAAGACACATGGCAACAAAATTAACAATACCTCACCATCGATCCTAGCAATGTCTGCATACGATTGCTATCTACATTCCTTATTAAGTCAAGAATTTTCATGTTTTTTTTTAATTTGAAGGAAATGTTATTGATTCCCTTCAAGATCTTTAATTTGCAGCACCATGGCCCTTTTACTTTGAGACTATTATAAAGTAAATTAGAATCACTTGCACATAAGCACTGGGATATCACAACTATGGATCTGATAAGCAAGATAGGTACCATACACAATCCAGATAAAAAAATATAAGAAGATATAGCCTAGGAACACTAGGCAGAGTGGCATAGTATTTCATCATGACAATCAAAATAACGTGTGAAGTCGTTGAATTATTTATTTCTATAATTTTTCATTCAATGCACTCGGATCACTACAGACCATGGGTAACTAAACCCCTCCAGTCAAGACTGGAGGTAAAGGTCTGGGGAGACTTCAAAGATCAAGCATTGGCTGTGCAAACAAGAGCACTAAAATTCAGGTTCCAACCCTCACATAAATATTGGGTTGTGGGGCTAGAAAGGAGGCTCTGTAACACTTGAGGAGGATCCAGGTTCAGATCCCAGTACCCTCATGGCCACTCACAACTGTATAACTCCAGTTCAAGGGAAACCAAAGCCCTCTCCTTACATAAACAAACCTTATATATGTAGTGAAATTGATAGTAATAATATTTCAACCTTGAGGCTTGGAAGAAGAAAGATATTTACCTTCTTGGGTCTTGATTCTCTAGCAGACATGCAAGACCCAAGTCAGAGTAACCAGCAATTGTTGCTTTTGTTATTGTTGTTGTTATTTTGGCTTTTGTTTGTTTGTTTGTTGCTTTGCTTTGTTTTTTTTGCTTCAAATGATCTTTAAATGAAATATCTATTTGAAACTCATAGTCCTTTCATTTTAGCCCCCTCTTCCTTCTCCTGGTTTACTCTTTACCTTTGTCAATTCCACTTACCTATGTTTATTAGCAAATTGTTAATATCAGTATAAATATGACTGCTAAGAATGTATTTAGTGTCACCCTAGCATTTAGGTGTTTGTATATCAAAGAACTACTCAAGACTCAGAATAATCCAGAAACAAAATTATTTATTCTCCAATAATGGATCTTTAAGTATATAATCCTGGTAGAATTAAAATGATTCGGGATACACAGCCATCTTGTTACCCAGGTAACCATCCCCAGTCTGCATTCATGTCAGAGATTCCCTCGGTTTTGTTACACAACATAGACTAGTGACAATCCTAAGCATTGCCAATTAAACTTCTTAAATACAAACTTTCCCAGAATCCAAAAGCTTTCGAGTACCTCCATGTCGTGGATGGAAGTTTCCATACCTGATTGATGTTAAAACGCAAAAACACTGAAAATATTACCCCAAATTACTTACAGCCTATCTATATAAAGTATATCTGAAATGTAAATGAACTGTTGTGTTTAAATTCAGTTCCCATCCCCAAGATATCTCATTATGAATATGCAAGCATTCCCAAAATTGAAGCAAATCTAAAATCCAAAACTCCCCTATTCTTAAATTTTTGTCATTTGCTGGACTGTGGATCTGTATACTTACCATTTACAGTACAGTTGACAATGATTACTGTCCCTGTGTCCCAAGCGACTAAACTGTGCAACCTGATGGTTCAGTACAAAGCACATCAGAGGCCCTTGGTGTGTCACGCTCATAGATCAGAGCCTTACAACAGCTTCCGAGTGCACTCACCTGTCATCACAAAATGAACTAGGGTTTTATAATTCAGAAAACAGAAAATGAAAATCAGTGTACAAATGTGAGAACACTCTGGAGTTTACTTGCATTGCGGTAACACAGGACTACTTATTTTACTCTATTGTGCTGCTCATAAGCCTCTGCCAGACTCCAGGTAAAAGATAGTTAGTGGTTACTTACCAGAGAGAAACGGACTGGGAGGAATATGAAGTTGGCAGTAAACATCACTGCAATGGACTGAATATTTACGTTCTCTCCCAAATTCCCACATTAGCATCCTAACTTTGAAGGTGGTGGTAGCAAAAGTGGGGAGCTTTGTGAGAAGATCAGCCCGCAAGGATGCACCCTCATTATCAGGATTACAGAAGCCTCAGACGGCTGGTTTGTCTCTTCCCCAGTGAAGAACAAGTGAAATGTCGGTCATCAATGAACTGAGGAGTAGGTTCTCACTAAGTTAGTATCTGTAACCACCTTCTCTTGTACTGTCCAGCCACTAGAATTGCAAAGTTAAAAGAATATGCGTTTATACTTTCCATAAGCTAACCTACTCATGACATTTTGTTAGAGTAGGCCAGACAGGTGAGTGGCCTTTAATGTTGATGGAACAAAATGAAATTGCAATGGATCGGAACAAGCATAACAGAGAATTGGAGCCAGATGACAATCAGGAACCAAGGTGAATGGGCAGTAAGCATCCAGGAAGGAAACAAACCAACAGGGAAGATCCTGCCCACACTACAGGATTGAATATGGGAGAAGTCCATGTCTTACAGCTGTTCCCTCAACTACATTATTTAAAAAGTTGAATCTCTCTTGCTGCAGGTCAGGCATGGCAATGGAAAGGAGATCAAAAAATTTTCCTCTAAAAATGTAATGGTGTTAAAAAATTTTCCTCACTTGGATTTAAAAAAAATGACTATCTATTATAAAATAATAAAACTATGGTGTAAAGAAAAAACACAAGAGAGGCAGACACACAAAAACAAAATCCATAAAACACAAAATTGGAAACCATAATATACAAGCCAAAAACCAATAAGACAAAAATCCTCAAACAATGTGATATGAGACAAAACGTCTACAAAAATAACATTGAGTTCATCTTGTGTTGACCATTTACTGCTGTGTGTGTGGTTAATATACCCAGTGAGGCTCCATTGGAGAAAACTAATTGTTCCTTTGCAAGCAGATGTCAACTGGAGATAGATTCTTGGCTCGGGTTGGGAGCAATTTACAATTCCAAACCAATTTTCATATTTCACAGAAAATCTTCTCCAATGATGAGATATTTATGTCCCCTCTATTAGCTCTCTAAATAGCATTGAACATGTCACTCTCTGACTTTTCATTAGTTACCTTTGCGACAGTTCATATAAAACTCAAATACAACTCTATTCCATTTGCTCTCAAATTCCTGTGCCTTTGACCATTTACCATCTCATTAATAAAGTGTCCTACCCATGATTCATGTGTAGTTCCTCACTTAACCAGTCGGATTCCATTGGTTTCCATTCTTAGTGAAACTGAGAAATTGAACATTTAGTAAGTAGAAGTGTAGATTCTCGGGTGAAGATTAATTAACTACCATAAGAATACTAGGATGATGGATACCAATTAGGACTCAGAAACTGCAAGTTCTTGAGCTTGACTTGTGAATAAACTTTTAGTGAGAACTTCCTTTTCTCCTAGGACTATCTGAAGCTCATCTACGGGGACTGGTGTCTCAGAGGAGACTAGAAAGGTGGCCCACTGACAAATCATTATTTTCAAAGAAGAAAACTTGGACTGGCATCAACTTGTCCATTAATCACACTCAATGCAATTCTTCTAAACACTGAGGAATTTTCTTATTTCTTAATTATTTATGAAGAGAATTCAATGATGCTGAAAGATACCTGCCTCCAGATCTGAGCAGAGATTCATTTTTCTTTCCAGGAATTAAAAGAAACATTTGGGGGGGGTTGGATTATACTTCTAATGAGACTCCTTTTCTCTCAGAAGAACTGTGAGCAGAGGCACACCTCTGGAACAGAACTGTTTTCTTAGGCATCCTCAGTACCGTAAGTATCTCTTGTCCACATAGAGAAAAGAGTTATTGCTTAAGATAAAGTTTTGTTTTTCTCTAGAATGAATAAATACAGTTAACTTTGATGCATGGATATCACCAAGCAGATTCTAGCAAATGAATTTCAGCCTCATACTGAAAAATCATGGAAACACCCTCAACTTTCTTCAGCGAGAATGACATTTTTCTATTGCACCTAAGCAGAATGCTGAGTCCATGAGTGGATTTCAAACTAGATGTTTACTCAAGTTCTACTGTAGTAACATCCTCAAGTGGTGATTCTTGTTAGTTCCCCTGTGAAATGTGTACTACGTAATATCTGTGCTTTTAGGCTCTATCATGCTAAGAATCTTCAAATTAACTCCATGATCAAAATCTTAAAAACTTGAATTTACCTATGTCAACAATTAATATCTTAAAATAAACAAGATTTGGAGCACTATTAAATTTTAGCTTGAATCCAGAAAAGAAAATACATATATTAACACTTCTTTTCTTCTAAGACAATGAAAAAAAATTAACAGGGCAAAGTCCTTTATTGCAACAACAGAGCTTAGAAAAAGTAACACCATCTCAAGACAGTCAGCATGGAATGATTTAAGAAAGACATGGGTACTCAAGCAATCTGGAAATGCTGGGAGCAGAAACAAAAAAAAAGGAGACAGCATTTCCCGTTTAGGAAAAGATAAAGCAGGGAGATTTACATGCAGCAAAACCTTAATAAAGAGAAGCCAGGTGCAACAGCAGACTTGGGGACAGACGATGTAGTACATTGTCTTTGTTATGACATAACCCAGGTGTCTAAAATACAAGTACATACCATATAAATTCATGCATACATCAGTCTACATAAACTTATAGGTAACTGGAAGCGTACTACCAACAAGCTATGCACTTATATATCATTTAGCAAATGTCACTCAAGGGTTTTTTCACACTCTCTTCTTTTTTTTTTTTTTTCACACTCTCTTCTATATGTAGGTCCTGCAGATAATATTGAAATCCTCAGCTTAGTATCTATGGATAAAGCCAAAAAAGATAATTCAGGTTTTTTTTTAAGTATTCAGATATAGACACAGCCAGATATAGACATGTCTAACAGGACTTCCTTGTTAGAAGGATATAGATACAGTCTCTTAGCTGACCTGAACATAGAAAGTTGGCAAAGATTTTCTGTGGCGGGGACTCCTAAGCTGAGATCGCGAAGTCAAATAAGACTTAATCTATAATGAAGATAGTGGGGAAGAGCATTAAGCCAAGGAGAGCCCATTGTGCAATAATTGAAAAGCAAAGGTCAGGGTGGCTCTCTCAGGGAACTAGAGCAGGGTGAGCAAACTGTCTGCAAAGGGTCACATAGAGAATGTCTTAGTCGCCTGTATGATCTCTATTACAACTGCTCAAGTCTGCCATTTAACACAAAAGCAGGCAGATAATACTAAAGCAAGTGAGTCTGGTGAGCTACAATAGAACTGTGTTTACCAAAACAGGGTAGTGGTTTGCCAGACTTTGAATCCAAGTGATTCCGTGTGGAACACAGAATGGGGAAAGAAAAAAGAAACATGGCAGGCAAGGCTGGAAAAGTGGACAAGGCAAGGTAATCAATGGCTGTGAATGTTCTGCTAAGAAGGATGTGAGCAGTCGACCTTATTACAATTTGAGCTGTGGGTAGGAAAGGGTGTCAGAGATGAGAAAAAAGGGAACCCAGTTAGGGGGTGTACCTTTACACTGACGAAAGTTTAAAGACTCAAATGTCAGTATGAGATCCAACCCAGGGGGGAGTAATGCGCTAACTCATTCATCTGCTGATCTCCCAGAAGGTGGAGGAGTGTCATTTCACTCTACACACCACAACATTCCTAATAGGGAATTAAAATGTTGACAGAATATAAGACTCAATTTTGGTAAGCATATATAGATCCAAGTGTTTAATCTGGTGTTTGTTTGTTTGTTTGTTTTGGTCTGAGGGGTTGTTGTCACATGTGTGTGTGTATAAGACATCCAGCTTCCTTCAGAAATATCACAAAAGTTCACAGGGTGCTCCAAACCTTGCCTGTGCACCTGTCTGGGGAACTGCCATCTATTTCCTGATGCCTCTATTAGCTCAGCATCCCTTCCGTTGGGCACTGCACCATCGGCCACTCCTACTAAGGACCACTCCTCTCAGCAGGCTCTGTCCTTCCATTAGCATCTTTTCTATTGCCACTCCAGGATCCTCATTATTCCTGTTCCAAGCCAGATCTTGTAGAGAAGTAGGGAGAAAGGGGCCCTTTCTTGTCTGCACACTGCGTGGTTACCTGGATACCATGTTGTTACTATGAACAAAATCTCAAACGAACTCATGCAGATACCACCTAGACTTACTCAATAAACTTCATGCCACCTGCACGTGTTAGAGATGAAGGGCGACATCACACTGCTTACACATGAATCTTTCCGTGTGAGCAAGACTCAAGACCCTCCCCTACAAACGTGTGGCTCCATCTTCAGAAAAAGCCCGATTCCCATCTCTAACTCATGAGATTCCTTCCTCTGGCTGTAGCTCACAAACACTGGATCCTTGCCGCCTCCCTGTACTCAACCCTAAGACTCAGTTTATGCTTCTTTCTCTCTGACTCTATTTCCTGTCCACGTTATCTGGGCAAAGGATGTTTTCCGAGTCTCCCCAAAGAAACTTGTGTGTGACTCTACCAAGTGGTTTCTCATTCACTGGGTCATGTTACAGTTATCATTCAGAGTGTTTATATATCCTGATTAGGTGGCATGCTCCTTGGTGGCATACAGATTTGAAACATAATGACCTTTCATCAAGTACTGGTAGAATCCATCCATTAGTTCTAGGATATTTTGTATTAAGCTGGAGAGGCTGCCACTCTCCTCTACATAAGAAATGATGGCAATCCCATGTCCAGGCAGATGGCCAGTTACATTGGCCATTAATGCAAAATCAAAATTTTCTCCCTTTCTCCTTAACATTTCTTAGAAAGTACTCAGCTTATGATATTACAGAAAAATAACCTTGCCTTGGTCTGGAGAAGAGATGAAATAGAGGAACTTTTCTCCCCTAACCTCTCAATGTTCACTCAGAGAGAAATTGAGCAGCCTATCAGTGAGCCAGAGGCATCCTCCTTCGAGCTGCTTTTGGTGCACTTTAAAACTACAGTTCATCTTCCAGCACTTTATCTTACACATTTTAAAGGAATATGATAAGAAAGAATACTCTCATTAACACAGACAGTCATTTTATGGTTTCATAGTGAACTTTGCTAGAACTAAAAGAAAATTCTGCCTACAAATTTGCACACGCAAATGGGAATGATTTATTTACCAATCAAAGTAATGAGTCACAAAGGAAGGTTTTGATAGAAATGTGCTTCTCCAGGATTTTCAGCTTGGTATCATTAGCAGTTGCTTATCTTTTTACTTATTTAGGTTAATGTCTACAGTTTTCATTACATGTTTCCATATATCAAGTAACTGACCCTAGAAATTTTAATTTAAGGACATTTTTCTACTTCCTCAAGAGCCTTGTTTACTAAGTGTGTATCATTTTATTAAGTCCCCGTAAAAGAAAGGGCCTTGATTAGAATGTGGACCCATTAACAAACATTTGATTTAAAGCTAAGCTTATAGTACAAAATACAAATACTCCGGAGAGAGGCAAGAGGATGTACAAGTCCAGTCTGGGCAAAATAGTGAAGTCCAAACGAAACAAGGCTAAGAGACTGTGTCTCAATCCTTTCCCTTTCTCTGAACAACAAAGAGTGAAAGAAGAAAGAAAGAAAGAAAGAAAGAAAGAAAGAAAGAAAGAAAGAAAGAAAGAAAAAAGGAAAAAAAGAAAGAAAGAAAGGAAGGTAGGAAGAAAGAAAGAAAGAAAGAAAGAAAGAAAGAAAGAAAGAAAGGAAGGAAGGAAGGAAGGAAGGAAGGAAGGAAGGAAGAAAGAAAGAAAGGAAGGAAAGAAGGAAGAAAGGAAGGAAGGAAGAAAGGAAGGAAGAAAGAAAGAAAGAAAGAAAGAAAGGAAGGAAAGAAGGAAGAAAGGAAGGAAGGAAGAAAGAAAGGAAGGAAGAAAGGAAGGAAGGAAGAAAGGAAGGAAGGAAGGAAGGAAGGAAGAAAGGAAGGAAGGAAGGAAGGAAGGAAGAAAGGAAGGAAGGAAGGAAGGAAGAAAGGAAGGAAGGAAGGAAGGAAGAAAACTATAAAAAATAAAATTTAAGGCTTCTGCTCTAATTTTTATCCCACCCATGTATATAATAGTAATAATTTTTTAGTTACTTTTATAAACACATGTAACATGGGTTTCCTTCACTGTACCTGTACTATTATATAGAATCTATGCTAGGGATATAACACAAGGAAATAGTACTAATCTAACATACCTGCTTCTAGGTTCAAACCTCAGCACCAGAAAAATACTTTTCTTTAGAATATAATATGGGTATAAGGGTTAATTTCTCATGAACTTGCAGTTACGTGTATATGTATACATATATATGCTTTATATATGAGGAGGAGGGACCTGAAATACAGCCATGTCCTGAAGGACCATAGATATAAATCTATTTCCTGTTGTTGTCCCAACTCTCCTTGACTTTGCTCTAAAATTGTAAAAAGCAGACTGGAGCTGTGGCTCCATGGTAGAGGGTTTGTCTAGCATGCATAAGTGGTACATTATCAGCGCCACTGAATGAATAAATGAATAAGTGAATGAATGGATGAATGAATGAATGAATGAATAGCAGTGAAAAGCCAACTATTTTTAAAATCCAATTTTCTGTTATTCATAAGAGATGCATCTAAAATATAAGCAAACAACTAATATCTCTTGACTAGAATTATCATCGTCACCATTGTCATCATCAGCATCATCAGATTCTAAGAACTACATCCTTCTGTCTTCCTAGGAGATTGAAGGACATGAGAAATGGCACTGCAATCACTGAGTTCATCCTCCTAGGTTTCCCTGGCATCCAAGGCTCAGAAGCCCTTCTCTTCATAGTGATCTTTCTCATCTACATATTAACCCTTTCAGGCAATGGACTCATTATTGTCATTGTCTGGATCGAGCCCAGGCTTCAAACTCCAATGTACTTTTTCCTTTGCAACTTAGCATTCTTAGAGATCTGGTATACCACCACCGTCATCCCAAAATTGCTAGAAACCTTTGTAGTATCAAAAACAGTCATCTGCACTGCCTGCTGTCTGCTGCAGGCCTTCTTCCACTTCTTCCTGGGTACCACTGAGTTCTTGATCCTGGGCAGCATGTCTTTTGACCGCTACCTAGCCATCTGTAAGCCCCTCCGTTACCCCACCATTATGACCAGCAATCTCTGTCTACAGCTGGCCCTCAGCTCTTGGCTAGCAGGCTTCGCCATTGTCTTTTGTCAGACAATGCTGATTGTACAGCTGCCATTCTGTGGCAATAATGTCATCAACCATTTCTACTGTGACGTGGGTCCCATCTTGAAAGCTGCCTGTGCGGACACCAGCATATTGGAACTACTGGGTCTCCTGGCAACGATCCTTGTGATCCCAGGGTCACTCCTCTTTACCATCATTTCTTACATCTACATCTTATCCACCATCCTACGGATCCCTTCAGCCACTGGCCGCCAAAAGGCTTTTTCTACTTGTGCCTCTCATCTGACAGTAGTCTCTCTGCTCTACGGTGCTGTCTTGTTCATGTACCTGAGACCCACAGCACACTCCTCCTTTAAGATTAATAAGGTGGTGTCTGTGCTAAACACTATCCTCACACCCCTTCTTAATCCCTTTATTTATACCATTAGAAACAAGGAAGTGAAGGGGGCCCTAAGAAAGGCCATTACTTGTGCAAACATGCATCATGCAAAGTGAAACCTTCAGTACATCTAAAGGAGCCTAATTCAGACACTAATGCAAGGGCTGATAGTGAGGCGAACCTGTTTAAGAGTTTGACAACGTTCTCCCTCTAAATATCAGAAATTCTAGTACAACGTTATCCAAAGACAGAGCTATGAAAGCAAATTGATGGGTGGGTCTCCATTAAATTATCTAAAATGAATGTATATTTGTTATAAATAACTGAAATGGGATTTCTCCTTAAAGAGGAAAAGTTTCCTAAATCTTCACCAAAACATCCTAAGGATCTCTAAGATACATGAGGCAGAACTCAGGACTTGTTTAATTACAAGCTAAAGGAAACAGAACAAAGTCTGACAAATGTTAGTAAGTTTTTAAAGTGTGAGAAGAATCCTGTTTCCCTCGTTTATTGATAACTGTTAGATTTATGCAGCAACAGAAAGAGACAGGAAGTTTGGATTTCAATAAACAGGGTTGTGTTTATCAGCACACATAGTGAGGGGCAGCCTCTCTCCCAAGGGAAACTTGGGGTCTGCCAAGGAAAAAAAGCTGGCTTTGACCCTTTCTAGGGGCAGGGTAAGGAGCTAGGAATGAGGAAGTTGTTGCAGCCATAGGGGGCTGCATGACTCTCCTTTGTAAAAGTACTAGCCCAAGGGAGATAAGCTATTGTGGGAGACTGTCTTCACAGACATTCCTTTCTGTGCTGACTGACCAGTATGGCTTAGCAAAGTCATCTGTAATCTCATGGGAATCCTGTTTTACCACTGAGACATTCACACTATCAATAACTCTATCTTGCTGTCCCACGCACAAGGCATCCCATGCCTCATTTTCTCAGCCCTACTGCTTTACCGTAAGAGAAATACACTGGTATCTCCTTATCAATGCTGATGGCCTTTCAAAAATGTCTAAAACGAACCCACTTTCTGTTTGCTCAGATGTCAATAAGGCCGCATCTACCTTGACACGATACACAATGTTAGGCAAGATGAACGAGATTCAGTCCCAGGTAATATAAAAACCCAAGGGTCTGACTCCTACTTTGTGGATTATTTCAGTTTCTAGAATTTAGTCCCAGTAGAACAGGCACAAACACAAGATGTCTCAGAGATAAATATCACCGAAAGCCTTGTTGGAAGATTCCATTTCTGGTTTCTGTGAAGTTTCTGACTGTGAAGGCTCACTTGCAGACTTAGAATGCAGAGCCCCTTAGAAGCAAACACACATTTGGGCAAGGTATCTATCAAAACTCTAATGAAGATGCCAATGAGTTAGCTTGCAGCAATGAGTATTATATATGCCCTTTTCCCAATGATGAAGACTACCATTTAAAACCCATCAAGACTCAACATTTTAAAGGGATTATTGTACATTCCTTTTGGTATTAAATTGAACACACACATACAAAAAAAACAAAACAGGGTATATGAGAAAAGTGTTATTATCTCAATTGCTATACCTTATGTTTGCTAAGAAAAGCAGCCACATTGGAACTGATCAGGGCAAATGGTCATTGGAAGGTAAAGTGAGAATGTAAACCCATAGATTTTACCCAAAGCCATCTAGAAAAATAGTTGAAATTGCCTTGAATAAGAACCTAGAGTCATCTTTAACAGTCTACAGAGAATAAAGTAACGGTGATAAAAGGAAGAGAACAAAAGACCAAACATGATCCAGGAAAAGTCTGTGTCTATTTCACCAAGCCAAGGGATGCCCAGATACCTGGGCAAAAATCTGTGTGTTCCTTACACACCCTTGTCATGTGTTTGAGTGTGGAAGTTATTAGCACTTGAATCAGTGGGTCTCTGTCAATCTGTTGGGAGCTGAATAGAAGAGAAAGGCAGGAGAGAGCAAAATACCTTCTTTCGATGACCAAGCCCGCTCAGTCAGTCAACAGGTTCTCCAGTGCAGGAGTAAGGATTAAAAAGAAAGAAACAATTAGACAAAATTGCAGCATGACCCCAGTCAATTCTGCGACTGAAGGCAGGTTTAATAATTTCAAGTCCACTTTTTATACCAATTTAATTACATGCAGGAATTAAGATTAATAGTGGTACAGTAAGGAACAAGCAAGACAGTAAACACAAAATTGTCAAGGCAATAAGCAAAATTCTGTGACAGTTGTTTCAAAGGGCTGTCAGAATGACCAAAATACCTGAGCTTACTTCCTCATCCAAGCCCAAGACCTTGCCTGAAGCCTGTTTCTCAACTCGTTCCACCCTAAGATTAAAATTCCTGCCTTTACCTACTTCCCTATTATGCCTGAATGTCAGATTCCTGCTTGAAGCCCTTGTCCTTGGCCAATGTCAAGTTCTGCCAGGCAGTACGGTACCCCAATAAGGCTCTCTACATTTTGAGGCAACGCATCATTTCATCCTGATATACCAAGACCCTGATCCTGGTACTCGATGATGCCAGGTTCACAGCAACACCCCTCCCTCACCTATCTGTTTTGGGGTTGAAAGTCACCACCAGTTTCTCAGCTCTCCATTCTGGAGTCCACCCAGATCCTGTACCATCTCAGCTTCCATAATTGGAGGAGCAAATTCTCATACTAAATCTTCATTAGTTAGTACCCTTCTTGGGGTCCATAGCTCCATTAACAATAGAATTTCAAAATGGACTAAGAGGAAACCTCAAAGACAATTTTATTAGATTTAAAAAAAAAAAAGACAGAGCAGGCAAACTGAATTTCAGTCCCTGCCTAGAGAAGGAAGATGGACAAGAGGAAGAAAGGAAACCTGTCATTTGTAAGCAGTCACACCGTGCAGGAGAGGGAGAGATACTTCAGAAAATAATGGAAAGGCTCAAAGTAACAGAAAAAGCATATTTGGGCTCTGGCCAGTGTCCTCAGAAAAAGATTTTTTAAGAAAACGAAGGAGAGGAAGAGAAGGGGAGAGGGGACGGGGAGGGGGAGGGAAAACCTATACCTGAGTCAGGACTCAGAAGGACAGACAGACCTGCCCATCCTTAGCACTGGCTCTTCCTGAACTAAACAGAATGAGGTTTCTGAAAAAGTATATTATCTCATTAAAGAGATAGCTTCACCAACTCCCATGTCTTTTACCATGGTATTAAGTGAATCTGCATTCTGGAGAGGTGATCATCAAGTCAGGTGATCAACTGGATTAATTCTCACGATTGCCCAGTCTCCACCAGGGCCAGAGGTAGATTCCATTCCTTTGACCAAAGGAAAACAGTTTTCCCTTTGGGGCCTCAACAGAGAGCCCTGATCAGGGGTGCTGTAACATTCTCTGCAGAACCATAACTGCCTCTCTAGCAAAAGCAATTAACATCTCCAGTTCAAAGTATGCTAAGCAGTCTCTAGCAGCTTGTCCCACAGACTGAAATGGTTTTCAAGAAATGGCTGAAAGGAGAAGGTTTGCACATGTCACCATGTGACATTCAGGGCCAAACTGACTATAAAAATGTCAGGGACAAAGACAAAAATGAGCAACTCGGAGCAGGAAAGACAGTGGCAAAATAGCACACAAAGGTTAATAGAGAACACCACCATTTTCTTACTGAGCTTCAGTCTACATTCCAGTTTTTAGTTCTAAGACCAATAGTTTGTGCTTTTTCAAGACGGACAGAGTTGACAGGCAGATGTTCTGGTGGCCCTGCAACAGCTGTGCATGAAGGAGCCAGCATTCAAACCCAAGCCTTTCCTTTTTAATTCTTCCATGCTTAAAGGAAAAGAAAAATGCGTGGGGGGGGGGGTGATTCTCTTGTGGAGATGTAGATACCAAAACCAACAGGAAAGATGAAAACAAAACCCTGTAGGAGGTAGACAATGAATCCCACGCCTAGGAGGTTGATTGATTTGCCGCAAAGGGGACTGGCCATAGAGGGCAGCAGTCCAGGGACTGCTTCTCCAGCATGGGTCTCACTGGTGGAGACCCTGGCTTTAACCAACAGAAACACAACGAGTGGACCAAACCTCCCACAGCCTAGACAGGCTCCAGCACCGCCTGGAGGTGGGGCGAGCGGTCGCTTCCGGTTCCGGGCGCAGAGGCCCCACGTGTTCCGACCCGCTGGGCCCCGCGCGACTCGGATCCTACTCCGCTCTTTCGGCCGGGAGTGGGTGGGGGAGCACCGGGCAGGGGAGGAGCCGCTGGAGTCGCGGGAGACGTGAGTGTCTGGGACCTGGCCGGCGAGCAGGCACCGGAGCGGGCGGGGAGTGAGGGCCGGGAAGGGCGGGAGCGTTGGGAGGGGCAGCAGACCCCGCCCCCCCGGCGCCGGGGGACAGCGCCTGCCGGGGAAGGGGTGGCGGCGGGGTCCTCGCGGCCTGGGCGTTGTAGACATGTCACCTCCTCGCGGCCGGAGCTGGGACGGTCCGGAGACAAGGGTGGCACTCCAGGCTTCTCTGCCCAGCCACCTCCTTCCGCCCCCTCCTGGGGCCTGCGGACATTCGCTGTGCCCCTCGGATTGCGTCCATGCCAACCGCTCCCGTGCCCTAGAAGCCAGAGGGGTGTAGTCTGGGCCCCTTGGCACCCACCTTCCCTTCTCATCAGACTTTTCAGTCTGCATCTCACATTGCTCCAGAACCCTCCCTGCAGGTTTTGCCTTCCCACCTTCCCAGCGAACCCCGCCCCCTTCACATGCGATCTTATCACCTGTGATCCTTGCCAGTGGTTGGAGACTGTGTAGCTGTCTGGCTTGTGGCTCTCACCTGGCTTAGTGACAGGCTCAGAACTTCCCTGTAGAGCTAGAGGCTACTGTCCGCACTTGCAACTTCTCTCTTCCTTCCCCTGACAGCCAGTTCAGGGACCTCTTCTCCGCCTCATCTCCCCGTCTGCGGGACTTTCCATAGTGGACTGAAAGTTTGCTAGTTTATATTCCATGGCTGTCCTGGTCCTGTCACACACTTTCTTCCCCCTGAGCCGTGGCTGTCTTGTATCCTACACATGGTTAACGCTGTCTGTTCTCTGTGCTGAACTCCCCAAAGGGAGATACATAGGCCCAGCTGATCTTGAACTGTCTTGGTCATGGACAGAAGTGCCACATCCAGGGTTTTGCTGACAGGCCATCCTGTCCACAGTCTACAGGTGAAAATCAGGGAAGCTTGTGACATGGAAGTCACAAAGCATCTCTTTTTGCAGCTTTTCTCTAAAGCAGCCCCAGAAAACAATTTCAAGAGGTGTCAAGGATGACTGTGGGAGGCTTGTTGGGAGAAGCAAGTGAAAGTAAAATATTTTGGGGCCATCGGTCTTGGAGTCACTTTCTGCCATTGCTGCCTAACATAAAAGGGTTAGGAAGAAGGCGGTACATTTTTCTTCTAAGACCAACTACTGACCTTTCCTCCTGTCTCCTGTATACATAGCCTTTGCATTCTGTCTGTATAATTGCAGGAGACAGTCATTCCAAGGCCACTGCAAGATCTGCATCACTATTGAAGGACTCCTGTCATTTCAGAATATATAGGTGAGGTGACTATGCCACTTGACACAGGAATAAAACAGCTCTAGACTTCCTGTTTTATTGTCCTCTTCTTTCCTGAATGTAGACGTCACCAGATAAGTTTGTGCTTTTCTGCATGAAACCTCAAATTTACTTTCTTTGCCCAGGTAGTGGGTATCAAGTTTAACACACCTGAGTCTTCATGTAAGACTGAAGAGGAGTTCTGTGTTCTGTATTGATCACTTTGAGAAACACTATTTTTGGCCAGACCTCCCTCATGGCTCCTGCCTTATAGAGGTTTGAGGA
Source organism: Tokudaia tokunoshimensis (assembly GCA_036184795.1). Classification (NCBI taxonomy): domain Eukaryota; kingdom Metazoa; phylum Chordata; class Mammalia; order Rodentia; family Muridae; genus Tokudaia; species Tokudaia tokunoshimensis. Next base: position 41,349,106 of record BTHU01000008.1, read on the forward strand.
CAAAGACTTGCAAATACTAGTAGTGTTGGCTAATCTTTGATGGGTGATCTTACCATTCGAGCTTGAGTTATTTGTGAAATTAAATGCTTTTAAGACAGAAAGCCAAATGCTTTATCATCTTTTATGGCAAGTTAAGATGAAATACTGATAAGGATTGGTTTTTTGGTTTGGTTTGCTTGCTTGCTTGTTTTAGGACAGTGTCTCTCTCTATAGCCTTGGCCTTCCTGGAACTCACTATATAGACTAGGCTGGCCTAGAACTCACAGAGGGCCGCCTGTCTGCCTCTGAGTGCTGAGAGTAAAGGCTTGCATCCAGCTCCCTTGATTTTCTTGATTCCCTTGATAAAGATCTTCCCATTCTGAACACAGGTTAGATCTTATTCTAGGTTTAAATGTGAATTCCTCATATTGCTAAAGTCCCTGCTGTTTCCTGATTAATTTCTTCATAGCTTCTTCCCCTTTCTGCTCAGCACTTAGAACATTATGAAATATAAAATTGAGGCTCAGTGTGTGTTTATGAATTGAATCAAAACTGTGCATTTCTCCCCTCAAAGTTTCTCTCCGTTGATACTAAAGTAGTCTGTCTCTATTGAACAATAAAGCAAGGTAGACTTACTGACAAATTCCCCAGAGAGCTTGGAATACTTAATACCAAATTCCTATAGCTGTCCGAATGAAGGACTTAATTACCAAGGAGCCCTGGCACCCACTGTATCCAAGTTGGGGCATGTGTTTATTGAGCTTTTTTTCTACAAACTACCTGGAAGATAGGACTAGGAACATATCCTTACTTAGAGGACCCAGCTTACCAAGGAAAACAGACACTTAACTGCCCACAAGGAATGACTGCTGGGATTTCTTCTGTGCTCTCAGATTCTGCTAGGTCAAACCACAGTGATCCCAACCTTTGACATCATATATATGCAAGAGAGCCTCAGACCAAGCCAGAAGGAAATCACCTAGCGTAGAGCAGTAGGTAGCCAGGATGTATTGATTGTATACACATAGAAAGTAACTTGTCCTGAGTTACCTACATCCACCCCTGGGGTCCAGCTACAGTCTTGTTATTTAACCTTTTCCTATTAAATGATCATTTCTCTGTTGTGAAATTATTGTTGACTGTATTTGTTGTGGGAATTTAAATATATCTGCATAACTTTGGCTGCCAAATAATAAATGCCTTTTTCTTCCTGGTGGGTGTCAAGTGTAATATCCCTTACTTTTTCAGCTTCAGATTAATTTGTGGCATTTTTGTCTTAAATTTGCATTTAACGATTGACCCACGTTATTTAAGTCTGTAATTAATTCTGGGTACTACCCATTAAATGTAAGAAGATTCCTGTTGGAGGTTAATGGACTTGGTCAAAATGACCAGATATGCAGTTTTTGTTTCTTAAAATATGTTTTTAAGTACAGTTTATCTCAGTTCTTTTTTTTTTTTTTTTGGTTTTTTTTTTTTTTTTTTTTTTTTTTGGTTTTTCGAGACAGGGTTTCTCTGTGTAGCCCTGGCTGTCCTGGAACTCACTTTGTAGACCAGGCTGGCCTCGAACTCAGAAATCCTCCTGTCTCTGCCTCCCAAGTGCTAGGATTAAAGGCGTGCGCCACCACCGCCCGGCAAAAGATTTATTTATTATATGTAAGTACACTGTAGCTGTCTTCAGATACCCCGGAAGAGGGCATCAAATCTCATTACAGATGGTTGTGAGCCACCATGTGGTTGCTGGGATTTGAACTCAGGACCTTCAGAAGAGAACTCAGTGCTCTTAACCAGTGAGCCATGTCTCCAGCTGTCTTTAGCTCAGTTCTTAAATAAACCTCTTTCATCATCCCTCACTAATCCATTGTGAATCAAACAGTAAACAAAGCGTTTGTCTTTGTTCCTCTCAAAGCCCCTCCTGAGCATCCTAAAATCTGGAAAGTTTCTCAAAAGATGATATACTTCTTGCCTTTAGATAGAAAAATCATCTCCTTCAAAATAAGCAGATACAACTGGTCCAGGATGCCACATCTACAAGGTAGAGCAGGGTACAGGATGTGAGTCTTCTGTCCCTCATCGTTGCTACCCACATCTGTGTGTATGAGGAAACATTAATTTTCAATTTACCATATTGTCAGTGATATTTTTTATCCACCTTAAACCTTGATGTTGACTATAAAGGCAGTCAGATTTCAGAGCAGAAGATAACTAAGCCTCTGGCCACACTGACCATCTTGTACCAACCACTACTTATTTGACCTCTCCTCTTCTTCCTATCTTCTCCTTTTCCATTCCTCATTCTGTTTCTCAAAATCTATTGTAATAAGCTTTGAGCCAATATTCTCTTGCTTCTCAAATAGGACTTTTATGAGAGAAAAAGTGGCAAAATAAAACATTTCTCAAGGTGGGGCTGTAGTTCAGTGGTAGAGCACTTGCCTAAAATGCAGAGTTCTGGACTCCATCCCAGGACTTCCAAATAAAACCAGTTTCAGCATGGTTTAAGGCACACTGATCATGACATGTGAAGGCCAAAAGCCAGGGAATGCACTGCTTTCACTTTCTTTGCCTGCCGGGTTGAGCTTTCACAGGACTTGACATACTCACTGGACATGAGTCACATGCATCCTGCCAGCTGCAGAAAGGGAAGGGTCTTGGCTTTGGGTAAGTAGAAGCCTTACTGACTCCATCTTCAGCTGAAGACTATCACCAAGGTTCTGTCCCATCTGTGTTCAACAGTGAGTTATAGTGCCTCCAGAACAAGGCCTGTTTGCTTTTTGGTTTGAGTTTAACCCTTCATTTGTGGTAAGACAATGAACAGACCAACCCTTTTCCTCATTTTTCTTCCATAATTATGAAGAAATAAAATGGACTGTGTGCTTATTATTTAAGTCTTGATTTCTCAAAAGAACTTAAACGAGCTTGAAGCAGAAAATAATGAGCCATATTGAACATCTACCCTGTGCCAGATTCAATGCCAAGAGATGTATATAAATTATATCATTTACTACATAAAATAAGCATGTGAGATAGACATGTTAACCACATTTCAAGGGTAAAGCTGACAGAGAAATTATGCCGTGTGGTTTATAAGAGTAGAGATACGTACTCAAGATTCCAAGGCCATGTTACCATTATGTGGGAAGCAATGGTGTGCATCTGTATATGTAGCAGTTGAAATAAGAGCAAGAATTTGGCTAGTGGAAGGGCCGTATTACATTCTTTAATTTTGTGACGCAGCAGTATTGGAAGAGAACAGTCAAGAATGTAGTTTGGTTTTTTGTTTGTTTGTTTTTAATTTGAATTCTAGAACAGCTTAAAGGCCCTAGTAAGCTCTAGTCAGCCATTGTTTTCACAGTCCCAGATTATGGGGCTACATTTGTGACTTAAGTTTTGTGACTTTTCCTGGAGAGATGTGACCAAATATCCCCACAAGATAAGACATAAATGACAGATCAAAGAAATTCTTCTACCCATATAAGTTGGTAAGTCATTGAGTTCATTAGTAACAGCTGCATCACTAAAAAGTTCACTCCAACATGGACAACTCTTGTAGCTGCGTGCCCATAGTTCCTATTCAATCTCAAGGTGGCGCCACCAGAGTCTTCACCACCAGTTACTTCCTGTTTGTATCAGGAATCTTGTGTGTGAGCTTCCTACGTCAGTGAACATTCTGAGGCTTATGAACCTTACCCCACTGCCTTTCCAAAGGGGGATGCTTTCTGTGGGAGGAAATAGCTGCATGGTATTTACTCCTGTGGCTCTTATGTTCTTTCCACTCTATCTTCCAAGATGTTCCCTGACCCTTGGACGGGGTAAAAAAGATGGCTGGATATTTTCTTCCATTCCTACCTGAGAGCATAGGGGCCATAGTAACAGTCCGTTATTCTCAGCAGCTTGACAGATTGTATCAGTCTCTGCAATTCTGCAATACCCACCTGGGGCACAGCCTCTTCTTTCATATTAGAGATTGATGACAGCAGAAATCTGTGAATATAAACAACTGTTTCAAAGATAGGAAGGTACATCACTTTATTAAAAGAGAAAGAGTAGTTAGTTTCTTAACCCTTGGTCTTCCTGACCTCTGTAGCCACAAATATTTGCTTTTACTTAACAAAAGTAGATGTCAGTCCCTCTTATAGAACAACCATTAAATCTAAGCAGAAAGCAATTGGCTGCATATGTAATGTTGTGCCATTATTGCAACAGCAATGTTCATAATATATAGTACATAGAATTTATAGAGCAGGACTGTTGGTGACATTTCTCTCACAGTAGACTGCATAGCACCTTCTGCCACTATGAAAGCCATCCAGCAAGTAAGAACCTTCCAGCTCAGTCCCAGATTGATTTCTCATGTTCTATAGTCAAAGTATGCAGTGTCTTCAGTGATAGTCTTACCATTTGTTTCTAATGTGAAACCATTAGCAGTGTTAATAGCTTATAGGGAAGTGGGGTAGGAGGTGAACAGGGAACTCAGGTCTCCTTGGCCAGTAGCTCATAACTAATCACTCCTAACACTGGAATTTTTACTTAACAACCTTATGACTCCTGGGAGTGCCCACTCACATAGATTGATTTCCAGCCCCATACAGTCCCAAGCTCCCTATTAAGTCAACCTCTTAACCTTCCTGGGGCGGCCCTGTCTAGTCCATTGAGCTGGGTATCAAACGCCCCTTAACACATGCCCAGTTCCTTCAGTAATGCTGGCCCTTCTTCTGTTGTTTTCCAGTTTCTGATAATCATGAAGAAAGATCTGAGCCAATGATAACCAAATGTCCCTAATGGCCTATGTGAGCTGTACTTCAGAGACTGGTTTTCCCCATATTTCTTTAGGTTATATATACTCTGTCTCAAGGAGGAATAAGTACTTATGTTTCTGTATCTCTACTTCTTTGATACTTGGACTACCCATCTGTACTCAAGTCTCATAGCCTCATGAATCAGGCTAGGAGGGACTACCTCATTCTTTGTTTTAACATCTGTTCTGCTAAAACTTTTCACACATAGAGCATTCAGTTATTCTCTATTGGGCCACTAGTCGCCACAATGCCTCATGATGAATTATGAATTTTCCCTTTTTTTATTAGAGGTTAGAATTGAGGGGTATCTTCTTTTACTTCTGACTTTCTTTTGCACTTTTCACTCACTTTGTTTCCCAGTGGGATTTTTTTAGTCAGGGCTGGAATGTAGCGCTTTTTAGCAGTGGTCTTTTTTGTATTGTCTTCCTTGTACCTGCCAAATGCAGGAAATGACAGCACAACACCCCATCTTATTTTACCAGGTTTCTATTTGTTTTGTTTGCTTGCTTGCTTTTTGCATCTTCTACCAAATCAGAGGATAGCATTCACATGTCTTTTTATCATATCAGAATTCCTCTTACATGGGCAAGTGCTTTCCAGACAGACAGCTGAGCTCAGCTGTGACTTTTCACTCACAACAATGACCAAAATTGTTGTTATGGCCTGCTTATGGCCGTAGCCCATGTATTGTACTTTCAGGATTGGCATATATTTAACAAAATTTATTAGCATTTTTAGGAATGCCCTCAAAATCACCTGATAGGCCCAGTTCACTGGGAAAGCATGCCACCTCATTACATGTAGATAAGATGGTGAACTTGGCATTCCCTCAAAGGACACTCGATTCTCAATGGCTTTACCTTGGGTGACATGTCTTATCACCCATTAGTAGAAGCATGAAGTTGCCACTACAGAAAGGAAGCACACTCTTCCCCACGACATGCAGAAAGGTCACCACCTTGGAATTGCCTCTGTAAGTGCTCTGGTCTCAGATCAGTGTTAGTTGCATGCCTCAACCCTTCATAGTCACTGTGCAGCTGCTCCTCCCCAACCCATCTTTGATCCTTTCGGATTCTATGTCCTTGCTAGTTGTGTTGCATGTCTTTTGAAGGAATATGTGAATAAATAGCTCTTCACCCCCCCCCCCAATAAAGAGCTGATGACATACCAAAAAGAAATAATTCCATCCAGACCTAGTTTCGTGATCTGGTGAATTTATTAGGGTTATTTACAAGAGCATGGGTGAATCAAAACCATTTACATTACAGAAAAGGTCTGTCTCAGCATGGGTGAAATCATAAAACTATCACCCTGGATCTCCCTACTTAATTTAAAGGCAGGGCCACCAAGGAGTTTGCTCTTCACCAGCACGCTTATGTAATCTTGGGGACTAGGCTTAATGAATGTAACACCTTACTTAGTTTCCTGAGTTTGGTAAGTTTTGTGGACATCCTAAGCCTTGTTTCATTAGCTCCCTATGTGTTTTTGAGCTTCACTCTTTCCTCAGGAATGTTTCAACTTAAAGGAAATGGCTATACACACAATAGCTAGATCTACTAAATATAATCATTTAAATCCAAATCACTAGTTAATTGTCTGAAGACTATTTTCTAGTAAAAAGTCACTCTTTTCCTATAGTTACAAAAGATATCTTTTAGGCTACAAAATTGATAATTCTTTTATGTCTTCTGGTTTTCTGTGCTTAAGAGAAATGAGTTAGCCAACTCTGTCATGTGACATCTTCAGATAAGGGACAGAGAAAGCTAAGCCAAAAATGGCAAAAAGATCTTAGTTTCCCCTTGCCTCCTTCCGAATCATTCCTTGTGTACTTAGCAATGCATACTTAAAAGGCCAGGTCATGAGGCTGTCCCATCTTATGAAGTGTCTTTGCAGACATTTTCTAAGTGACTCTTCTAAACAAATCATTTACTATTCCTGACCTAGTTATGGACTCCCACATGAGTATCCAAGAACCATGGCCCACTTCAGGCGGCTGGTAGATGGCTACTGGTGATGGGAGGTGAGCACTGAGTAGAGGGGCCAGTAGCCCAGCCCCCAGGAACTTGCTACGGAGCCACCAGGGTTGATACCAGGGTTTTATCTTGCTGTGGAACTCTTCCAAGGACACTAAAGAAAGATAATGGAATTGGAAGGCCAACAAATTGCAAGGTATCATGCATGTAACCTCGCATATCCTATGAATTGTAAGGGTAAGCGGTGAAAACCAGTTCTTCTCCATTAATGCTTGACATTTGCATAGCATATTTTAATTCATGCCACTCCACTGCATTAAAGTAGTTAGTTATCTACAGGACTTTATCTTTTACAGGGGTTCAGCTGCCGTGCCTATCCCATCCCCATCTCCTGCCAGTGCAAGGAATCCTTCCCTCTTCATTGTCACTGTTGCTGACCTCTTTCCCTTCATCTGATTTTTTTGAGATTGCTAAAGTAAATGCAAAGCGAGCAGCAGGAAGATCAACTGTGGAACATTTAAATACCCTGGCAAGGTTGATTTTTTTTTTTAAGAGTGAAACTACTCAAAGCAGGATTCCTTCTTTCAGAACATGCAGTGTATGGAATCTTTTGGAGCTGATGCTCCTTGAAGATCAAGAGAATTTCTAGATTACTTCACTGATCTGTTTCTCAGACTTTCAAAATAATAGAGATCTTTTTATTAAGCTAAGTTACCTTGTATAGCAACTCTGTTTCTCTGCCTTACAGTTGAATGTTAGCATAAAGGGATATATATCTGGGTAAATAGTGAATATTGACATTAAACTATTTAATGTCTGGTTAGTGCTTACTAAAGCTGATTGAAATCTCAAAAAAATATTTTTTCAAATGCCCAGTTATGTGTAATGTACATTTGAATTATCCCCAATGTGACCTGAAGATTACTTGTGACTTCATCACACTTGAAATTTGGGAATGTCTTGTTTATAAACCATGCAAACAATAAATTTTTCTTTATTCACTTATCCAACACACATTTTACTGAACATATGACTAAATACTAATTCATATGACATGATAGCTATCTTTCCCAGAGACCGAAACTCAGTAAATGTCCTCTGCCTTCACCAATTATCAAGCAAGTACCTATTTTTTGCTAGACTTTGAGCAGGGTACAGCATGCTCCTCCCTCAGAATCTTATAGTAATCTCATGAGTAATTCTGCTACTAGAGGAACAAACAGTTTTACAACAGTGTATACTGTCATATGGGGGCCATGTTCTTATTCATCATCTGAGAGGGTTCAATAGGGCAGACCCAAAATAGATCAGAGGAAAGAGTGGAACCAGGAAAATGAGGGCTTAGGATAGTTCATAGAGAAGCTTGGAGAATCTTGGTAAAGGGAAACGAGATGCAGAGTAGTAATTTGAGCAATGACTCTCATGGAAGTGGCACTCACAGTAGAAAAGAGGGGCCCCAAGAGATCTGGTCTTAAATGGTTAAGGACACTTTCTCTCACAAAGGTGTTCTCAGCACCAAATGTCAAGTAGCCCACAGTCACCTGTAACTCTGCTGGCCTCCTCAAGCACCTATACATACATTAAATCACAGTCTTTTAAAAAAATGACTTGAGGGCAGAGGTTCAAATAACAAACTAAAACTACTTTTCAGGAATACCATGAAAAGTTAACATTAAAACCGGTCCTAGATTACTAAAAGCATTAGTACTGAGCTAGAACATCCACAAGGAAGAAAAAAAAACCTTCACTAAAGATGAGCATATAATTAAAAACAAAAATGAAAGTTATCAAGTAGTAGAGAAACAGCATAAGATGCCATGAGAATAATAGAAGTGGGCAAGATTGTTTGATGGGAAAGATGCCAACTGGTAGGCAGAGAACCAGCTTCTGCAAGTTGTCCTCTGACCTCCAGTGTACACTGTGGCTTGCCCATATCCACACACAATTTTTAAAAATAGTTGTATAACTATCAGAAACATGGAAGCCATATTGCAAATGATTGAAGACAACAAAATGAAATAACTTAGGTTAAGAGAAATTTGGAAAACATGATTATATAATAACTATATATGACACTTTATATGTCATATAAAGTGAACCAGCAGTCAAGGAACAGCTGGTGAGAGTCAAGTGACAACCTTGAAAGTTTACTGCAGGCAACTGCAATGCAGAACAAAATGACTAGCCAATAAGGGATCCCTGGGCTGAGTATCATTCTTGTCTGGAGGAAGACAGAGACCTTGTAAAACTTGAACTCAGTGGTTTACTCTGCTGACACATAGTACCTGACACAGGCCAGTGCTTTTCTAGGGTTGAAACTTTAGTCACTCAAAATATGTCAGGTTATAGTACTGAACTAGAGCATTTAATACAGATGAAGACATGAAGAATTTGAAAGACATTTGTTAGAATTAACAAGACTCAGTGACCCACCAGAGTGTGAGTATAGGTAGGGAAAGACTGGCTATGGGTGCTAAGATAGCAAGAAAGTATGAGAGTAGAGATTCAGGGGGCTTAAGTACATTTATTGTGTTCTTTGTAATAGGAGAGTCAAAAATCACAGTTGCTAACATCAGGTTTTTCAAGGAAAATAAACAGTGGCTGTGTAATAAGACAGAAAATGGAATGGATGGACCAAGTTTACTTTCAACCCATTTTGGTGATTTCTAACCATGTGTAAGTGTAGAAAGAATAGGATCAAATAAAATCTCAGAAGTCATGAACCCTAAGCTGTCTTAAAAGATAAGTAAAGTTTAGCCTAACTAAAGGTCACAGGTACAAAGAGTCATGTGTGACTTTTCTCCAAGCCAACCAACTGCCATCTTGGAGCATTCAGCTGTGTCTTCTTGTAAAAGGTCCCAGCTGGGCTTTTTTTATAGTTCACCCCCAACCCCAGGTATCCAACTGGCAGCTCTGCATATTCCCTGTAGGAGGGTCCAGAATACACACACACAGAGAAGACTAGAGCAGAGCCTCCATCGGTGCAGCTGTAGGGAAGCCTTGCATCCCTACTGGGTAAAACTTTCTAGGTGTGTCTCTTTGGAGGAAGAATAGCCACATCCTGTAAGTAACCCCTCACCTGTACTCCACAAGGATGCCCAATAAACTCCTTTGTTCTCTAGAGTAAAATGTGATGGAATCATTCCTTCATTTACTAGAAACTTGAGACAAAGGATGGATATTGTTTGTTTTCCCCTGGGAAGGAATTTTAGCAACTCCTATTCAAAAGCTGAAGTCCATGGAACACTTATAAAGATTGTATGCATCCAGTTCAGGAATGGGGGGGCATGGCTATAAAGGATTGCAAAGGGAATAACAACCTTAAGACCAGCTAGTGTGTGATATACTTAAAGAATCTTACTTAAGAGAAAAGCAGGAATGATTGAAGGATCTTCACAAGGGGAAGATCATACCCAAATTTACTGTGACAGCCAACAATGGAAATGTTGGAAATGTAAATTGGGGTGTCCAAACTTTTGACACTGAAAAATAATGTCATCTACAAATGTGTTTGTTGGACTGTATTCCTAACTACCCTGGGAAATGTGTGGCCCACGGGCAGCAGATAGATATTTCTACTAAAGAATAGTCACTTGGAATAGCAACTCCAGAGGCAGTTACAGTTATCTAGATGAAAACTGGTTAGGACATCATCAGAGCAAGGGAGTAACAAAGGGAAAACACTAAGAAACAGCCACACAGTAGAGAGTGTGCCACAGGTACGTTCTTCAAAAGGCAGGGAGGCCTAAAAAGCCATGTTGTTGACCCTCAGTGGTACAAAGGAAAGGTAAGATAGACTATAAAGTGCTTTGCATCCCCTGCACAGTTTGAAATGGTCTTACATTTAAAACACGTTTTTATAATACTAAGTAATAGCATTAGGAAAAAACTTTAGAAAGTTAATAGTTAACACTGAAGTTCCATCTCCCTTCTGAGCACAGAAAACAGTAAGACATTTGATCTCAAATTTACCCTAGCAGAAATATTATCATCTCCATACTGTTGGTGTAAAAATACATTTACAGAAAAAACCTTCCCACTGGGCTGTACCCCTATCCCATACCTTCTAAGTGATAACAGGCAAATTTAAGCACTTTTAGTCCCTCTTACAGCCCTTTTTATTACCCAACCAGGAATCTCATTAGAATGATAAGCAACCCTTGTAAAGATATAACTATCTAGACATACTGAATCAGATATCTTTTGGGGGAAAAAGTTTCACAACTAATATGTTATCATTTTCTCATTGTTGAGTACTGAGGGGGCACACATAGGAAGCCATGGACGTAGTTCAGGCAAGGTGGTGAGGACCATACTGAAGTAGCAGGGAGGAAGAAGAGTAAAAGTTTAGAAGTTTAAGAGGTAGGGTTGGTTTAATAAACCTTAAACAATGAGAAAAAAATTATAAAGTTGAATCCACAAATTACTAAACTAAGTATTTTCTTTATAATTGGTCCCTGCCAAGGCAGGAAGAAGGTAAGTTTGCAAATAAGGCTAGAATACATGACTGTCCTTTGAGCATTTAGGGGTCAGTAAGTCATCCAGTTAAAGATGTTTTAACAAAATAAAGGCAGGCTTCTGGGGTGGTACTGTTAGTGTCTTTCCTCCCTGTTGTTTCTTGGAGTGCTTAAATCTCCAACAGTTCCCATTTTACGAAGGTTAATATTACTGTAATGCAGCCTTGCATAACATGTCCACCCTGTTGATGGCTCAGGATATATTTACTATGTGCCTGTGAAACAAATCACGGCCACTGGGGCATTGCTTATAGGCATTATGAGCATCTTTTCTCCCAGCCATGTAAGTACTGTGGGGAACTCATGATGCGCTGACTGTAGTACAGACAGGAAATGAAGGAGCCAAACTAAGGAATTGAGCAGGAAGGAAGTAGAAGAAAGACATTAGGAGGTAGAACTACACTATTGTGAATATAGTGATGTACTGCTTTTTTTATAGGCTAGGAACCTTCCCTAGTGAGGAAGTGAGGATAGAGGACCTTGCCAGGCCTATCCCGACTTGATTTCATTGCAACATACAGTTGTGGAGACTGGGAAAAGGGGGAGTTAATTATTTCAGAAGTATACAAAGGATTACTAAGTCAGAACTGTGGTTTCTGCATAACTGCAGGCTTCTATTCTGTTTCATCTTTACTTCTCTACCCTAGGTTCCTTAGGAGGAACCCCTTGAGCTACCCAGTCTCAAATACATTAATGCCAGTGTGAAGGCTAAATGGTGTGATAACACCCAAGAGCCAAGAAATGGCAACCGCCTTGGAGCCAGAGGACCAAGACCTTTGGGAAGAAGAAGGAGTTCTGATGGTGAAACTGGAGGATGATTTCACCTGTGGGCCAGAATCCGCTTTGCAAGGCGATGATCCTGTACTGGAGACCTCTCACCAGAACTTCCGATGCTTTCGCTACCAGGAAGCATCAAGCCCTCGAGAAGCTCTCATCAGACTTCGAGAGCTTTGTCATCAATGGTTGAGGCCAGAGAGGAGAACAAAGGAGCAGATTCTTGAGCTGCTTGTGCTGGAACAGTTCCTCACTGTCCTGCCTGGAGAACTGCAGAGCTGGGTGCGAGGCCAACGGCCAGAGAGTGGCGAGGAGGCAGTGACACTGGTGGAGGGTTTGCAGAAACAGCCCAGGAGACCAAGGCGGTGGGTGAGGAGGGGGAGTCCTGATCTGTGTGATGTGGAGGGGGCCTGTTCCTGAAAGACTGGATCTGGGGAGAGTATGAGGGTCCCATAAATTATCCTTTAAAGTTTACTGGTTCTGCTTTTGGGTTACCTCTAGATCCATGAGTCCAGTAGGTCAGGGATGGATGTGTGCGAGTGTGACTTTCTAGGGTTTGAATCACCTGCCTGTGCCACCTAAAGGTTGGGTTTTAAATTTCTTTGGATGTTGAACCTTGGGGTCCTTAGAAAGCAACTATTATGACTTCCTCCAGGTTCACCTAGACCCTTAATCCCAAAACCCCTTTCCTAGAATGGTAATCTGGGAAAGCCAACAGTAAGCAGCCCTGAAGGATAGATGGAAAGCTCAGGGCCCCAGGTGACAGGATTAAAGATTGAGAGAAGGGGAAAAGTAGGAGAGTCCTAGTGTGTCCCCTGCCTTGACTTTGTAAAGATAACTGGTTCTCCATGTGCCTTTACAACTTGAGTTTTCCCCTCCTCATCTGGTCATCTCTGTGAGTGTTCCTCCCAAAGTACCCCTGATGACAAGCAGGAATTTTCTCCTGACTCCATCATGACTGGAAGTTAAAATTATTCCCAGGTAACCGTCCATGTTCAGGGCCAGGAAGTCCTGTCAGAGGAGACGCTACACCTAGGGCTGGAGCCGGAGTCCTCCAGTGAGCAGCAAGATCCAGCACAGACCTTGACTGCTGAGCAGCCCCATGAGGAAGCACTCCGAAGCCCAGATCTGGGGACACTGGAACAGGAGAACTTGGAGCATGAAGGGGAGCACCCGCCCCTGCCAGAATGTGGTAGGAAGAAGCCTCAGCAGAAAGCAGAAAGTTTGGCAAAGTGAAGAAGAAATGGGGGGAGGGGGGTCTCTTATACCACAAAGGCTAGACATTCTAATAGAAAGCACAGAATATTGATGTTGAGAACAGAAAGAACCAGCTAGAACCTGCCTACAAATGGGGCCAAGTTTAAGTAGTGGTATTCTTGAGTGTCACCCGCATTCCGGTGGGGTTATAGGTCATTAAGATAATTCTGTCCACCTTAGATCAGTTTCTTGATTCTCTTAGCAGAGAGAGAAGTTAAGGCCACTTTTTGTTCACTCTAGTAAAGGAAGCTCAGCCTCTTGCATTTCATGTTGCTGATCTTTTGTTTTTTAGAGGTTCCAGTGTCCCAGGATATAGACCTTCCCACAGAACAAGGGTCTGGACACCCAGAGATGGTTGCTCTTCTCACTGCTCTTTCTCAGGTAAATCGTAATTCAAAATACATATTTGAGGATTTGTTGGGTGTTAGCCATGTGCTAAACAATAATGGATATAAGTGTGCATGCTTAGGGTAAGAGTTTTCTGTTCTTTCTGTGGGGATGCAGGATAGGCGAAGAAACTATAAAATTTTTTTTTTAAAGATTTATTTAGTTATTATATGTAAGTACACTGTAGCTATCTTCAGACACACCACAAGAGGGCATCAAATCTCATTATGGATGGTTGTGAATCACCATGTGGTTGCTGGGATTTGAACTCAGGACCTTTGGAAGAGCACTCAGTGCTCTTAACTACTGAGCCATCTCACCAGCCCAGAAACTATAAAATTAAACAGCTGTTTTCAGCTCCGGTTTTCATCGTCTCTTTATTTGCCAGAGGTACTAACTATTCTTTTCTTCAGCTAGACTATAACTCCAGAAGTACTAACTAAAGGCACTAAATGGGATCATTTTGCAGTATTCAATACAACTTTGAAGTTGTTAAGTAAACAGGCTTTATCATTTGTAAGAATGCCTGGCATGACTGCTATAATATTTATGAGCTAACCCTCTTGATCTGAAATTATGGGACTGAGAAAAGCGGATAGAATTCTCTAATGGTTTAGTTGTAGTCTATTGGGAGAAAAGTTCTTTCTTGTTCTGACCATGGAACAATTCTTAGAAAAGATGTTTTTTACTGAGACGTCCCATTAAAACACCAGTTAGGGAGCTGAATGATTTAAGGCTCATCTTGGGTATTAAACAGTAGCCTGAAGAAGAATATAGTTTGGCATGATGAAACATAATGGGTTGGAGTAGCAGAAGCAAGGCCAGTGTTTTCCTCAAGTGCTGAAGGTTCAGAAACAACACTATTAACAGGCTCCCCAAGGGAAATCCTTCTGCTTCTTCCCATTCCCTTTGTCTTTAGATGGACTCTACCTCAAAATACAATAGGCTAGCTGAAGCATCACGTCCTGATTGTATCCTTGTGTCATTGCAGGGACTGGTCACATTCAAGGATGTGGCTCTGTGCTTCTCACAGGATCAGTGGAGTGATCTGGATCCAACACAAAATGAATTCTATGGAGAATACGTCTTGGAAGAAGACTGTGGGATTGTGGTCTCTCTGTGTAAGGAGTTGCATGTATTTCCAGGGTATTCTAGCCACAAACATTGTTTTCCTATTGGAATATAGGGAATCAAAGACCTCAAACTACATGTACTAAACTTTCACTAATGCATGCCTACCCCACAGTGAGATTAAAGATCAGTTAGCTGAAAAAGATGACACCCTTCCATCAGAAAGGAAGAAAGAAAGGTGCTTGGAAAAAAAGTGAATAGAAAATGAGAAAATACAATTATAGTTTTTTGAGTTTAGTATTTAACTTTTGAAATAAGCATATGAATTTTAAAGCGGTCAAAACAAAGATAATCTTCTTTCTTCAACAAGAAGGGATGGAGCAAGGAGCACATAAGTAGTCTAGTTAGTGAGGCTCAGGTGAAAGCACAGGAAATGCTCAAGACGGGCAGCACGGAGACAGGCCAAGCTGAAGAGTAGTGATGTCTGAGCAGTTAACATACTCCTTTGCTCTGCCGTCTACCAGTCCAGACAGATGCTCTTAACAAGGAAGTATTGAGCCAATCATGATGTCCTTTGTTTCCCATCTCTTGAGCAGCATTTCCAATTCCCAGACTAGATGATACCTCCCAGATTAGAGAAGAAGAGCCTCAGGTCCCAGGTATCCATGAGTCTCAAGAGCCTGCAGAACCAGAAATCCTGAGTTTTACCTATACAGGTGAGGAGTGTCAGACAAGGCTGGCCACCACACTTGGGCAGTTCCCTCTACTCAGTATGTCTCTTTCCTCCAGGACCTTTCTCATTGGTTCTTTTTCATTATTTGGGTTTTTTTGTTATGGTCTTACTTTATAGACTTGCCCCACAGCCCACCCACTGGTTCTTCTAATATGCCATCCATCACTAATGCTTTCTTCTGAAAGCCAGACCCCTCCTCCATTACCCTCCCCTTCACTCTTCGTACTGTTCCTTAGAAAACCCATTCAAAATCCTCTCATTGTGTAAAAGATACTATTGTTATTATAACTTCTCCTTTCTGTTCTTGCCCCTTCTATAGGAGACATGAGTGAAGCAGAGGAAGAAAGTATTGAGCAGCAAGATCCACACAAGTCTATTTTGGCAAAGACAGAAGTTCACCAGACTCCAGATTGGGAAATAGTCATTGAGGATAATGCCAGTAGACTTAATGAAAGATTTGGTACAAATGTTTCTAAAGTTAATAGTTTCACAAATATTAGGGAAACTATGCCTGGTCACTCCCAATCAGGGAGGCAGCATCATTGTCCTCTATGTGCAAAAAGCTTCACGTGTAATTCTCATCTTATTAGGCACTTACGAACTCACACAGGAGAAAAACCCTATAAATGTATGGAGTGTGGGAAAAGTTACACACGGAGCTCACATCTAGCCAGACACCAGAAAGTCCATAAGATGAACACTCCTCATAAACATCCTCCAAACCGGAAGACTGTGGATGGCTCTCTGGTCCAGTCTGAGGTAACTACCCGTGTGGAGAAACCATATACCTGTGATGATTGTGGAAAACATTTCCGTTGGACGTCGGACCTGGTCAGGCACCAGAGAACACATACAGGAGAAAAACCTTTTTTCTGTACTATTTGTAGTAAAAGCTTCAGCCAGAAATCTGTGTTAACGACACACCAAAGAATCCATGTTGGAGGCAAGCCCTACACATGTGCGGACTGTGGAGAGAACTTCAGTGAACAGAAGCAGTATCTGACACACCGGAAGACACATGTGTCTGAGGAGCACCATCTCTGTAGTGAGTGTGGGCGCTCCTTCAACCATAGTGCAGCATTTGCCAAGCACCTGAAAGGCCATGCTTCAGTTAGGAACTGCCGATGCGATGAATGTGGTAAAAGCTTTAGCAGGAGGGATCACCTTGTCAGACATCAACGAACACACACTGGGGAAAAGCCTTTTACCTGTGCTACCTGTGGGAAGAGCTTCAGCAGAGGATATCACTTAATCCGGCATCAGAGAGTCCACACAGGAAAGACCAAGACCTAGCTAGGGACCATATGTGGAGAGCTTAATTCAGCCGCCAACTGAGATGGGATGGGTTCTGTGTTCAACCTGAGGAGAACTTTTCTGAGGCATCTCTTGGACCTGCCCATACCTTATACCACCTCTTCCAACTACCAAACAAAATCCCCATCCAGAACTACTCAACTTTTCTCAGTTGAGGCTTCTGTTTTACTGGCATGCTCCTACCTCTACCTCATAGGTGTGATGTAGGAGCTATGGGACTTAAGGAAATTTGGGTCATTATATTTTGAGAAATGTAGGCTGCTCTAGATCCTGAAGACTACTTGACAGCCTCAACTTCAGTGTGGTCAAGTTTAAGTACATAGGTCTGATAAGCGACCAACTTAAAGGGTCTGTCCTTATTGGACTCAAACCTTAAAGCACACAACCCTAAACTCAGGAGGTTTGGGTCCTGATAGATTTGCTACACACTGACGGGATAGCTACAGTTCCTCACTAATTCGCCTCTTCACTGTACACTTTCCTTTGATACTGGAGACAAAGGGGAAGCATTTTGAAGGACAAATCCTTAAGGCTTCTTCACAAGGATTTTGACAGGCTGCTCCCTTCCCCATTGTCAGAATGACACTAAGTGCCACACACTGCTACAAAAGCGGGCCTAATCAAAAGCCTCTTGGGGTGTACCACCCCTGTCTAAATACTCCTGTCTACTATTCAGCCACTGTCAGTTTGTCCCTTACATGCCTACTGCAAAAGAGATGTAGTGCTGGAGTGCTGAAGAACTCAGTAAAGCATAATTAAGACATGGTGAAATCCATCCCATTCCCACATAATGTTTAAGCCTGTCCTTCATTTGGCTTGTGAGAAGGAATCTGAAGCTCTTGTTAGCATAGAAAGGCACTGTATCTAGTGCAGAATCATAATTGACTGAGAGAAACTAGAGAAGATATAAAACCACTTCGGAAGACTATGAAACAGCTGTTGCCACTGGCCGAGACTATTAGGACTATTCTGACACCTAGTCCTTGGTATCCCTGCCTCGGTTCTTTAATGTCTGGGAAGATTATGAACCCTAGTACTTGGGACCCTGAGAGTTAATCAGAAGTAAAGGGATTTTTATGTGTCTTGTGTTACTTGGTTTTTCATGTGTAAGTTCATTTTCATGTAATTGTAAACTAAAAAGTAGTATCTCCTGGTGGCCTACTGGTCTTTTACCTGTTCAATGTTCCCAGGAGGCTGAAATTTTATGACCTTACATGTCTGATCATCTGAAAAGGACTGAGGACAGATATTCCATAAACGGAGCACAGGATGTGGGATTAAAGCATGAGAAGTCAGATACACTTCTATGCCTGATTTCTTCTGCTTATTTTACAGTCACAGAGGAATATGGTGGGTTAGCAAGGCATCGTCCCAGCTCTAATCCAATAGGGAAATCCTCTTATGATGGACTAGTCAAATTTTAATGCCAGTCAATCATTGTCTCGAAGATTCATAAGAAATAAGGTGATACTTGCAGCCAAGTACCCCAATTTACATTTTGCCTGTTCACTTTCTAGAGCTTCAGGTTTCTGATAACCTCTGAAGGCCATTCCTGCTATAACTAAATAGATTTGGAAGGACAAAGTTTCTTCCACACTCTGGGTAGAATGTGTACAAAGTGGGCCAAGCCTGGAGTTTTCACGAGACTAATATTCTTGCATTTTTCAACCATGTATCTAAAGTGTAAGCAGAATTTGTCCTATAAGAAATATTACTCAAAAGATAGTGGAGCTCATACTAATTTCTTAAGGACCATAGAACACACTGGAAAAGGAATTGGCTTTTCTCTGATTTGTCTGCTTGACAGTAAAAATCTGTTAAGATAATTCTCCAGAAGAAAAATTTGAAACTGATGTAGTTAAGTGAAATGGTGTTTCTATTGCTATTGTCCCTGCAAAGTTTCCTATGCTGATAGAAGTCTCTGGTCCTTTTTGTAAATTGCTGTGTTTTCTAAGACTTCTGGATAGATGCTTAAGCTCCCAAGTCTGAACACAACCACAGAAGAGCATCAGGGCCAGCCAGTGGTGGTACCTCATAAGAGGAAACAACATCTCTGCTGACCCTAGGGTCTAGTGTAGCATGTTCATTCTCCCAAGGCATACTTCTAGAATTAGTGAAGTCTAGTGTTATTGTAAGGACAAAAAGGCTGATTTGACATTATGTGGAAGAAGCTGTAGTCTGCTAAACCGAACAGAATGTCTAGGTTGTTGAAGCTGGCGAATGATATAGGAATAACCAAGAATCATTCAACTTTACCACCACAAAATTACCAAGAAAGCAAAGAAAATACATTGCAAATTAGAAGCTCATGAATTGTATTAGCATCAAGTTATTAGAACCAAAATCTACATTAAAGTCTTGCTGCCTCCAGACTCCAAGGCAGGTGATAGATTTCAGAAAGTGTAGTATTTTCACTAAGTGACAAAAACACAAAATGTCCCTAATGATTTTGTGAAGCTGTCAGACATCTGTTCCAGACCTTTCTGCTAGGAATGAGCAGCCCCTATATTACCCCACTGCAAGAGAAAGTGAGATATTTGTGAGATGCATTTAGAGAGCGTTTTCATTAACCAGGCTTCTATGAAGGACAACCCAAATGAGAGTTAATGGAGCCCTGTCACAGCTTTGTAGAACAAAAGGAAGACAGAACTAGCAACTGGTGGCCTGCTTTGCAGAATAATCATTCTGAAACCTTCCCCACTGATACTGTATGCTTTATTAGCACACAAGCACGCTAACCAGTCCCATTATCACTCATGTACATGATGTATCTTGATCATATCGATGTGTGTTACCCTTTCTCATTCCCTCCTGCTCCTGCTAATCCCTGTCTTTTCTCAACTAGTCCCTGTCTCACTTTCATGTGGGCAGGGGCATGGGAACATCCCAAAGAGTTTCATCAGGATGGTTTTTGGAACATGAGCACCTTAGCAGTGGCTGTGCCACTGAAGAAAGCGTCTCTGTCCCATCAACCACTCGCTGTAGATACATATTTAGGAGCCCATGAACCCCTTGCCATTCCATGACAAAGTGTTGACAAGCCAAGATTGTGTAAGTAATCACCTGCTGTGACTTTAAGAGTGCAATAGGCATTTGTGCCAGGTCAGTTTTCCAAACTACTACCATCCGTCCTTGGCACAGAGATTTATTTTTCCCCTTTTGTAATTCACTGAGCCATGGAAGCAAGGTATAAGTGTATCATTTATGGATGGCAGTCAACAGTCATTTAATTCTCCATAGTTTGAATCTACACTAACCTCTGGCCACTGTAAAATGACGTTTCTCTAATCAAAGCTGACAATGGTGTTCGTTTATGAGCATAAACTTAATCAGAAGGCAATTTGTCAGGCATA
Organism: Tokudaia tokunoshimensis; assembly: GCA_036184795.1. NCBI lineage: Eukaryota > Metazoa > Chordata > Mammalia > Rodentia > Muridae > Tokudaia > Tokudaia tokunoshimensis. The sequence continues at coordinate 41,369,260 of BTHU01000008.1, forward strand.
TCAAATACATTTAGGAAAGAAGCAGTAGCTTTCCCAGTAGGGCCTATGACCTCATCAGACACAGGCTTTTGATTTGAGTATATAGTACCAGACTTGAATTCCTTCTTGTGAAATAAGCATCAAATCCAATCAGAAAGTGTTTAGTCATCCCTATAACAGATTTGACCCTATTGCACCAGTAGGCTCATCCTGCCTAGTAAGTATTGTACCCAGGACCATGGATGAATTATGATAATTCTCGCTTATTGATATTCTCTATGATAATTCTCTATTAATGATACTTCTCACCCAATAGCCCGCATGGCATCTTCTGGTGCTGAGGCTAGCCAGCAGGAAGGAGGTTACAGTCTAGTGGGCAACCAATGGCAGTGGTAATTGCCTGTATTGTTTTAGGGGGCTTCAGGGACCTTCCCAAAAACACATAATATGGCACCTTGCACCCAACAAGCTTTCATATAATAATCTATGGCTTGGGTCTAGAGAGATGGCACTGCAGTTAAGATCACTGGCTGCTCTACCAGAAAGCCCAGGTTTGAGTTCCAGGACCCACATGTCCAGTCATAACCTTCTGTAACTCCAGTGCCAAGGGAGTTGATGTCCTCTTCTGGTCTCTGTGAGCACCAAGCACACATGGTACATAGACATACATGCAGGCATAAAACAAAATAGTAAAATAAAAACTTTTGGCTCCTAACCCACATTCAAACTCCTTTGGGTTTTTATTTTATGTTTTTGTTTACCTATCAAGTATCAGATTTTTTCATGACCTTTTCACACATTGTTAGTTTTGATCTACTGTCCCTACCTGCCTCCTCCCCATCTCCCTGCCCCCACTGTCTCTATGTCAGCCTTTCCTGCGGAGAATTCCACCTTCTAGTTCCACATTACATGTCTCCACTACCCTCTCACCTTAAAGACAGTCTCCTTTTCCCCCTTTCTACTTTCCTGGATTCTACATACTTTTATTCCTGTATAAAAATACACATATAAAAGAGACAGTACTTATCTCTCTAAGCATGGATTATCTCAATTTTTTTAGAATGCCACCCATTTCCCTGCAAATGTCACCTTTTCTTACAACAGAATAGAATTCCATGTGTCTGAGTACATTTTTCGCTATTCATTCATCAGTTGATGGACACCTAGAATGGTTCCGTGCCCTTACAACTGTGACTAGAGCAGACATGAACTGCTGCTGGCTCTGCATTATCTAGTAGGATATCGAGTTCTTTGGACATGTCTCCAGGAGTGGTAGCCGTTGCTGGATGTGCAAGGGCTCACCTTTCTTCATATTCTCACCAACATCTGCCACAACTTGTTTCCTAAGGCAATAGCCATTTTGTCTAGGGTGAGAAAGACTTTCAAAGTACTTTAAGGTGTGTGTGTGTGTGTGTGTGTGTGTGTGTGTGTGTGTGTGTTTTCAAATGCCTGCAGCAACCTGAAGAGGGCATCAGATCTCCTAGATCTGGTGTTAATGGGTGGTTGTAAGCCAGGTGACAAGGGTTCTGGGAACCAATCTGAAGTTCTTCAAGAATAGCAAGTGTTCTTAGCCAATGAACCATCTTTCCATCCCATATCAAATTAGTTTTAACTTGCATTTACCTGATGGCTAAGGACATGGAACACATTTTAGGACATTTATTAATTTATTTATAGTTGGTAAAGATTGCCTCCCATTGTATATGGTGTCTCTCCCATGAACCGTTTCCATTACTGTATAGAGGCTTGTAGTTACATAATTGTCAGTGATTGTCAGACAGTGGCTATATTTCCTAAGCTACTACAGTCCTATGCCAGAAGTCTCTACCTATGAGAATGTCTTGACGTGATCTCACTACTTGTTGTTCTAGCAGTTTTTAGAAATGCAAGTGTCTTATGCGAAAGTTAATAAACTTGGGGTGAGTTTTTTTGGGGGGGTTGTTTTTGGTTTTGGTTTTGGGTTTTTTTGTTGGTTTTTTTTTTGTTTTGTTTTGTTTTTGCAGGTTGAGAGCTAAGAATCTACTTTAATTCTTCTGCATGTAGATATCTAGTTTCCCCCAGCACCATTTGTTTAAGATGCTGGCTTTTTTCATGTTCATATATGTCAAAAAAAAAAAAACAGTTGGCTAAAGCTGCCTAGCCTAAACACTTGGGACATTTTCTATTCCACTGATCTACGTGTCTATTTGAATATCAGCATCATGCTGTTTTTATCACTATTGCTCTGTAGGATAACTTTAAATCATACATGGCAAAGCAATATTCCTTTTTTTAGGACTGTTTTTTAAGATTATTTTCTGTTTCTGTAAACAATGGAATTGGATATTTGATAGGGATTTCACTGAATCTGCAGACTGATTTTGGTAGGATTTCCTTTTTCCCAATAGCAACTCTTCCAACCCAGAAGCATAAGGAGGTCTTTCCAATCTGGTGTCTTCATCAATTTCCTTCTTTAGTATTTTAAAGTTGTCGTTATAAAAGTCTATAACTTCCTTTGTATCTCTTTTATATCTGTCTCTTGTTTTATTGTTCTAGCAAAGACTTTAAGCACTATACTGAATTGAAGCACAGAAAATGGGTACTCTTGTCTTATTCCTTATGTTAGTATAAATGATTTCAATTTTTCCCTACTTTGCATGATGCTGGCTGTAGGCTTGCCATATATGACTTTTTTTTTGTTTTTGTTTTTGTTTTTGTTTTTTTCGAGACAGGGTTTCTCTGTATAGCCCTGGCTGTCCTGGAACTCACTTTGTAGACCAGGCTGGCCTCGAACTCAGAAATCCGCCTGCCTCTGCCTCCCAAGTGCTGGGATTAAAGGCGTGCGCCACCACTGCCCGGCGCCATATATGACTTTTATTATGTTTGGCTACATGCTCTGCATTCATAATATTTTCAGAATTTGTATCATGAAGAGATGTTGTAATTGCTGTCTGTCAAAACCTTTTCTGCATCTATTCAGGTGATCATGTGATTCTGTCCGTAAGTCTATTTGTGTGAAATATTTAGTGACTTGCCTATGTTAAACCATTTCTGAAGATACAGAATGAAATCAAACTGATCCTGAATAATGACCTTTCTGACAAGTTTGCAAGATATTGACATTTTTAAAATTTTATTAGTTCAGGGATTTTGTGTGGCTTGAACTTATGCAAGTCTTCACATGCTATCACAACTATTGTGAGTTCATATATGAAACTGCCCTACTGAGTCCAGAAAATGATGTTTTCTTGTCATCAGCTGCCTCCAGCTTTTATAATGTTTCCCTCTTCTGCAATGATTCCTGAAACTTGAGAAGAGAGTTGTGATAAAGATGTTCCACTTAGGGTTGACCATTTCACACTCCCTAATTCTCCACATGTTGACCAACTGTGTTATTAACTGTGTTAATAACCATCTACGGAAGAAGAAGGAGGAGGAAGAGGAGGAGGAGGAGGAGGAGGAGCAGCTTCTTGATTTCTTGATCAGGGTTGAGGTATTCACTAATCCAGGAGATGTAAGTAGTCATTAGGAATTAGTTTAATATTGTTTCCATTTGGCAGAATAATATCAGTAATAAAAACAGCATGATACTGCCACTAAAATAGATATGTAGATCAGTGGAGTAGAATAGAGGTCCAGAGTGTAAAGTGTGGCAGCTTCAGTCACCTGATTTATTATTTTTTACAAATATGCATGTGAGAAAAGCTAGTGTTTTAAATACATGGTGCTGGAAAAATTAAACATCTACATGTAGAAGAATTAAAGTAGATTCTTAGGTCTCACCCTGAAAAAATACAAAAAACAAAAAAAATCCACCCTAAGTTTCTTAAAAATTTGCATATAAGACACCTGAAATTCTAAAAACTGCTAGAGCAGGAAGTATTGAGATTACTTCAAGGCATTCTCATAGGTAGAAACTTTAGGAATAGAGCTGTAGTAGTTCAGGAAATAGCCAATGACTGACCATCATTGACAAACATGTAACTACAAGCTTCTATAGATCGTTACTAATTTCCTGATATTTTTTGAAGGTTGTAACTATCAATTTATTTATGAAAACTTTGGCATGATGTACTCACATGCTTTCCATTCTGTTGAAAGACAACAGAAGATTTTTCAAATTATTACCAGTTTATACCTAAGTATGTAATGCCACATTTGAAAACATATGGCCAGATATGTAAATGTTCTGACATATATTCAGTATGGAACGATGATTCTTTCTATTTAATTTACACAAATATCACTGCCATCATATACAATCTTATACCTGCCTGTGTAAAACAAATGAATAGCTTAATATCAATTAATTACACATAATAGAACTAGAAGAAAGGGACAAGGACAGTGATGTAACACACTCACTCTGGCCTCTGCTACATCCCAGTTCCTTGCAGCCTAATACCCCTTGTACAGAGCTCTCAGCTATTAATTATGTTTACAGCTTTCTTTCAAAAACATTTTTGGCTTTTTGTTTTGTTTTGATTTGTTTTGCTATTGAGTAGATACATTACTTTGGTTGGGACGAAATTTTTCAAATGTTATTTGTTAATACTTTTTTATTAGATATATTCTTTATTTACATTTCAAATGATTTCCCCTTTCCTGGATCCCCCTCTCCAAAAGTCCCATAAGCCCTCTTCCCTCCCACTGTTTCCCAATAAACCCCTTCCTGCTTCCCTGCCCTGGTATTCCCCTACACTACTGCATTGAGCTTTTCTAGGACTAGAGGCCTCGCCTTCCTTCTTCTTGGGCATCATTTGATATGTGACTTGTTTCTTGGATATTCCAAGCTTCTGGGCTAATATACACTTATCAGTGAGTGCATACCATGTGTGTTATTTTGTGATTGGGTCACCTCACTCAGGATAAGTTCCACCCACTTGCCTAAGAATTTCATGAATTTGTTGTTTTTAATAGCTGAGTAGAATTCCATAGTGTAAATATACCACATTTTCTGTATCCATTCCTCGGTTGAGGGACATCTGGGTTCTTTCCAGCTTCTGAATATTATAAATAAGACTGCTATGAACATAGTGGAGCATTTATTCTTATTGCATGCTGGAGAGTCCTCTGGGTATATACCCAGGAGTGGTATAGCAGGGTCCTCCAGTAATATTATGCTGAGTTTTCTGAGGAACCGCCAGACTGCTTTCCAGAGTGGTTGTACCAGCTTGCAATCCCACCAGCAGTGGAGGAGTGTTCCTCTTTCTCCACATCCTCACCAGAGCCTGCTGTCTCCTGAGTTTTTGATCTTAGCCATTCTGACTGGTGTGAGGTGAAATCTCAGGGTTCTTTTGATTTACATTTCCCTGATGACTAAGGATGTTGAGCATTTCTTTATGTGCTTCTCAGCCATTCGATATTCCTCAGGTGAAAATTCTTTGTTTAGCTCTGTACCCCATTTTTAATAGGGTTATTTGGCTCTCTGGAGTCTAACTTCTTGAGTTCTTTGTATATCTTGGATATTAGTCCTCTGTCAGATGTAGGATTGGTAAAGATCTTTTCCCAATTTGTTGGTTGCCATTTTGTCCTTTTGACAGTGTCCTTTGCCTTACAGAAACTTTGTAATTTTATAAGGACCCATTTGTCAATTCTTGATCTTAGAGCATAAGCTATTGGTGTTCTGTTCAAGATATTTTTCCCTATGCCCATGTGCTCAAGGCTCTTCCCCATAGTTTCAGTGTTTCTGATTTTATGTTGAGGTCCTTGATCTATATGGACTTGAGCTTAGTACAAGGAGATAAGAATGGATCGATTTGCATTCTTCTGCATGCTGACCTCCAGTTGAACCAGCACCATTTGTTGAAAAGGCTATCTTTTTTCCACTGGATGGTTGTAGCTCCTTTGTCAAAGATCAAATGACCATAGGAGTGTGGATTCATTTCTGGGTCTTCAATTCTGTTCCATTGATCTACCTGCCTTCCACTGTACCAATACCATGCAGTTTTTAACACTATCGCTCTGTAGTACTGCTTGAGGTCCTGGATATTGATTCCCCCAGAAGTTCTTTTACTGTTGAAAATAGTTTTAGCTATCCTGGGTTTTTTGTTATTCCAGATGAATTTGAGAATTGCTCTTTCTAACTCTATGAAGAATTGAGTTGGTATTTTGATGGGGATTGCATTGAATCTGTATATTGCTTTTGGCAGGATAGCCATTTTTACTATATTAATCCTGCCAATCCATGATCATGGAAGATGGTTCCATCTTCTGAGGTCTTCGATTTCTCTCTTCAGAGACTTGAAGTTTTTGTCATACAGATCTTTCATTTGTTTGGTTAGAGTCACACTAAGATACTTCATATTGTTTGTGGCTATTGTGAAGGGTGTCATTTCCCTAATTTCTTTCTCAGCCTGTTTATTTTTTGAGTATAGGAAGGTTAGTGATTTGCTTGAGTTAATTTTATATCCGGCCACTTTGCTGAAGTTGTTTATCAACTGTAGGAGTTCCCTGATGGAGTTTTTTGGGTTGCTTAAGTATACTATCATATCATCTGCAAATAGTGATACTTTGACTTCCTCCTTTCCAATTTGTATACCTTTGACCTCCTTTTGTTGTCTAATTGCTCTAGCTAGAACTTCAAGTACTATATTGAATAAATATGGAGAGAGAGGGCAGCCTTGTCTAGTCCCTGATTTTAGTGGGATTGCTTCAAGTTTGTCTCCATTAAGTTTGATGTTGGCTACCGGTTTGCTGTATACTGCTTTTACTATGTTTACGTATGAGCCTTGAATTCCTGTTCTTTCCAAGACCTTTAACATGAAAGGATGTTGAACTTTGTCAAATGCTTTTCCAGCATCTAATGAAATGACCATGTGGTCTTTTTCTCTGAGTTTGTTTATGTAGTGGATTACATTGATGGATTTCCGTATATTGAACCATCCCTGCATCCCTGGAATGAAGCCTACTTGATCATGGTGAATGATCGTTTTGATGTGTTCTTGGAGTCGGTTGGCAAGAATTTTATTGAGTATTTTAGCATCAATATTCATAAGGGAAATTGGTCTGAAGTTCTCTTTCTTTGTTGGATCTTTGTGTGGTTTTGGTATCAGCAAAATTGTGGCTTCATAGAACAAGTTGGATAGTGTTCCTTCTGTTTCTACTTTGTGAAATAGTTTGAAGATTATTGGCATTATGTCTTCTTTGAAGGTCTGATAGAATTCTGCACTAAAACCATCTGGTCCTGTGCTTTTTTTGTTTGGGAGACTGTCAATGACGACTTCTATTTCTTTAGTGGTTATGGGACCGTTTAGATGGTCTATCTGATCCTGATTAAACTTTGATAGTTGGTATCTGTCTAGGAAATTGTCCATTTTCTCCAGAATTTCCAGGTGTGTTGAGTATAGGCTTTTATAGTAGGATCTGATGATTTTTTGAATTTCCTCAGTTCCTGTTGTTATTTCTCCCTTTTCATTTCTGATTTTGTTAATTTGGATACTGTCTCTGTGGCCTCTGGTTAGTCTGACTAAAGGTTTATCTATCTTGTTGATTTTCTCAAAGAACCAGCTCCTGGTTTTGTTGATTCTTTGAATAGTTCTTTTTGTTTGTGCTTGGTTGATTTCAGCCCTGAGTTTGATGATTTCCTGCTTTCTACTCCTCTTGGGCATATTAGCTTCTTTCTGTTCTAAAACTCTAAGGTGTGCTGTTAAGCTGCTAATGTATGCTCTCTCCAGCTTCTTTTTGGAGGCACTCAGAGCTATGAGTTTTCCTCTTAGCACTGTTTTCATAGTGTCCCATAAATTTGGGTATGTTGTGCCTTCATTTTCATTAAATTCTAAAAAGGTTTTGATTTCTTTCCTTATTTCTTCCTTGACCAAGGTATCATTGAGTAGATCATTGTTCAGTTTCCGTGTGTATGTGTGCTTTCTGTTGTTTTTGTTGCTATTGAAGACCACCCTTACTCCATAGTGATCTGATAGGAGGCATGGAATTAGTTCTATCTTCTTATATCAGTTGAGGTCTGTTTTGTGATCAATTATATGGTCAGTTTTGGAGAAGGTGCCATGAGGTGCAGAGAAAAAGGTATATTCTTTTGATTTAGGATGAAATGTTCTATAGATATCTATTAAATCCATTTGGTCCAAAACTTCTGTTAGTTTCACTGTGTCTCTGTTTAGTTTGTGATTCCCTGTTCCGTCCATTAAGGAGAGTGGAGTGTTGAAGTCACCCACAATTATTGTGTGGGGTGTGATGTATGCTTTAAGCTTTAGTAAGGTTTCTTTCACAAATGAGGGTGCCCTTGTATTTGGAACATAGATGTTCAGAATTGAGAGTTCTTCCTGGAAGATTTTTCCTTTGATGTGTATAAAGTGTCCTTCCATGTCTTTTTTGATGACTTTTGGTTGAAAGTCTATTTTATTGGATATTAGAATGACTACTCCAGCTTGTTTCCTGGGATCATTTCCTTGGAAAACTGTTTTCCAGCCCTTTACTCTGTGGTAGTGTTTGTCTTTGACACTGAGATGCGTTTCCTGTATGCAGAAAAATGTTGGGTTCTGTTTATGTATCCAGTCCATTAGTCTATGTCTTTTTATTGGGGAATTGAGTCCATTGATGCTAAGAGATAATAAGGTAAACTGATTGTTGCTTCTTGTTATTTTTGATGTAATTTTTATGTTTGTGTGGTTATCTTCTTTTGGGTTTGTTGGAAGAAGATTAATTTCTTGCTTTTTCTAGTGTATAGTTTCTCTCCCTTTGTTAGTGTTTTCCATTCATTATCCTTTGAAGGGCTGGATTTGTGGAAAGATACTGTGTAAATTTGTTTTTGTCATGAAATACCTTGGTTTCTCCATCTATGGTTATTGAGAGATTTGCTGGATATATGCAGTCTGAGTTGGCATTTGTGTTCCCTTAGGGTCTGTATGAAGTCAGCCCAGGCTCTTCTGGCTTTCATAGTCTCTGGTGAGAAGTTTGGTGTAATTCCGATAGGTCTACCTTTATATGTTACTTGACCTCTTTTCCCTTAGTGCTTTTAATATTCTTTCTTTGTTTAGTACATTTGGTGTTTTAATTATTATGTGACGGGAGGAATTTCTTTTCTGAATTCCAAATCTATTTGGAGTTCTGTAGACTTCTTGTATGCTCATGGGCATCTCTTTCTTAAGGTTAGGGAAGTTTTCTTCTATAATTTTGTTGAAGATATTTACTGGCCCTTTAAGTTGGAAATCTTCCCTCTCTTCTATACCTATAATCCTTAGGTTTGGTCTTCTCATTTTGTCCTGGATTTCCTGGATGTTTGGGGTCAGGAGCTTTTTGCATTTTTTAATTTCTTTGACTGTTGTATCAATGCTTTCTACGGTATCTTCTGCATCTGAGATTCTCTCTTCCATCTCTTGTTGATGCTTGGATCCATGACTCTTGACTTCTTTCCTAGGTTTTCTATATCCCGAGTTGTTTCCCTTTGTGATTTCTTTATTGTTTCTACTTCCATCTTTAGATCTTGGGTAGCTTTGTTCAATTCCTTCACCTGTTTTGTGTGTGTGTGTGTGTGTGTGTGTGTGTGTGTGTGTGTGTGTGTGTGTGTGTTTTCCCTTAGTTCTTCAAGGGCTTCTCCCTGTTTACTTGTGCTCTCCTGTCTTTAAGGAAGTTATTTATGTCCTTCTTGAAGCCCTCCATCAGCATCATGAGCTGTGATTTTAAATCCAGTTCTTGCTTTTCTGGTGTGTTGGGGTATCCAGGACTTGCTGGTTTTTACAGAACTTGGTTCCATTGGAGTCATGTTGCCTTGGTTTCTGTTGGTGGTGTTCTTGCATTTGCCTTTTGCCATCTGGTTATCTCTGGTGTTAGCTGGTGTTGCTATCTCTGACTGTGGCTTCTCTGTGCTCGTGGGAGACCTGTTCTTTCTGTGTACACTGATATGTAAGTACTTTTTCGTGACCCACTCTCTTATAGTTGTATTTGGGTATGTAACTCTGTGGCCCTGATCAACTCTGGGTGTAGGTGGTAATCGGAAGACTCCCATCCCAGGCTGTTCCTGGGTTCTTGTGTCCTCAGGGTTTCAGGCTATTTCCTCTGAGCAGCAGAGGTGGTCCTACTGTACTACCAGACCTCTCTGCATTCTTGAGTGGTTAGCTACCTCCATGCATCAGTTGGATATGGTACCCAGTGACAGAGGATGGCCTCAAGCTGGACACGGAAACCAGAAGGCTCCTGCCAGATGGTTCCAGATGGGATCCTCTGTACTGCAATGCAGGTCTCACCTGTGCTGGCTATCTCCTCCACACCACTGGGTAGATAGCTGGCTTCTTGCACCACTTGCAGATGGCACACAGTGGCAGAGGATGGTCCCAAACTAGAGACTGAAACCAGAAGGCTCCTGCCAGAGGATTCCGGACAGGATCCTCTGCTCTGCAATGCAGGTCTCACCTGTGCTGGCTGACTCCTCCGCACCACAGGATAGATAGCTGGCTTCCTGTGTCACTTGGAGATTTCCTGATTTTTATAAATGCTGAAAATGAAATCCACATCTCTGAAGTTTCAAAGTTAATGTATTCAAAGCTTTCACAAACAAAAGAAAATACAACTGTTGTCTTTCTGGGTCCAGGTTTTCTCACTCAGAATGATTGTTTCCAGCTCCATCGATTTGCCTGTGTTCTTTGTGAGAGGGAAAGGTAAAAATAATGGGTAAGGAGATTAGGCCAGCAAGTTGGTTCAATGGGCACCTGCCACCAATCCCGATGACCTGAGTTTGATTCCCAAGGCCCACAAGATGAAAGGAGAGAACTGACTTTTGTCCTCTGACCTTAGTCACCCAGGAAGAATAATATGAACTACCATAACTAATCCAAACTGGATATAGAAATATAATAAAAACCAGGTAAAGCCAATTACTACAGCACCCACAGAAGAAAGTGCAAAAACACGTAGTGTAATCTCTGAAGTTAAAAAAAAAAACTCCCTTTCATAATACTAATGATAGCAAATGAAGTAAATATGGTAATGATAAGAGGGGGAATAGATCAAACAAAATATAAGGACAGAAAAATCTGAGAGAGAAAGTTGCAAGAGCTCAGATATGATTCTACACTTGAGAAAATATGTAAAGTTAAGGATAAGACTAGTGCAAAGGAATTAAACAATACTGAAAATACAATACACAGGGGTAAAATGAAGCAAAAGATTCAAATAGTGACAAAGAAATTAAGGAAACCAGGCAACTGTCTGTCACATTTATTGCTTTCAGGTCCAACCCAACACTCAGCCATCCTTAAAGGATGAGAAGATTCTTACATTGAGGATACCTAGGCCTGGAACCCTTCCCTATTCTTGCTTGAAACTAGCAACATATATTAGGAAGGTGTTCCCACAGGTCATCATATGCTGGTCGTGCATGCATTAATAATTTTACTACTTCACTATTTCCCCTTTATTGACCTGTCAACTGTATTTTGAAGATACCATTTTAGTGGATACCCTAGACATCACACTATAAACACCCCTGATTCCTATTCTCCAAAATTTCACCACTTCTTCAGTAATACCTAAGCTACAAGCATTTAAACTCCATCCATTTTCTCCATCTCGTGTAACTGCTGCCGTGTATTTTCACAAGGCATGATTTTTGCTTCATATAATCAACCCTGATGTAATTGTCAAAATATTTACCTGTTCGGAGTTTCAATGCTCACTGGTTTTCACGGTGCCATCAGTACTGACAGGTAGTTTGGTGATCCTTTCAAAGAACCAACTGTCTTGGTTTGTTAACACGCTTTCTTTTGTCATTACTTTCTATATTTAGTTTATTGGTTTTTTTTAATTTATTGAGTCAACATTTTGGCTCATTAAATTTTGAAGTTTTTTTCCACTCTCTAATCCCCCTCAGCACTGTCTTCAGAGTATCCTACTATTTCTCGTAGGTGGTATTTACATTTTGCTGCAGCACTGTTTGCAAAATTTTATTAGTCTTTCTTTTTGATGCAAGAATTATTTATATCAAAAAATTTTTATATCAAAAATCTCCAATTACAATGGTTGTTTGGCTTTGGTTTTGGTTTTTATCTTCACAAAAAATGCTAAAGAATGCCATATTATACTCATCCTTTGATACTTCAAGACTTTATTGCCCCCATAGTTTAGCCATAATTTTAAATGATTTCTGTTTCTCTGTCACTCAGTAGTTAATGTTGGTCTGAAATTCACTATGTAGCCAAGGCAGACCACCAACTCACAGCAATCCTACTGCCTCTACCTCGTGAGTAGCTGGACTCTTAGGTTTGAGCTCCCATGCCTGGTTAATCTTAAATACTTCATGTCTGCACTGGAGCGGTACGTACTATAAAGTTCAAAGAGATGGATCTTTATTGCCATAAGTTATTAAATTTTGCTATGTAAATATTTAATGAACCTTCTTTATTTTTCATCTTGAGCTATCAAACACTGGAAGTGAATGCATTTAAATTGCTCACTAAAATAATAGGGACGCTATTCATTTCCATATATGCTATGCTGTGTTTTCTGATTATAGAGTTTATAGCATGGAAGAATTGATGGGAACACCTAAGAACAGAAGATGTTTAGAACTCCAAATTGACATACTCATGAAAGAAGCTCACCACATTACATTATGGCTAAAGTGCCATAATGTAAAACGGCAATATGAAAAGCCGTAAGAGGAAAAGGCCAACTTTGTGTGCAAAGGACAAAGCAACAGAATCATTCCAGACAAGCTGGCCAAAATTAGTAGCCAAGAAAGTAGGGAGTGTGCACATGAAGCCTTGGGAGTAGAAAGCTATCAGATAAAATTAGTGTGTTCAGCAAACTCATCTTTTAAAGTCAGTGAGGAAATAGTATTTGTAAGATAAGCAAAAACTGAGCAATTTATGAGGATTAAATGAGCATTGCAGGAAATACTTGAAAGAATTCTAAACAAAAGAATTCTAAACAAGGAGTAGGAAGAGGCACAGATATGAGAGGTTAGCAAAGGATATATTTCCTAAGGGGGTGTGGGGGTGATACAGAGACAGACAGACAGAGAGACAGGGAGAGGGAGATTTCCCAATATTTAAACAAACCAGGAAAATAGCTCATAAAATTATACTAATCAGCAAAACTTTTAGTTAATGGTTATAGAATAAAAAGGTTTCCTCTAATGCCCAAGGTTCAGTGGGTGACCCTATACCCATGAACAAATTACATTCAGTGGATTCGAAAAAGAAACCAAGAAACTGAGAAACATCATGGGACAATTGGGGAGGAGTTAAAGGAGACCAGTGGGGAACGGGTTGGATCAAAATCAAGCATACATATGTATGAAATTACCAACAAATATATGAAAATACATTTTAAAAAGAATCAACTTTAAAAAAAAACATTTCAGCATATCAAATACAGGTTTTACTATGACATTTTCGTTTATGCATAATCTAGTCCGTTCTCATATCCACCCTGGCCACCACCACTTCCAGTGGTGACTTCCTGCCTCCAAATAGCTCCTTTTCGCTTTCATGACATGATTCTGCATGTCACGGAAAGCATGCTCCATTTGTATTTTTCTCGCCACCATTACCCCATTACCATCTCTGGATCCCTCACCACCCCCTTCCTTTATAATCTTGCCTTCTTCCATGAAGTTCTATATTTACATACGTAATTTAGGTCATGCATTTGAGAGAATCCATAGAATATTTATCTTTCTGAGCCTGATCTATTATTATTTAGCATATATATCCAATCCATTTTCATGAAAATGACATAAAATTCGATTACTTTTATATCTGAATGAAAAAAAAAAGAGGTCATGAATTCAACAGAAAGTAAAGAGTACGTGGAAGGGGCTAGGAGGGAGGACAAGGAAGGGAAAAATAATATAATTACATTTTAGTTTCAAAAACTATTTTTTAAATGTCGTGGTGTGTACGACCACACTTTCTTTGCCCATTGATTTGTTGAAGAACGTTCTAGGCTAATGCTTGTCTAGAGTATGGTGTACAGTACATAGCAAACATAGATATGTAACTGTCTTCATTGTATGCTCATGTATATCCCTTTGAGTAGAAACTCAGAAGTGATACATGCAAATTATACAGTAGTTGTATTTGTACACCTTTGAAGAACCTGCACCTGATTTCCCCAACAGCTACACTAGTTTATATTTCCCACCATTAGTGTAGAGAGTTCCTCTTCCTCCCCATCTGTGGACCTGCTTGAGTTCCAGTCCTGACCTCCTTTGGTGATGAATAGAAATTTGGAAATGTAAGCTGAATAAACCCTTTCCTCCCCAACTTGCTTCTTGGTCATGACATTTGTGCAGGAATAGAAACCCAAACTAAGACAATTGGTACTGGGAGTGGGGTATTCCTATGACAACCTGACCATGTTTTGGGAAGGACTGTAAAACTTTGGGCTAGAAGATCCATTTGGTGTTATTAGCTCTGTGGGATGTTGTGTGGGAGCTTGGAAGATAATGTTAAGAACAGGGCAAAAGATGGAGGCCTGCCTTGTGAAATTTCAAAGCGAAGATTAAAGACTTTTATCAGGGCCACATTTTGATTGTGAAGATTCTGTGGTTTTGGTTATCTGGGGCTGAACAATCAACTATGATTAACAAGACACCAGAACTACTAAAGTGAAACCTTTACATTACTAGGACTATTAATGCTGGTTAGTTGGAGATAAGAAATTATCAGTGATTAAGAAGAGACCAGCATCACTGAGGTGAAATCTTCTGGGAAATGTTTTCTAAGAGCACACAGAGGCTGTGTTCCAGAGATATCCAAGGTTGTACCTTGTGCTGTGGCTGAACTTGGCAATGTGTAAGAGTCACCCAGGTGGTACTGGTTTTGAAGACAAGAAGGGGTCGTGAAGAGCAGCTGAGGCTTGGCACTGTGAGAGACCACTGAAGGACACTGGTAAAGGTGCAGCCTCGGTTACAATTGATGGACCAGGCCTGAAGGGGTCATGCAAAGAAGTTGAGGTTTGGCACCATGAAGAGAGCCTATAAGAGGCTATTGGTGAAACCTAGTTGCAACGTAAGACAGCAGTGTTTTGGAGATGCCAATACCATGAGATGACCACCAAGAACAGCAGCAGCAGTGGAAGGCAAGAGCCTAGAAGACAAGATGTGTGCTACAAAGAATAGGGCTGGAGAAGTGACTCCAGCCCTTGGAGGAGCCCAGAATATCGTGAGTTGAATCCCAGACATTGGACAGTTGGAGTCTGATTTTGCTTTTGATTGTGACTGTGCCCTGATATTTTTCCCTCTTGAAGTAAGAAGGTATTCTAGTGGAGGCCACAGTTAAAAGACTTTGAATTTTAAAAGGTTGTGGATATTTTAAATGGATAGTACTTTTAATATGTAAAGACTGTAGGACTCATAAAGTTATTTAGATCTTGGGGATGAATAAGAAAGTAAGGGTTGAGATTTAATAGTGATGCGTTTGTGTGTCAAGTTTACAAGGGTCAATTGTACTGGCCGGTTTTGTGTGTCAACTTGATGCAGGCTGGAGTTACCACAGAGAAAGGAGCATCAGTTGAAAAAAATGCCTCCATGAGATCCAGCTGTTAGGACCAAGGGGGGAGGGCCTAGCCCCTTGTGGGTAGTACCATCCCTGGGCTGGTGGTCTTGGGTTCTGTAAGAAAGCAAGCTGAGCAAGCCAGGGAAAGCAAGCCAGTAAGAAACATCCCTCCATGGCCTCTGCATCAGCTCCCGTATCCTGACCTGCTTGAGTTCCAGTCCTGACCTCCTTTAGTGATGAACAGCAATTTGAAAATGTAAGCTGAATAAACCCTTTCCTCCCCAACTTGCTTCTTGGTCATGATGTTTGTGCAGGAATAGAAACCCTGACTAAGACAGCATCTTCACCATCATCTCTTGTCTAGTCTCTTAATATGAGCGATTCTGACTTGAATGACCCGAAATCAAGTTGTACTTTCATTGACAAAAAAGTCCTTTCTGAGGACAACTGTACAGGCACATTGCTGTCCTGGCTTTTTATGTGGGTTTGAGTCTATACTCATGTTTGTACGGTAAGCATGTCATTGAGCCATCTCCTAAGCCCATTTTCCACTTTTTTTTTCATCCCTTCCCCTTCCCCCTTATATTCCCCAACTTTTTTCTTCTCTACTGTGCTTTCGGTGATACTTTGACAGTATTTTTATCTTTTGTACATTTTTACATTTATTTATTTTGCTTTGAACTTTTTAACTAATGAGAAATATTTTTCTGGGTTTTTTTCTCTTTTTCTCTCCTTGCTAACAGGCTTCTTGACTCCTCTTTCCCTCCACTTCTTTAACCCACTTCTCCATAAGGCTCCCCTTTCTCTGTCTCCTTCCCTCATCACATCCACTTGCTGTTTTTGCATTTACACTAATGTTTTTTATTTCACAGAACATTCTTTATTCATTCTAGTGTTTCTATTTTATAATTATTGATGATAGTTTAATAGGCTTTAATCAACTTTGAGTGTAATTCTTTACCTTGTACAATATAATGCTTTTGTTGATACTTTTTTTCCCCGTTCTGGAGATATAGGGGATTGAGCCCTCAAAAAGAGAATGAGCAATAAGAAGATAACTAAAACCAGAAGAGACATACAAACCAACAGACTGTAACACAGAAATATAAACAATGGAAAAGAAAAACTTGCTGACACTGTCCTGCAAAATATCAAAAACTTTCAACTACTGGGTTTCAAAAAAACTGAAATAAGCCAAAAAAAAAAAAAAAAGCCAACCAAACAACAACAACAGATGAATACTACAAAAGTTCCCTAGTAAAATGATCAATGACCTCAAGGTACAAACAAGCAAATTAGTATCAGGATGGGGAAATCAAATTAGATCAGGATGGGGAAGTCAACAATAGAGAAAAAAAGATACCAAAATAAAAGAGGAAATAAGCACGGTGGGCATGCACAACCCAAAAGACGACTTCAGGAAGGAAGCTGAGGTTCTGAACACACAATGTTGGAAATGAAAAGAACTCACTGAATCATGTTCAAACCTCAAGGGAAAGAGGCACCGATACACTGAGCAGAAAAACACCTGAGGCTGAAGAAGACTACAACCAAAGGTCATAAAGGAAACACTACATCCAAACATCAATAAAGCAGAAAGAAAAATAAATGAGCAAAGAACACAGTATCCAAGAACTCGGCAGCGTGTCCGAGAGACCGATGTAAGAATCCCCTGGACCTAAGTCTGAGAAGCTAAATGAAATAAAGGCTAAATGCTAAGCTCTACCACAGGAAATGCAAACAACCTAAAGTCCTCCAGCTAATAACTGGATAATGAAGATGTGGTGCTTATACACTATGGAGTACTATTAGGCTGTAAAGAAAAATAAAATCATGAATATTTCAGGTAAATGGATGAACCTAGAAAAGATTATACTGAGTGAGGTAACTCAGACCCAGAAAGACAAACACAGCATTCCTCTCTTCTGAGCTTCCCAGCTCCAAATCCTCAAGCATAAATATAAAACCTGGAGTAAGATAAAAGGCAGGGGAGTGAAAAGTGGCCATGGAGAGTGCTAAAAAGGAAAAGAGAAAGATACAAGTGATATTAAGGGAGTCATGGAAAAAATGATGAGGGGGGTTTTAATTGGGAAGAGAGAAGGAAGGTCAATACCGAAGAAGAGGGAGGGACGAGGAAGTTTAGAAGGCTTCAAGAAAAATGTTATATTTACCTAAAATTATATATAATACATATAAATATGTGTTATACATACATATATATGTACATATGTATGTATGAATGCATATACATATATATATATATAGTAGTTGTGCTACTTCATTGGACTGACAATGCTCTCCCTCAAGAGCCTCAGACCATCTAGTTTAAGAAAAAAAAAGCACCAAGCATAAGAAACTGCTTTTCTAGTTGTTGGTCAGAAGAGTCCAAGAGACTCCCCAAACAATATAGGCTATTTCTGCTGCCCTTAGATGCCTCTAGAGGTTGAGGGTAAGTCTCTATTATTGAAGACACCCTGTAATTTGGCCACTGGATTCAGAAGATTTGATCTGGATCTGACCTGCAAGCCTCTGCCCTAAAGACCAGATTTCATAGTATCAGAAGGTGTTATACAAGGATCCAATGGAGGGAAATTAATAAATACTCCCACCCAGCTGTGATGCTAAACACAACAATGACTAACCCTGCAAGACTCTTCCGATGGTGCAATAGTGATACTCATATATTGGTGGCAACAAGCAGCTCTCTAGTTGAAGATAAGGCCTGCTCAACAGAAGGGAAAATGTGCCTGTTACTGGAAACATCATCAACTACCTGGGACTAGTGAGGTCATGGATGTTAGAGGAGAAGCTACTACCATGATTTCTCTAGATCAGCATAATTCCTAACTGTGTTGAAAATCCTGATCCTTGTACCCACAGATAAGTGGAGCTCTCACGCCTCATCAATGAAGCTTCTCCTTGCAATAGACAAATACCATCATAGAAAACCATAACTGGTCAAAATTCAGAGAACAGCTGACATGGGCTGTCCAGCCCTGATGGATGTGTCTACAACACAGCTGACCATGGGGTGTCCATCTCCAATAGATGTATCTATAATACCACTGACTATAGAGTGTTCAGTTCTGATGGATGTATCTATAACACCATTGACCATAGGGTATCCAGCCCCAATAGATATATCTACAACACGACTCCTGCACCTGAAGTTCAGGGAACATCACAGAAGTAGGGACAGAAAGATGGTAAGTGTCAGATGCCCAGGAAACTTGCTAAGGGATTGTGTCTCCTAGAAATGACAGGGAAGCTACACCCATGACAACACAACAATAAGGCTGCCTGGATAAGACCTGAACAATGACAATATTAATAGGCATGCTAATGTGGAAGGAGGAACTCTGATGGGGCCCCACCCCTAGCAAAGAACTACAGGAAACTAAGGACTGAAGAGAGAGGGAAACTTAATCTTCTCCCAGAGATGATCCCCTCCCACAACTAATTACCCAATGGCAAATGGTAAGCTCTGAATTCATTATATACATACAAGCAACACTAAACAGGTTTAGTGGGCTGTATTAGACAGAAAAGGGCTTTTCAGCTGTTTCTGGAGAGATCAATAACAAAAGAGAGATACAGTAAGAAACAAATGGGCTTTTGGGTTACATTCAAATTTACTAAGTGTGAACAAAAGTGTATGTTAATCTACTCTCAAATAGATAAAATAGAAATATTAATAACACACTAAAAAGAGAGCAAGTTTTAATAAATTCTGACCAAGAACTAAACTCTAAGCATTGAGCATGTTTTCTCAGAGAAACTGAACTCACCTGCTCCCTTGCAGACCTACTTGCAATTTGAAATAGTACCACTAGAGGGCAGCACCCAATGCAGTAGGTTTACTCAGTATTCAGAGACTCCAAGTCAACAAAGCCCTGCTTTAGGATTAGGGAAATGTCTGGGATTCTAAAAGCAACCTGAAAGCATCCTACCGACTCAGAGAAGCACACGTACAAAGCCTAGATGTTTATGGCCAAGTAGATCTCTGCACCCAAGCCCCTCATATGCAACTAAGCTAATAGGTAGCAGTTTTCTTGCGGCACTCTGGCCTGACAAAATTCTAAATCACTATGTCAAAGCAGTCAGAGTGCTGACTGCACAGCAACACAGCTGACAGGGAACTCCTTCAGTCCTCCTCAGAAGCAGCAAGAAATTAGAGGGGCTGAATCCTCTCTGAGCACCCCTTCTCTTCCTTCTCTCCCCTTCCCTTCTCCCCTCTTCCCCTCTCCCTGTCTATTCTTTCTGAGAATGGCTGGTCACCATTTTCCTAAAGCAAGGCTGTGATTTGTGACAGTGTCTTCCTTTTCCTTTCTCTGAATATCTGTCCTCGGCACTAATTTTGAGCTATTTGTAAGGACCTAC
Source organism: Tokudaia tokunoshimensis (assembly GCA_036184795.1). Classification (NCBI taxonomy): domain Eukaryota; kingdom Metazoa; phylum Chordata; class Mammalia; order Rodentia; family Muridae; genus Tokudaia; species Tokudaia tokunoshimensis. The sequence continues at coordinate 41,389,053 of BTHU01000008.1, forward strand.
ATCTAGGCCCATCTCACGTCTCCCTGCCTACTGCCGCCCTGTGAATTATCCCAAAGACATCCTAATAGGCGCAACTGCATTCAGAGGTACCACATACTAACTCACCCATTATGTAATCCCTAAATATTGAATTGTGCCCTATTAGTTCGCATTATGTAGTTGGCAGAGGGATTGTTAAATATTGAATTCGTCCTATTATTTCTCAGGATAAAAGTGCGCAATGGCCCTGAAGCATACTTTGGATGAGATACAGATACTTCCCCTTTGTTTGTAGAATCTTCCCTCAGGAAACATCTTTGTACATGCCCTGGCTCTTACCTATACTTGCTTGCCAGTTCCCCGCTATTTTCAACTCATTCTTCACTTCCCCCAAGAAGCAATCTTCCATGTCCCCTCCACATACGTCCATCACAGTCCTTTGTACGTCATAATCACGTTACCTTTCTCAAATAGAGAGAGCAACTCACTTTCATTCATTTTTCCAGTACCAAGCACAATTTTGGTTCATATTAAAAAAGCATCCATGTTCATCAAATAGTAATTTTATGTCTAAAAATTTTCCAGGAGTCTATGTGGTTGTCATTTGATGGCTACAGGCACTCTTTGTAATATGGTAAAATGGAAGATAGAAATAAGACACCTCTTACTCACCAATTGAAAGAAATATTTGGGAGAGGACAAGGAATTATTTCCTCTGACCAGTAATCACACAAGCTGAGAGAGAGAGAGAGAGAGAGAGAGGGAGAGAGGGAGGCAGACAGACTGGAAAGATGGATCCATGGTTAAGGGTGCTTGATGTTCTTCTAGGGATCCTGGATTTGTTTGACTCCCAGTAAACATATCAGATAGCTCACAACTCCAGCTCCAGGGAATCTGACGCTGTCTGCAACTCCACAGGTACTTCATGAACATGGAACACACACACACACACACACACACACACACACACACACACACACACACACACACTGAGAGGTCCAAATACCTTGGGAATGAAAAATTTTCAGTTTCCCAGGAAAATGAAAAAGGTTCTTCAGGGAAACTATGAACAATGGGTCGTTAATCAGTGACAGTCCTAACACTAGGAAAGGAAAGGTAAGCCCAGAACTGAGTCGGTTCTTGGGACATCTAGCTGAAGAAGATAATGAGGCCAGAGTTGAGTCGGTTCTTGCAATTATTCAAGGCCTTACCAAAATTAATAAAACTAACATATCGACCAATCAAAATTGTACTAATTTTGCTTCTGCACTTCTAGCCAATGGTGTTAGAGGTTATCTAACCCTTCTAGAAAATTCCCCTAGCCCTGCCAGCTCCTCTGGTCATCGACATTGTGATGAATGGTTGACCCCTGCCTGCCGGTTGTTTCTGAATAGTAAACATTCTTTGCCTTGCATATTATTTGAGTCTGGGGAGTCCAATTCTCAGACCCTTAACCGCACATGCACATTTTAAAAGCAAATCTTTGAGAGAAAGGTACAGAGAAGAAAGTAAAACAGTTGAGACATTGGCCCCAACACCGACCACAAAACTAGCTTACCACCACATTCTGCTTTCACCCCCCACACCCAAATCTAAGGCCAAGTTCTTACCACTGTAGTGTCGAAAACTTTCAGAATACATCTAATCCTAGCAGATACAAGAGATTCAATCAGGTATGAATACCAGTACTCAGATCATAACAGATCTAAGACACCGCCCATTGTTCTTTCTCAGAAGGGAACTAACTGTCCCTAACTATGCCTACTGACATCAAGGCCACACCCATGTGACCATTAGCTTATAACATGGACAGAGAAGATACCCATGGAGGAAGGCACACGTGAGGTGATGTCTCTAAACCTCATCAATCCACTGTTGCCTTCCATCCTAATGGTGGACTGATGAGCGACTAGGAGGGAGAAAGAACTGAGAGGATCAGTGAAGTCTGTCACCTCCATCCCACCTTTGTCTAGGACCACCTCATTCTATCTGTAACCCGAGGTGAATCTGGGCTCTCAAAACCAGGTTGTATGGCATTTCTCTCCAATTACAACAGTCTCTTTGAATTGGAACATTTGTTTTGCTCCTAGAATGATCGGAAGGCTCATGAGCTTCAGTAGGCAAACAGGAGTTGAAAACAAGAATTTGACTCATGGATACCCCTCAACTATATATATATATATATATATATATATATGATATATATGATATATATATCATATATATATCATATATATACACGTACACATACACATACATGTACATATACATATACAAACATATATGTATGTGTGTATGTAAGTTTGTGTGTATATATGTATTGTGTGTATGTATGTATGTATGTATACAGTTGCTGGGGTGGAGACTCTGAGCAGCCAAACTAAGGAAAGAGATGTTGGGCAGGCCAAGCTGCCCAGGGATGCAGTTCTCATGTCCAGTGGGCCTTCTGGTAAAGTCGCTGTTTTTGAGTTATCCCTTCTGTTTCTAAATAATCCTTCACCCATATTCCTGTTAGTAAATTGGACATTGGTGCAATCATGGCTTTGATCCCTTTCTGGGGTGAGTGGACCCACACATTGTGTCTCCCCAGGGAAAGACTGTCACACAGCAAGCTCAGTCTGCAGGGAATTATAGTCAGGCAAAACTACAAAAGTCCTGAATTTAGAGCAAACAAATCTATTTTTAATGTAGGCTTCCTTGGAGCAGCCAGGATTTAGAGCATGCACCTTTGGGTTAAACATATGTTGTAGTGTCTGGCACACAGCAAATGCGGGTTCAAGCGTGGACTGATAAGTCATTTGGTAAACACCGGCTTTTTCAGGCCTTTTTGCTATAATTTATCCTAATTTTTGAATCATTCTACTTTTTAGCCCCTGAGAATGTCAAATATTTTGAATATATCGCAGAGTGTATTCAACACCTGCCACACGGTTAGAATACAATGAGCATTGACTGACTGCACATACTACTCAATATCTTCAAATGTCATCTACTGCTCAAGTAGTGAAATTCACACAAACCTACACCTCAAATGTTTTCAACAAAATGAAAATAAGTATATAATTTTAAAGAAGAAAATAAGTATGTGGAGGAAATATGCAATGTATTTAAAAAAAATATATCACGTGTAAAAGAAAGCTCAAACCAAGGCATGGGGGGCTCATGCCTCTTACTCCAACACTCAGAAGATAAAGGTAGGAGGATTGCTGTGAATCCAAGACAGGAACTACATAGTGAATTCTTGGGCAGCCTGGGCTACAGAGTGATACCCTGTCTCAACACACACACACACACACACACACACACACACACACACACAGAGAGAGAGAGAGAGAGAAAGAGAGAGAGAGACAGAGACAGAGAGAGACAGATACAGAGAGACAGAGACAGAGAGACAAAGACAGACAGAGAGAGAGAGAGACAGACAGAGAAACAGAGAGAGACAGAGAGGCAGAGAGAGACTGGGAGAACTTAAGAATGAGCCGGTCAGCTGACTTTGCATCCACTTGCTCATTCACTCTGGACACAAGGTGGCGACATTTTATCATCATGGAGTGAGTCCCATACATCTGTTATTTTTATTCAGGCATAAGCTATGTACTAGGAAATTAATGAATAGTGCATAGATCTTGCGTATAAAAGAGCTTATGATCTATGAGGTTGGAGAGTTATATCAATAATTTAGAAGTACATTAATGACATAAAAGTGTAACATCTTCTGGGAGCAAAGGTCCAGATAGACATGTCGCATATGAGGATATGCAAATGGCACAAAGCACAAGTGGGGGAGGAACATCATTATCAGCAGGAAACTTTAAACCACCAGGTCAGTGAGACTCTACTATATACCCCAACAGAATAACTACAGTGAGAAGGGCTCAGAACACCAGCCATGGTAGATCTAGGGAGCAACTGGATTCTTTCCCACTCCTGGGGAGTGGTAACTGATGTAACCATTTGAAGAATTCTTTATAGTGGTTTCTAAAAGCAAGCTACAGATATTTGTCACCCAGCAATTCTCTTCTGAGAGCTTATCAGAAGAAATAAAATGATTATATGCACCCAATACCTACTACATAAATATGCTCATGGAAAATTATATATAATAGTAAAATACTGAAAACACTCAACTATCCATCAATAATATAGTATATGAATAAATTAGAGTCATAATTTGTAGCCCAGGCTAGCCTCAAATTCATGATCCTTTGGTGTGCCTCAGCAGCCTGAGGCCAGCGTGGTGGGGTGTAAGGAGGGTGGGGGGCGGAATATAGTTGTATACAACCTCTCCATGTTAGAATCCTTTTTTCTTAAAGAAATAGACACCACAATGAGATTATAGGAAGTTCAAAAATAGTTATCCTGAGATCAGAGAACATTGCTGTTTGAATAGGATAAGTGGCTTTGCAAAGCATAAGTTTGGTTGATTAATGAGGGGCATCTTGTACCCTCAGTCCCAGGTTGTAGCACCACAGGGAAGGATGAGGTGAGTGGGCAGGGGAGGCAGCCAGGGGGGCAGACATTTGCAACCATTGAATCAGCACAAATGAGAATAAATTGGGTAGCTAATTGAGAATTGCCAGTCGATCAAAGTCAATCTTGTTTGAACAGAAAGAAAACAGCATTGGGAAACCGCCCAATTTAAACCAAGGGATCGTTTCAAGGCTTGAAATTAGACATGGAAAAAGAAAAGCATGGTTTCAGCAAAGTCCAATTAAAGCATGAAAAATCCAATTTGGATCGAATCGGCAGGCCTGCCTCAGCACTGGGGCAAGATGCTTATCTGGTCCAGGCGCCATCACCCAGAGACATCCATCTCCCCCCTATCTGCCTGTCCTTCTCCAGCAGACACACTCCCTGGGCTTTCCTGCAACATGTATGGTCCTAGTCCACTTGCCAATCTTTTATTCCATCCGGCCATTGTCTAACGTGCTGATTCCTTTTATCTTGACACCTGCCCTGGTCCAGTCTTGTCTTGCAGTTGTATGAGTTATTACAGCAGCTGCAACAACTTGCAGGAATCTGCTGGCTTTAAACATCTGAAATGTCCTTTCTTGTAGTTCTGGAGACCCGGTGCTCCAAACTAGCTTCACTGAAGTCCAGGAGTTGGCAAAGCTGCACTCAGGGGAACTGGAAGAAAATCCATTCCTAGCGTCTTCTAGGTTAGGGACCACCTGATATCCTAGGCGTGAGATGACATCACTGTCCCTTAACCTCTCCTTGCATATGCCTTGTTGTTTGCTACGAGTCATCTTCCTTTTGCTTTGTCTCAGGAGCATTTGTTGGCATTTAGGACCCACCTGGATAATCCCAGGTAATCTGGATAAGATACTTAATAACCTAAATTACCATATAAGGTAGAACCCACTTTTTTTCCACACATGGCAACGTTCACTATTTCTAGGGATTATGTTTGGTTTATTGGCAAGCCCATTGACCCACCTGTCAAGTTTTCATACCCCAGAACTAAACAAACCCTGTTGGTAGAGCAGTGGCTGAGCTGGTGGTAGAGCTGAGAGGTAAAAACACATATGTAGCATATGGAGAGACCCAGGCTCAACCCCTCCTAACTTCTCTCTTTCTCATGTCATGTCTTCTAGCAAACATCATTGGTCATATTTTTGCTAATCACCATATTCTACAATTGTTTGAATGCCTTATCTACCACCTAGTCCAACTAGGTGGTAACTAACTCTTACACTATTACAAGGCTTCCAACTGGTTCCCCTGCCTCCTTCCAATTGATATGACTGGGAGATCATTTAAACACCACCCTCAGATAGTCATCTCCCTGCCAATCATCCAATGGCTTCCCATCACATTTAACACAAAATGTTATGGGTGTCTGCTCCTGTGGCTTCCATGTCCTTCTGTGCTTGCTCCCCACCCTCCAGGCACCCTAGATTCCTACTGCTCACTCAGTTCCATGCTCCTGTTTCACAATCCAGCATCTTCCTTCTCATCTCTCTCCAGGTCTCACTTCCCCCAGAAGTTTCTTCAGGTTGTCCTTTGATCGCGAAGTGCCTGTATGGCTGTTGTTTACTCAAAGAGACCTGTTTCAGACAAAGTACTTTTACTTTGTCTTCTCTTCTTCTTCTTCTTCTTCTTACTTGTCACTCTCTTAAGACATTAATACCCAACACTAAGTTATGTATTATATGTCCAAATGACTTTTTCACGCTATAATATTCATTTCCTGAGAACAGGACCCATAACCTTCTGTTCAACAGTGGACAGAACATAAACATCCTAAACACTGTAGCGTGGATAAATGAATGAGTGAGTGAGTGACAGATCCCAGGGTGTGGGTGGTAAGGATTTAAAAGAAAAGTTCTTCGAGGGGACCTTTCTCTATTCTCCCAACCACAATCCCAAGTAAATATAGCTGTACTTCCTTCTCAGCTTGAACATCTCCGCCTGCTCTAACCCAATGTTAGAGCTGCAGAGGCAGGAACGGCAGCCACCCCCATCTCAGCTTTCTGATCAGCCTTCTGGAGATGTGGGTAGGGTGGCCAGCAAGCAGAAGAGTCGAAGAGAACAGAGCCAACGAGCGAGTGTTGGGGGCAGGGCACCACTCTGTTGTGCAAATATTAGACACTAAAATGAAAAGTGAGTGTTACCCAATTAGGATTCTCTGGAATAGTTTTTAGCAGAAAAGCTGCTTTTGACAGGCACCTGAAGCAGCTGGCCTTCCATGAGTCTGCACTGAGTACAAGCTCAAACAGCATCTTACACTTCAGTCACCTCACCACCCTCCAAAGGAATAAGCATTTGCTCTGTGGTCAGGAAAAATCCACATGCAGAAATGTTGTAATACCAATAAGCAGCTGGAATTTCAGAGACACTCGTCAACTTGAATTTCAAATGAATATTTCTATCTATTTGCATTGGTCCCTTTTCCTTGCTATGACATAATGCCTAAGAAAACCAACTGAAAGGAAGTAAGAGTTATTTTGGTTCATGGTTTCAAAGGTTTCAATCCATAGCTGCTGGCTCCACTGCTAATGGACTTGCGGTGAGGCAGACCTTTGTGATAGGAGGATGTGACAAAGGAGACTGCTCACCTCATACTAAAAGGGAACCTCAGAGAGTGACAGAACAGTCAGGGGACGAGGTTGATCTTTAAAGGCATGTCCTTAGAGACCTATTAGGCTCCACCTCCTAGTTTCTACCATGTCCCAATGATGTCACCACATCATGAACCCATCAATTATGACCCCATTGAGTAGCTCAGAGCCCTCACTAATCATTTTCCAAAACCCCACTTTTGATCATTGTATTAAGGACAAAGACATCAACACATTATGTTTTGAGGGATCATTCCATGCCTAAACCATAACAGGATTCTTCACAAGTCCTTTATTGGGCATGTATTTTCTTATCCATAGAATCAGAATAAACTAATCACATGCTTGTAGTCCTGTCACTTAAGAATGAAAGGATCCTGAGGTCAAGGCCAAATGACAAATGTTTGTCTCAAAAAACCAAAAGTAGAGTGTATGCTATTGCTTTCCTAGTATGGGGGTGGGGGAGTACTAGGTTCAATCCCTAGTATGGCTAAGTAAACTATAGCAAAACATATTCACATAACATGACTGGAGTTTTAAAGAAACCAGTATTTTCACTACAACATCCTTAGTCAACCTATCCATGGAATGGGGAGGGCACAGAGGTGAGAGTGATGACTGACAGCTATTACTCTCACTTACCAGCAGTCTGGCACTACAGTATGACCAATCTGTCTCAGAAGTTTGGGGATGAGATAACATCCCAATGACTTGTACTTTGTGGGGAAGGAAATTGAGCCTAAAGGGATTCGTTAATTCCGCCAGAATCACAGTTAGTCTATGGCAAAACCAGACCAGGGGCCCAGATCCCAGACTTCTGGGATCGTGCTGTACAGCTGATTCTGGATGATCCTGACAGCATGGTTGCTTTTAAGGCCTCATACTTCTTCCATAGCTCCAGTCCAGCCATATAACACACTCCTATAGGGAGACACTCCACTAGCAGGGATCATACCTGGTTAATTCTCTGAGCCTCACTCTTCTCCTCAGTCCAATGGATTTAATCACAGGTGCCATCGTGGAAAGGATTAATCTAAGCACCATTGGACGATAGTAGTCTTATTTCCCACCCTTATGCTTTGAGGTGGTGTGGTTAGTGTTACCAAGAGAAATTATCAATTTTTATTCATCAAAAGTGCAAATATCAGGGCTGGAGAGATGGCTCAGTGGTTAAGAGCACTGACTGCTCTGCCGGAGTTCCTGAGCTCAATTCCCAGCAACCAGATGGTGGCTCACAAGCATCTGTAATGGAATCCAATGACCTCTTCTGGTGTGTATGAAGACAGCAGCAGCATACTCATATACATAAAATAAAATAAATCTTTTTTAAAAACATACAAATGTAAGAGTTAGCTCAGGAACTTTAGAAAGGTCATGGGACACTTGCCCCTCCCAGAAGGGAGAGGCTAAATTACATTCCTAAGACCACAGAGAGGTCCCTGAAGCTAGGGAAGGCCCAGAGACCATTAGCCACCTACCTGATTCCCTAACAACCAATTAGTTTAAAGGTAACACTATTCTGCCCTGAGGACTATACAAAGGCCCGTGCAGCCCGCTGCGCTTGGTTGTTCTCTCCCCATGTGCAGGGCAACCCCAGATTGCTGGATTAAATAAAAATCCTCTTGCTTTTTGCATCGATTCCCGCCTCCAAGTGGTTCAGGGGTCTCTGGTAAGTTAAGGCTCTTCAGAGTCTTAAACAAATATCAGAAATTGCATATAAGAGTTCAGCCTTAGTAACAGTGATTTTGTGAAAAGCAAAAATAATATCTAACATTCATTTAATGCCTTTATGGGCTAGCTACGTAGATTATATTATGTAATATCCACATCCGTACAAGGTGTGTCGTCGTCATCGTCGTCGTCATCATCATCATCATCTTTACCCAGCAAATGAAGACATTGAAACATCTGGAAATTTGGCAAATATTCACAGGCAGCACGGAAAATAATGAGATGCAAAACCTAGCAATTTCATTTCAGAGCTCCCACATGTTAATCCCTCTTCCTAGGCCTTCAGAATCCAAATCTCTGACATAGATTCCATCCTTTGGTCCTTGGAGCCCCTGCTGTGAGTGTGGACGTGTCCAATTCTGCTTTTTTTGTCCACTCCAGTCTTGACTGTGACTAACTGGAGCTTCTTCATCCCTGTGTGATACCTGCCTATGGAAGAGCTATGTATTATTCTTATTGGAGTTCCTCACTGAGAAGTGAATGAGTACCTAGCCATCCCCAGAACATGCTGTCCTGTCAACCACACACCGCTTTCTACTTCAGTTAATCTGACCCCTCAGTGTCTTCCACAGTCCCAGGGGGATTCTGGACCCACACCCTTGCTCTTCTGCAGTCCACAACTAGCCCTGCAAGTGCAGCTGACATTTATGGAAAGAGCGTGGGAGGTGTGGCAAGCACAAGATCTGGTACCTGGATGCAAAAAAAAAGATCACAGCCTGATTGGCAGACAGTATGTAGAAAAGGGAATACAAGATAGTGCATTTGGGGCAATGACAGAGTTGCACCTTTTATTACACCATAAAAGGCAGACATTGGGCCTGGCATTGATGAGAAAATAATCCAGTTTCTGCTGATCACCTGCTTCAAGTCCAATATCCCAGTGTTAAAGAGAGCCCTGCATAGAGACAAATTGACCTTATCAACTGCAACTCCCCAGTGCACCGCACATGGTGGCAGAACCAGCATCTGCCACTCCCTACATATCACCAAAGTCATTTGTCCACAAATGGGTAGTCAAGTGACCAGTAGTTCTCTCCAGTGCCTACCCCGTCGTCTGGGTCACAGTAAATTGCATCCCTAAAAGCCACATTTTTTTTCTCTTTTGACCTTGGACTCTGACAGATAATGCATCTTCAGGTAATTTTTTTCAGCCTCTCTTCTACCAGCAAAGCTCATGTATTTGCAGCCATTAAGCCTATGCATAGGCACATGAGGCATGACCAGGAAATCAATATAAGCCAGTGAAACATGATATTTTCTTCCTCCCTTTGCTCATCTAAACGGGGAAAGTTTCCAGGGATGTGCAGAGAATAGCCAGCTTCACCATGCCATTTATCCCTCCGCACACACAAAGCGAAGAGGATGTTTTCTTCTAAGAATGTATGTAGTCAAAGGCTAAATTTAAAGACTTTAATGGTATGGTAAAGCTACCCTCAAATCTCCCTCACGTCTTAAAGGCAATTATGGAATCTGTTCCAGGAGGGTGAGAAAGAGCTCAGAAATTAACAGGGTGAAATCTCCAGCTTTCTCCTTCTAGAGAGGACATCGTGGTAATCACTCACATTAAGCGTCAAGTGGTCTCAGAAACCTTTCTTCCCAAACCCCAGTCCTAAGACGCCCCAGTAGGCAGTGTTTCCGCCTACGGCTGTACTTAACCCCTCTTTTATTCATCTGAAGTCATTTATTATTGATGGCAGCCTTTTATCCTGGTCATCTGCTGCTCAGACTTTAGAACCGGGCAGGTTTGTGACTCTATATAAGGCACCATTGTCACCCCTGGGGGAAGGAGGCACTGGAGAAGTTCAAGGAAGACAGTCATGGTGAGGTCAACCTCTGCCTTAACCAGTCATAAGATAATTACAAACTGAAGTACCTGTAAAAACCAGGAATATATTTTCCTCACTGTCTTTGAAGCTAGAAATCCAAGATTAAGGTGTCAGTATGGCTGGTTTCTGGTAACAGCTTTCTTTTTAGGGTTTCAGATGGCCACCTTTTTGGTGTACTCACATGGTGTGTGTGTGTGTGTGTGTGTGTGTGTGTGTGTGTACAGAATGCAAACTCCTATATATCTCTTGTTACAAAGCCACTATTCCCATTGTGAACCTCTCAACTTAGTCATCTTCCAAATCCCCAGTAACAACATCACATTGGGAGTTACAGCTTCAATTTATAGACGTAGGGGCCCTCGTCAGGGTATGGATACTCTCTGCTCCAGTGTGAATAGACTGTGATAGAAACAGATCGGTCCCTTGGATTAGGGATCACATATTTCTGTGGTGGCTTCTCTGTGTTTTTGACAGAGCAGTGGCTGGTAAAACAGAGTCTGTTGTCTGCGTTGTGATGTGATCCACAACAGAGCTGCTGTCAAAAGACAAAGCTTTCAAGTGTCACTGCTGAAATGTCTATGATCAAAACCCAAAACCACTGGGCAAATAGGCCTTGAACCTACATGGCCATCTCCCTGGTTAGTTCAAGATAATAGTAGGCATAGAGCAATCCCCTCAGATTAGCTAACTAAGAAAATTAGTTCATCTTTGTTCAGTTTCTGCCATAAGTCCTATGAAATGTCTGTAAACTAATAACAGCAGCCCTCAAGGTAGGGCTTCCAAAAGGGGAGCCCAGAGTCCTGTCCCTCCCATCTGTTTTCATTATCCCAAATGGGAGCTCTGGATGCTTATCTTTTAATAAATCTGAATCCTTCTTAAGCTTCCTCTCTACAGTCAAACCTTCCATTTAGATCTCCTTCCTATGCCTGTAAAATTCACTATTCAAATTTGAGAGACAGGGACCCAGAACCAATAGCTCTTGAGTTGTATAAGCCTGGGAGGAGAGATTCCCTTTGTACTCAGGGATGCCCCTGTCTCCTCTGTAATTCTGACAACTGCTATCCCATCAGAGGGTCATGGGGTAGTGTTAAACTGAGTCTTACTACTTCTTTTTTCTTAGACTGTTTTTAAAAAGAAAAAGAAAAGAAACTGTGCCAGGGATAGTAGCTTAGATGTCAATTTTTCACTTTATAAGTATATGACTTACATTGTCGGATTTTATTTAACATCTTCTAGCACAGAAAAAATTCATATAATCTTTATATGTGCTACTTAATTTGAAAACATATACAAAAATTGGTAAAAATGGACTTCCTTAAGTCTGAAAAGCCTGAGAAATAATTAAATTAAGATTTTCCCTCTCTCTTCAATTTTATCAGAAAAAGTTTATAATTCCACTTTCAATCAACTTAGAAATATTTTTATGCCTACCATTTTATCTGTATAATTTTTCATGATAATCTTCAATTTTAACATGTTTTTCTATATATTTCTTCAATTTTATGAGAAATATTTTCCATGTAAATCTTTAATTTTATCAGAAAATGTTTATAATTCCACTTTCAATCAACTTAGAAGTATTTTTATGCCTACCATTTTATCTGTGTAATTTTCCATGATAATCTTCAATTTTAACATATTATTCTATATTTTTGTACAATTTTATCAGAAATATTTTCTATGTAAATCTTCAATTCTATCATAAAATGTTTCTACTTCCTTTTTCAATTAATTTAGCAATGTTCTTTATGTCTACCATTTTACTCTTTAATTTTCCATGAAAATTATCAATTTTAAGGTGTTTTTCTTTATATTTTTTTTCAATTTGGTCAGAAATATTTTCCATGTAAATCTTCAATTTTATCATAAAATGTTTTTACTACCTTATTCAATAAAAAAAGAAAAAAGAAAAAAAGACTTTCCCTCTCCCCCCACAACTTGCCGTCTACTCCTAACAGCTACTCCTTGAGATCTCCTTTTAGCACAGTCTAACAAGAGAGACAAACTAGGCCTGAGATGATGTCCTGGGTAGCTGAAATTAGGAATTCGAGTGTGTGCTTCCTTGGTAATTTTTAAGGCCTGTAGTGATTCTGATTAAAACAGACAAATAAATAATAGATTAGGAAAATAAATAAAACTTAGGGCAAATTGCAACAGTCTCCAGAATTTCATTACCTGAATCTAGTCATAGATGTTTTGCATACACAACCAATGAGAAAGCACGAGTGAACGCAGGTGTATTGTAAAAATCATCAACCTAAGGGAACCAGGCAGCTCCAAAGCCTTCTGTGCACAGCCTGCCAGGAGAGAGTGATCTCCCAGCAGCAATTTCACTTCTGAGTGTGGAAGTGAGATCTCTACCTTCTCTCTGGATGGTAACAGCTAGGAGGGCACAGGGCATAGGATTAGTGGAGCTGCTGGGACAGGAGTCTTCCCTTCCGGCCGCCATTTGCAGCAGGGAACCAGACAGCCCCACAGCCTTCTGTGCACAGATCCTGCCAGAAGAGAGTTGGTCTCCCAGGAGTACAGACACATGCTTACAGGCCCATTGGAGGGATAAGCTCCAGCCAGAGACAGCAAGACCAACTAACACCAGAGATAGCCAGATGGGGAAAGGCAAGCACAAGAACCCTACCAATAGAAACCAAGGTTACTTGGCAACATAAGAGCTCAGTTCTCCCATTACAGCAAGTCCCGGACACCCCAACACACCGGAAAAGCAAGAGTTGAATTTAAAGTCTCATCTCACGATGCTGTTAGAAGACATCAAGAGCCGGGCAGTGGTGGCGCACGCCTTTAATCCCAACACTTGGGAGGCAGAGGCAGGAGGATTTCTGAGTTCGAGGCCAGCCTGGTCTATGGAGTGAGTTCCAGGACATCCAGAGCTATACAGAGAAACCCTGTCTCAAAAAAATCCAAAAAAAAAAAAAGAAGACATCAAGAAGGACATAAATAACTCCCTTAAAGAAATACAGGAGACCATGGGTCAAAAGGTAAAAGTCCTTAAAGAGGAAACACAAAAATCCCTTAAAGAAATACAGGAGAGCATGGGTGAACAGGTAGAGGCCCTTAAAGAGGAAACACAAAAATCCCTTAAAGAATTACGGAAAAACACAAACAAGTGAAGGAACTGAACAAAACCATCCAGGATCTAAAAATGGAAGTAGAAACAATAAAGAAATCACCAAGTGAACAGGTCTGGAGATAGAAAATCTTGGAAAGAATTCAGGAGTCATAAATGCAAGCATCAACAACAGAATACAAGAGATAGAAGAAAGAATCTCAGGGGCTAAAGATACCATAGAAAACATTGATACAACAGTCAAAGAAAATGCAAAATGCAAAAAAAAACTCCTGAGCCAAAACATCCAGGAAAACCAGGACACAATGAGAAGACCAAACCTAAGGATTATAGGTATAGAAGAGAGCAAAGATTTCCAACTTAAAGGGCCTGTAAATATCTTCAACAAAATTAGAGAAGAAAACTTTCCTAACCTAAAGAAAGAGATGTTCATGAACATACAAGAAGCCTACAGAACTCCAAACAGACTAGACCAGACTAGAAAGTCCTCTGGGCACATAATAATCAAAACACCAAATGCACTAAACAAAGAAAGAATATTAAAAGCAGTAAGGGGAAAAGGTCAAGTAATCTATAAAGGCAGGCCTATCAGAATTACACCAGACTTCTCACCTGAGACAATGAAAGCTAGAAGATCCTGGGCAGATCTCATACAGACCCTAAGAGAATACAAATGCCAGCCCAAAATACTATACCCAGCAAAACTCTCAATTATCATAGATGGAGAAAACAAGATATTCCATGATAAAACAAAATTTACACAATATCTTTCCACAAATCCAGCCCTAAAAAGGATAATAGATGGAAAATGCCAACATGAGGAGGGAGACTACACCCTAGAAAAAGCAAGAAAGTAATCTTGTTCCAACAAACCCAAAAAAAAGTAACCACACAAACATAAAAATAACATCAAAAATAACAGGAAGCAGCAATCACTATTCCTTAATATCTTATACATCAATGGACTCAATTCCCCAACAAAAAACATAGTCTAACAGAAATATTTTTCACGTAAATCTTCAATTTTATCAGAAAATGTTTGTGATTCCTCTTTCAATCAATTTAGTAAAGTTTTTTATGTCTACCATTTTAATTGTATTATTTTCCATTATAATCTTTAACTTTAACAATTTTTCTGTATGTTTATTCAATTTTATCAGAAATATCTTCCATGTAAATCTTCAATTTTGTCAGAAAATGTTTATAATTCCACTTTCAATCAACTTAGGAATATTTTTATGCCTACCATTTTATCTGTATAATTTTTCCATGAAATAGTCAATCTTAATGTGTTTTTCTATATATTTTTTCAATTTTATCAGAAATGTTTTCCATGTAAATCTTCAATTTTATCAGAAAATGTTTATAATTCTACTTTCAATCAATTTAGGAATATTTTTATTCCTACCATTTTATCTGTATGATTTTCCATGAAATAGTCAATTTTAACATGTATTTCTATATATTTCTTGTATTTTATCAGAAATATTTTCCTTGTAAATCTTTAATTTTATCAGAAAATGTTTATAATTCCATTTTAAATCAACTTAGAAGTATTTTTATTCCTACCATTTTATCTGTAATTTTCCATGATAATCTTCAATTTTAACATGTTATTTTATATTTTTCTACAACTTTATTAGAAACATTTCTCATGTAAATCTTCAATTCTATCATAAAATGTTTCTACTTCCTTTTTCAATTAATTTAGCAATGTTTTTATGTCTACCATTTTACTCTTTAATTTTCCATGAAAATTGTCAATCTTAATGTGTCTTTCTATATACTTCAATTTTGTCAGAAACATTTTCCATGTAAATCTTTAATTTTATCATGAAATGTTTTTACTTCCTTTTTCAATAAAAAATAAAATAAAATACAAATCATCAACCTTTGAAGTTAATTATTCTGAGTTCAAACACGGCTGCCCCAGCACAGACATACCCTGCTCTGGTTTGAATAGTTTGAATCTCCAAACTTCAGGTGTTGCCTATGTCCTGATATTAAAAAGTGGAGCCTTTAAAGAGGTTGAAAGCTTCTCCCTTTATACCCTAATAAAAGAGGCTTTGCATAACGTCTGGTTTGCTTGGCCTTCACTTTTCTCTCCAAAAGACACAGTACTGCTCTCCTGTGGAAGATACAGCTCAAGGTACAGTCTTGGAAACAGAAATCAGCTCTTACCAAACGAGAAAACACCTTGACCTTGTACTTCCCAGCTTCCAGAGCTGTGAGAAAGAGATGCCTGCTCTTCATAAATTGCCCTACTCTTACAGCACAAATGGACTAAGACACTATTGATCTGCGATCCTGACCAAACATCAAAAGCACCTGTCACTTATTGTGCACGTCCACTCAGACCGTCAAAGCAGCAGTAGAGATGTTACAGTTACTGAAGTGGTTTTTCTATCCCGTGAGAACCGAGATGCACTAGGTTTCCACTGATGAAGCTGTTTGACCTTGAACATAGGCAGTAATTTGGAAGAACCATTTTGGGGACTTTGAGTTATATGCAGTGAATTGAAGGTGAGTTTTCCAACATTCCCTATAAAACAAGGGATGTAGTGACAACGCTTCGAGGACAAATAGGGCAGACAAGAAAGAGTGGTAGGCCAGACTGCATCTGGAGAGGAGGAAGCATTTCCCAGTGTATTTTATGAGTCATATGCAACTTAATATAAAACTGGGCAAGCATAATCAAGATCAAAACTGGATACTAATATTTCTGTAGCCAACATCATAGTTAACTAATGCTGAAGGCTCCCCTCCTAAGTTTCAGGAACTTTGCAAGGATGTCCACTCTCAGAACTCTTATTTGGCACAGTAAAGAAAGTCCCAATTACAGAAAGCAAGAAAGAAAACATTAGGAAAAGATCTTTACCAATCCTACATCTGATAGAGGGCTAATATCCAATATATAGAAAGAACTCAAGAAGTTAGACTCCAGAGAACCAAATAACCCTATTAAAAATGGGGTACAGAACTAAATAAAGAATTCTCAAATGAGGAATATCGAATGGCTGAGAAGCACCTAAAGATATATTCAACATCCTTAGTCTCTGGGAAATGCAAATCGAAACAACCCTGAGATTCCACCTTACACCAGTCAGAATGGCTACGATCAAAAACTCAAGTGACAGCAGGTGCTGGCAAAGATGTGGAGAAAGAAGAACACTCCTCCATTGTTGGTGGGATGGCAAGCTGGTACAACCACTCTGGAAATGAGTCTGGCAGTTCCTGAGAAAATTGGACATAGTACTACCTGAGGACCAAGCTATAGCACTCCTGGGCATAGACCCAAAAGATGCTCCAACATATAACAAGGACACATGCTCAACTATGTTCATAGCACTGTTATTTATAATAGCCAGAAACTAAAAACAACCCAGATGTCCTTCAACAGAGGAATGGATACAGAAAATGTGGTACATTCACACGATGGAGTACTACTCAGCTATTAAAAACAATGACTTCATGAAATTGGTAGGCAAATGGATGGAACCAGAAAATATAATCCTGCGTGAGGTAATTTAGTCACAAAAGAACACACAAGATATGTACTAGCTGTGGAGAGCTTTTTGGGGCCTCTTCTAGAAACTTGGTGGGAATTTGACATCTGGCCAGGACAATGAAGGAAGCTCAAGGCAGGAATCTGACTTTGGGCTAACACTCAGGACATAAGCTCAGATTAAGAACATTTACATTTGAGTTAATGCAAAACTCAGAGAGGGCTCAGTGGAGGCCTGTGTAGCATTCCTTTTGTCTTGGCCATCCTGATTAGCCCCTAGAAAGGTGTTTACAGGATTTTGGTTTTGGCTGCTTGTGCCTTGACCCAGAACTGATCTTATTATTTTGCATGTACTTAAAGTGGTATAAAAGCAGACTGGAAAAAGAATAAACCCGCTTCAGCCTCAGAACTGGCTGGGGTCATGCTACAGTGTTATCTAATTGTCTTTTTTTCTTTTTAATCCTCGCTCCTGCCTGCTTCAGTCCTTCTTTGAAGGGGGAACAAAATACTCCCAGGAGGTAGAGAGTGGGAGGGACTTGGGAGGAAAAGAGGAGGGGGAGGGGAAAAGGGTGGGGGTAAAGATCAGGTATGGCAGGAGATAGGGGGGGCAACATACAGAGGGCCAGGAAATTGAACAGAGGTGTGTAGCAATGGGGGGGGGGGGAAATAGGAGTAGCTACCAGAAAGTCCTAGATGCCAGGAAAGCAAGAAGTTCCCAGGATCCAACACTGATGAAGTTAATACCCAACAAACGGGAAGGAGAACCTGTAGATATGTATCCAGAAGTTAGGCAAGGCCCCTGGTTGAGGGATGGGGCCACCCACTCATCTCCAACATTTTAAACCAGAATTGCTCTTGCCTAAAGGAAATACAGGGACAACAAGTGGAACAGAGACTGAAGGAAAGGCCATCCAGAGACTGCCCAACCTGGAGATCCTTCCCGTATACAGACACCAAACCCAGACACTATTGCTGATACCAAGAAGTGCTTGCTAACAGGAGCCTGACACAGCTGTCTCCTGAGAGGCTCTGCCAGAGCCTGACCAATACAGATGGGGATGCTTGCAGCCAACCATCTGACTGAGCTCAGGGACCCCAACGGAGGAGTTAGGGGAAAGACTGAAGGAGCTGAAGGGGTTTGCAACCCCATAGGAAGAACAACAATATCAACTAACCAGACTCCGCAGAGCTCCCAGGGACTAAGCCACCAACCAAAGAGTACACATGGCTCCAGCTGCATAAGTAGCCGAGGATGACCTTATCTGGCATCAATGGGAGGAGAGGTCTTGGTTCTATGAAGGCTCCATGTCCCATTATAGGGGAAAGCTAGGGCGGTGAGGCAGGAGTGTGTGGATGCATGGAGGAGCACACTCATAAAAGCAGGGGGAGGAAGGATGGAATAGGGGGTTTGAGGAGGGGTAACCGGGAAAGGGGATAACCAGTTGAAATGTAAATAAACAATATCCCATAAAAAAAAGGAATAGACAAATTATTTAAGTTTAGTAATGACATTATCTCCATAGGAAACTCCAAAAGTAAAGATATATGCTTGTGATCACAGTACTGGGGAAGCGGAGGCAGCTTGCCCAGCCAGCCAGTTTGACCAAATCAGTGAGCTTCACACTCAATGAGAGAATTTGCCTCAAGAAGTAAGTTGGAAAGTTGGATTAAGAAAGACACGCCGGCCTGGCAGTGGTGGCGCGTGCCTTTAATCCCAGTACTCAAGAGGCAGAGGCAGGTGGATTTCTGAGTTTAAGGCCAGCCTGGTCTACAGAGTGAGTCCCAGGACAGCCAGGGCTGCACAGAGAAACCCTGTCTCAAAAAATCAAAAAGAGAAAAAAGGAAAGAAAGAAAGAAAGAAAGAAAGAAAGAAAGAAAGAAAGAAAGAAAGAAAGAAAGAAAGAAAGAAAGAAAGAAACCCTAATCTTGGTCTTCAGCCTCTGCACAAGCATACATGGGCAAGTGCACACATGCATGCATGCACAGGCAAATGCACACACACACACACACACACACACACACACACACACACACACACACTTAGGTTCATTTCTCAACACTGAAAGAAGAAATGAAGACAAGTGCATGAGGTTTATAGTATAGCTCACACTGGCACCAAGGGCAGTCTTCTGAATCTCCAAGATGTTCCCACTGGGAGTGCAGTAAAGACTGAACAGACTCAATATATGTATATAGTCCGGAGAACTGACAATTGTTTTTTAAAGGTTAGGGAAACCGAAGGCCAAATTAAGAGAGATTTTTTTTTAATTTATTGTTGTTGTTGTTGTGTGAATGGTGCTTCTGAGTGTGATCATGTGCACTGGGTGTGTGGAAGTCTGAGGACAACTTTCAAAAGCTGATTTTCTCCTACTCGCTCACCGGCTCCCGGTACTGAACTCAGGTGGTCAGGCTTTCCTGACAAGCTTTTGCCCATCCAACCATCTCTCCAGCATGAGATAAAAATTTAAACTAAGGTATCTCCCAAGGTGTTAAAGACTTCTTACTGAGGGTTAGTCGCTGGCAAGGGCCATTGTAGTGCACTGGGATTGGTTGGGTGGGAGGAAGAAATAAACACTCCAAGGGAGCATCAGAAGAAGCAACAGAGGGAAGTAGACCGCAGCCCTGGAGCCTGCAGGAGGAAAGTGACAACGCCTGAGAAAGAAAGTGAGCCTCGCAGCCGAAGAGGAACAAGAGAGGTGTCCTTGTAGGAGCACAGGCCCAGCACAAAGCAACAGCAGTCAGGCAGGCTGGGGTAGATCTGAGGGTGCTGGGTGCAGAGTAGGAAACACATCTGTATGTGTGTGGTGGGGGGGGGCTGGAATGAAGAGGAAAATTATTCAGGATTTCAGGCAGAAAGAGTCTGCACTTCTGGTGGTGGTGCGGGTGGAAGCTCTGCCTTGTGAGCGTGGCCAACTTGAGAGGCGAATATCCTTTTGCTGAGGGAGAACTGCTTCCCCTCCCACCCGGAAAAGCAAGCGGCACTGCCTGTTCCCACACATCCTCCCTTAGCAGGCTCGAGGCACATTAATCATAGTCTTCCTCACAACGTACATTAGCACAGCAGCTGCCCCACGTCCCAAAAAAATGGTCCATATTTATGCCCACGTTTAAGCCTCACTGTTCACTTGTACGTTCATCGGGGAAAGTAGAGTTTTAAAGCTAAAAAAAAAAAAAAAAAAAGAAATGCGGAGGTGTCGTGAAGCTTGTGGCTAAATGGTTGATTTCGAGTCGTGAGGGTATAATAATCAATTCCGAACTACCAGTTGTACCCCATGCTTTCCTGTTCAGCCATGTTGGCACCCAAACCAAGGATGTTTTACAATATGAAAGTGCAGGGACGACATCTTCAAAAAGAAATGCTAACAGCAAAATCACGCCTCCATGGAAGCAGCCTTGCTTCCCAGGGAGTTGGGTTGAATGAAGGCAGAGCACCAGCTCTTTCTTCGGTGGACTAGTGTGTCTTAAGAAAAGCAAGAAAATATCAAAATTCACCCCAGCTGGTTTGACGTTTTCAGGTAATTCCTGTCTTAACCATACATGGATTCTGGATTAATGAGAGTATATTTTTGTCTCTCAACCTTTGAGCTGAAGCTAAGAGAGCTGCTGTTCTTTGCCTGCTGGGTGAGGTTGCCATGGAAACTCAGGAGAAAGAGCACCTCCCCCTTATAATGTTGTGACTACAAGCAAGGACTAAAAGGGACCAGCCACTGGAGAATGGGGGTGTGGTACACAGACCAAACCCAGCATTACCCCTCCCCTCCTTCAAGATTTTCTGTACCCCACAAATATAAAGTGTTCCCCCAAACATATTCACGTCCAAATACACAACATTAAACCTCTTTTGAACCCCAAATCCGGATCTTCACTGGAAGGCCAGTTATAGCTAAGGGCGCCAGTAGCAGCAATGGCGTGTGTAGTGTCTGAGCTGGCTTTATGAGACCAACATGTGCATTTCTTGCCCAAGCGATAGCACACTGCAGGCTTAAAATGAACCCTGCCGGGAACATTTTCACCACATACAGACACACAGAGAGTCAGACAGGTAGACAGAGAAACACACACGCACATGCACATACATACATACATACATCCTACAGATTAAAGCTTTTGGAGGGGGGCAGCTCACTTTTGAGATACTTCTTTCTCTCCAGGATTCAGTGTCTGATTTGGAATATATTGTCTTTTCAATATTCCTAGACTGTATGCATCTTTGAATACAAAAGAGATGCAATAACTCAGATCTACAACTGAGACTAGAACACAGGTCTCTCATAACTTGTACAAATCCCTGCAATGTTTACATCACTAAGACTGTGAAGTATTTAAAGCATACAAGCTACCCCTCATTAGGGTGTATCTCTAATAATGAAGATGATTTTTTATTTATTTATTCGTGTCTTTTTTTTTTTTTTTGGCTTTTCGAGACAGGATTTCTTTGTGTAGCCCTGGCTGTCCTGGAACTCACTCTGTAGACCAGACTGGCCTTGAATTCAGAAATCCATCTGCCTCTGCCTCCCAAGTGCTGGGATTAAAGGCGTGCACCGCCAGTGGCCGGCAATATTTGTGCTTTTCAATGGTAGAAATTAGGTCAGGTCTTGCCATGTAGCCAGGCTGTCCTCAAACTTGTAAACCTCCTACCTCTGCCTTCTGAGCAGAGGTGTGCACTACTATCACACCCGGCGGAGGGGCAGATTGTTATGCACACTGCTTTGTTATTAGAGCTAAAAAGAATGCCTGGCACACTGCAAGTGCTCCATAGGTGTTTGATGATTGATTTCTTTACCCAATGAATGTTTGAAATGGATGGATCAAAGAATCATGGAAAACAGTGACGAGCTGTCAGAAGAAGACATCAGCCCAGGAAGTGGTAGTCCGGTCACTAGACCAAGTATACAAACCACATCAGTGAGAGGGGAAAGCTGGAAATTCAGCTCTAGATTTTTAAGCTGAGCTGCAATGTCACCTAGTTCCAAATTCACAGTACCATGGAAAATGCCACATTTGATTTGTGGTTACAGCCTTTCCACTTACCGCTGCAGATCATTTTCTGCCATCTTATTATATAAGGTACTTTTACCCCCAGGGAACTCCATTTTTGTGTCAATGTTTTCGTCATCTCTAACCACATCTAATTCTTTTGAGATCAAGTATAGCTACAAGGGAAGACTTGGGGTCTTTACATTAGATCAGTACCCTCTTGGCTTCCTCCCTCCCTCCCATCTTTTTCTTGTTTTCCTCCATCCTCCCTCCCATTCTCTTTCCTTTTCTCTCTCTCTCTTTAGTCCATGTCTGCCTTCTCTTATACCTGGATAGGACGCTTCACATAAACCCTGAATAACTTGCCTACAAAAACTTACTTCCTAATTGCAAGTCTCAGGAAGATCATGGATATTCAGGAAGAACACAGGATTCAAGAATTTGCAGACAATACCAGTTTTTGTTGTTGCAAAACAAGCCCAGCATCTCAGCGAGCAGTCTGCTTCTGCAGGAAATTGCAGGTGGGCAAGGCAGGAGACTTCCACCTAGGTTGGAAGACTCCACCCAGGTCGGTGGAAAGCCAACTGTGGCAAACAATTAAGGTCTGATTAGCCTGCTCAAGGCTGGGGGGGAAAGCACACTCATAGATATCGGTATCCTGCACAGAATGTATGTGCTAGTTGATTTTATGTCAACTTGACACAAGCTAGAGCCATTTGAGAAGAGAGAACCTCAGTTGAGAAAATGTACCTACTAGATTGACCTGTGGGGCATTTTCTTGATTGTGGACTGATTTAGGAAAAACTTACATACAGTTTTCAGGGGAAGGAATGAAACAGAGTCAGCAAAAAGCTATCGTACAATCATGAAGTCCCAGAGACCTGATCAAGCCAGGTTGCACTAAGGCAGCACAGGATATCTCAAGTGCATCTCAGACCAACTGCTTAGTGACCTTGGGACTGATAACCACAGCCCTTCAAGCTGGGAAGTAAGGTTCAGTTCTCGGGATCTGAAAAACTGAAGCTCACCCAAGACCCTGGCCCCAGGCCATTACTGGCCTTTCCAAACATGTGCCTGGTTTAAACAAGGAACTAAGTTCTTCTCCATACCTCAAAAAGAAAGTCCCTAATCAGCCTGGCCCTCACCCATCCTAACTTCAATGAAGAGCTACAGGCAATTAATGGATGCTAAGAAAGGGAGAATCAGTCTCCTCTAAGAACAAGCCTCCTGATAGGTTATCCAGTCTCAAATGGCCATCCCTAAAACACACACACACACACACACATACACACACTTCTAACAATAATAAAAAGTCATGAGTTTAACGAGGGAGTTGGGCTCTGGGGTAAATGAGATGACCCAAAGGGCCCAGAGTTTCTGTATTAGACTGAAGGTCTAATACACAAATCCAGTATACCAGTGAGAGAGAGTGTCCATTTAATTATGGCGATTACCACTTTGTATACAGAATGTCTCAAATCCATGAATTGAGCTAACTTGGCAGATAATACTTTAAAGTATAAAACCTGTGGGATCAGAAGGAAGAGTTCCAGAATCAAGAGTAAAAAAGAGTCACTAAAGAAGGGAGCTGTCACAGGAGGTCAACACAATAGCATAGGAGGTCAAAACTTGCAGGGAATTCTAGGAAAACACTGTGTCCAGATACAAGCAGAACGACAGAAGAGACTCGTGAAGGAGTTAGTCAAAGCGGTACACCAGTTACTGCAGCGGACTGCTGTTATTCAACAGAGCCAGTAGTCTAAAAATAAACTGGAAGCAGGTCAGTCAGAGGTGAGAAGGAACAAGCTAAGTCCACGGGGAAACCTTCCTTTCCATCCAGATGACATTTCTGTGATGCTTTTCTTAGGGCAAGAGCTGGTCCTTCATGTGATCTTCTGCATTTGATGCAAGTTCTTTTGGACAAACCTAATTCCCACCCAGGGTAGGGAATGCAGGGAAATAGAGTTCCCAGACTAAACACTGTCTTACAGATCTTGTAGCTGTGTGCAGGAGAAAGCAAAAAATGTTACATTCAAACCCACATAAGAGCCTGGAGCTACACAGAGAACCCTAAGACCTGCTCAGAGACAAGGAACTAAATAAAACATGACATGTCAGCTGTACTGTGATCAGCTGTGGCCTGTGGTACTGAGATGAGAGATGTGCAAAACTGGGAACTGAGCCATCCCTTTCTATTTTACTTTCATAGATTCATAGTCATTCTGTTTCCCTACACTTTATTTTAGATACTTATTCATCAAGAAATAAAGAAAAATGAAAAGTAATGACTCAGCAGATCCCCCCCACAAACCTTCTCCCAGGGGATACTAAAATTAATTTCACCAATCTTTGTTGGCTATGAAATTCCATGGTTGTTTTATTGTAATAGATACACACACACACACACATATATATATGTATGTATGTATGTATGTATGTATGTATGTATGTATGTATTGGTTTTTCAAGACAGGGTTTCTCTGTATAGCCCTGGCTGTCCTGGAACTCACTCTGTAGACCAGGCTGGCCTTGAACTCAGAAATCTGCCTGCCTCTGTCTCCCAAGTGCTGGGATTAAAGGCGTGCACCACCTCCTCCTAAATGCTGGGATTAAAGGCATGCGCCATCACTGCCTGGCTAGTGTTGTCTTAGCTTTGCCTTTCTGGGTTGATTTTAGTAGATGTTCTGAAAATGATGGCATCAAGTAGATGAAATGATCACTGCCCCTCCCCCATGCCTTATTTTATGATGTTACTCAAGGCCTGCAGCTTCTACCCTGCTCTGTCTTCATATGATGCACGCTGGTTATTTCTTCATACATTCATGCTGATGTTATGAGATATCCTCAAAGACAAAGCAACGGTAACAATTTGTGTCTATAAAGAATTTTGAAGTTTAAAAAGCACCTTCAGACAGGTTTTCATACTTGAGTCCTAAGCAAGGCGAATGTCATCGTTTCTGTGTTCATGGAAACAGAAATGTAGTCTCTGGGGTTTATGATACTGTGGTGTCCCCAGGGATCTTTCCGTTCATCAAGCATGACGTAACAGAAAAATAAGTAGCTCACTGTAGCTTCCAGATCTGGGGCTGACTTTCCAGCAGTCATGACAGTTTGCTACATTTTGTCCCGACTTCATCACGTGACCATTTTTTTCAAGCAGCACACACATTTTGAGATACTAGTGAAAAGAGAATTTATTTTAGTTAAAAACAAGACTTGGATTTGAAGAATACCCTCATCAGTAACTTTGTGGTAACAGGAACACTGTTTAATCTGTCTAGGCTTTATAGTGCTTCCGATTTTTAAAAAGTAGTACCATTTTTGCAAGCTTGCAAGGCTGCAGACATTGCATTGTGCAGCGTGCATCCCTAGAATGCCTGGAGCAAAGCCAGGTACACAGCAAGAGCTCCATGGATGCCTTGCTTCCTCAGTAAATCCTATGTATTCTTCACAGCTGCAGACAGTTCAACACAAATCCTTTTATAACTTCTTTTATTTTTCCACTCTCACGCTACCAGAATCTACTCGGAGACCAACACACTGTTCTCAAACTATTTCATATTTCAGGCTTCTTCATTCAATTCCCTATTTGTTTAGTGACTACAAACTACCCTTTATATACTAAGCATCATATGAAAAATCAGCAGTTGTTCCTGAACTTGTAGAGCTTACAGACAGGGAGGCAGTAGACCGCGTGTCATTATACACAGAGACAGTTGCACAGTTACAAAAGATAATCCATGCCAAGAATGCGAAGCCAGGATGCAACATGGAAGAACGAGTCTCGGTGCGCTGGTGAAAGATAATCTCTTTGGAATGACATTTAAGCATGAGCACGAAAGATCAGTAAGAGCTAATCCTACACAGAAGAAAAAATAGCTCTCACAGAGAACAACGGGGCTAGAGCCCAGTGAGCAGGAAAGGCTTGGTGTAAACTGAAGCTGGGGAGGTTGGCAGTATCTAGACACCGTGAAGTGCTTTGGGTCCCCTCCCCCCCACACACACACAAAAGCAAGTCCTGTAACAAGTTCGAGCACCCATAACTTATTTATAGATAGTGGAGTAAATAAAGCCAATAAAGGGTGTATTGAGCTAGTCACCTCTGGGGAACTTGCATCTCAATCTCCATGGAAACGCTAGGACATAGTACAAATAGAACAGACACCCAGGAGGCTAGGAAGCTGGGCTCCTCATTAATAAATCCCTATGCTCTGAGTAATCCTCCGGAACTTCCAGTTGCCCTGTGCAAATCAACACACTCATGGACAGAAAAACATACCTAGGGGCTGTGGGAATCATTCAGCCAGTAACGAGTTGGCCTTGTAAGGATGGCCTGAGAGTGATACTCAGAATTCACAGCCTAAAAAATGAGCATTATATCTCAGGGAGATAGAGACAGGCAAAGCTTTGGCCTGCTGGCAGCCAAGTCCGTCCTACTTAGCAAGTCACAGTCCAGCGAGAGACCCTATTAAAATAAAATAAAATAAAAATAAAATAAAATAAAATAATATAAAAATAAAATAAAAATAAAAATAAAAATAAAATAAAATAAAAAGAGGAAGACTAAGAGGATGAAGGAGTGCATTTAGGTTAACCATAACTAAGGATGTATAAGACAAAACCCCACAAAAACCTACCAATTTTCCTCCATTAATTTATATCTCCCCATGAACTTATTTATTTATTCACATTACACCCTGATCTTTGTCCCCCTCTCAGTTACCCCCTTACACAGTCCTACCCCTATAACCTCTCCCTTTATCCTCTGAAAGGATGGACCCCTACCCTGGCACATCAAATGTCTACAGAGCTAGGTGAATCCTCCCCCACTGAGGCTAGACAAGGTGGCTCACTCAGGGGAAATAGGATCCACAGGCAGGCACCAGATTTAGTGTCAGCCCCTGCTCCAGTTGTTTGGGGGCCTGAATAAAGACTGAGCTGCACATCTACTACATATGTGAGGGGGAGCCCTAGGTCCAACCCCTGTATGCTCTTTGGTTGGTGGTTCAGTCTCTGAGAAACCTAAAGGAACAACATTAGTTAACACTGTTGGTCTTCCTGTGGGGTCTCCCTATTCCCTCCGGGTCCCTCAATCCTTCCCTCAACTCCTCCATAATACTCCCGGAGCGTCATCCAACATTTGTCTGTGAGTCTCTGCATGTTTCAGTCAGCTGCTGGGTGGAGCCTCTCAGAGGATAGTTATGCTAGGCTCCTATCTGTAAGGAAACAGGTTAACCTTAACTAAGGATGTAAGAGACGAAACCTTACAGAAACCTACTATTTTTTAAGCCCATTTAAAAATATAACTAAACAAACAAAAACAACAACATAGCAGTACTAGTTTGAACTGAACTGCTTGTGTGATTAGACAATACTTCTTCAGGAAGACATGGATAACTAAATGAAAATCTCAGTTGCTGGAGTGCGCTACCGCCCTATAAGTTGTTGGTTGGAGATGCCCAGAGAACTGCGAAACAAGATATTTTCATTGCTCTTGACTGCCCAGAGTAACTGAACAGTAAGGCCTTATTGCTGAAGATACAACACACCTTGGTTGCAAGAAATAGAAAAATTAAACTAATCTGGAAGCCTCCTCCCTGATGGCTAGCTTTCAAAGTGCTGGAAGGTGCTATCCAGTGGTTCCCAACCTTCCTAATGCTGTGACCCTTTAATACAGTTCCTCGTGTTATGGTTACCCTCAACCATCAAATTATTTCATTGCTTCTTCATAACTTTAATTTTGCTACCATTATGAACTGTAATGTAAATATCTGATAGGCAGGGTATTTGATATGTGATCCTCAAAGGGGTCCCAACCCACAGGTTGAGAACCACTGTCTATACAGTCTGGTAGGAGCATATCAAAATTTTGAACTAGAGGACGAGCAAAGTCATCAATTAGCAATAACACTGAAGCTAGGGGAGGTGCTTCATAATCTCTCCCCACATCCATAGTAGACTGGGGACTAGCTTGATCCTGTTTGGGTCTTGCACATATAACCATAGCTACTGTGAGTTCACGGATACAATGGTACCACCCCTAGTTTAGAGAGTCATTTTCACTCAGGCATGTCCTGCTGGTACCCATGCTCCAGTAGATGAACTCACAATCATGCGCATTCAAGTCTCACTAATTGGACTTTAGGGGTTACAAATTTTTGAAAACAGAAAAGGACATGAAGGTGGGAGGAGGACCCCAGAGGGAGGTGAGGATGGATATATATAAGATACATTATATACATGTATGAGATTTGTCAATGAATAAATTAAAAATAGTCTTTTAAAAGATAGGTGGCATCTGAGAAGCAATGATTGAAATTGTCTTTCCTAAGTTCCATGAGAACACAGAACATAGTTTACATAACTCTTTCACTAGTCATGGTGATGACTACTGAACCAATGTGGTTAGTGGCTGTCCAGAACAAAGAACATACGATGAATCCTAATTAAATGGGTCATGAAAGAGTGACTTAAAACTTTGATCTGTTAAGTGTTAACTATTGCTTTCTATTAACTCATTGAAGTGGCCTAATGGAGCTTTGCCATGTATTCGGGGAGTCCACTCAAAACTATGTATAGGAATATTTTGGGAAATAATGCAACCATCATAAGGGAGTGTCAAGCTCCCTTTATACCTAAGGAGATAAATATCACAGCCAAGTAATGAAGAGTTCTAAAGCATGGGCTATGTATTCCACCTTCATCAGACAGTGTCTGAGCTTAGGGTCTAGAATGCATAAGAAGATTTATTCTTAAGTTGTCCAGACATATGAAACTAGGACCCCATCATCCTTTTCTCTTCAAACCTACACTTCAGGGGGATTAAGCTTCTTTTCCCAACACACAGTTCTGACACAGACTTTCCCTAGGAAAAGGGAAGAGTGTAGAGAAGTGTACAGTATATACAGTGTGGTGCCCATTCCTTCTGTAATGGTTAACATTGATTGCCAACTTCACAGAATCTAGAACTACCAGGAACACAAAACTCTGGGCATGCCTGTTAAGGATTTTCTAGATTGGGTTAATGAAAAGGGAACACCATCCCATTAAAATTAGAAAATAGAGTTGGAGAGATGGCTTGGCAGCTAAGAACTTTGACTGTTCTTGCAAAGGAACTGAGTTCTATTTGTAGAACCCATGTTAGATGGTTTATAAATGCTTGTAACTTCATCTCCAAGAGATCTGAAGCCCTCTGCTGGTCCTTTCAGGCATTCGAATACATTTAGCATATATTCATACGGATATACATACATACCCATAAGTAAATAAAAAAATCTTTTTAAGAGATAAAATGTCTTAGGGTTTTATTGTTATGAAGAGACAACACGGCAAACAGCAACTCTTATAAAAGAAAACATTTAATTGGGGCTTGTTTACAGTGTCAGAGGTTTAGTCCATCATTGGCAATGGCAGGAAGCATGGCACTGTGCAAGCAGACATGGTGCTGGAGAAAGAGCTGAGAGTTCTACATCTTGATTGGAAGGTAACAGAAGGAGACCGTGAACCACCCTGGGCATGGCTTGAGCATATATGAGGCCATCCCACAGTGACATACTTCCTCCAACAAGACCACACCTACTCCAACAAGGCCACACCTCCTAATAGTGCCACTCCCCATGGACCAAGCATTCAAACACATGACTCTATCAGGGAGCCATGCCTATTCAAACCACCACAGAGGGTGCAGGGTGGGGGGGATGCTAGCCAAGCATCCCACTCATCTGTCTCTGCTTCCTGGCTGTGGATGCAATGTCACCAGTTGCCTCAAATCCACGCCCTCATACCTTCCCGACCAAAATGAACTGCACCCTTGAACTGTGATCTGAAATAAACTCTTCCTTCTTTAAGTTTTTTGTCATATATTTTTTCACAGAAATGAGAAAATTAATATGCTCTCTCTCCCTCCTCAGTTGCCCAAATGCGACTGCTCCCTGGAGAGCTGAGGCTTGGGCACACAGCATGGTTAGAGTACAATTTTTCAGGCTGCAGACGGCTTGGGTGCACCTTAGTTTTCTCTGTCATCATTATATTTTCCCCCCTAATTTCATGTTCTCTTTCTATGGAAAACAGTATACGTGTTTTTCTTTTTAATTAAAAAAAAAAAGCAGAATAAAAAAGTTCCTTGAAACTTTTGCCATAGGATCTTGGTTTCATTCACTCAAGACACGTTAAGCTGAACTTTTGAAAATGTTCTCAGAGTCAAATGTCTTTATATTGTATCTGAGCTAAAAAAACAAAAACAAAAAAACCAAAAAACAAACAAACAAAAAATCTTGCTTATAGTCTACCATCCATTTCTTCTTGCTTTGATGTATACCAAAAAAAAAAAAGATTAGTGATCAATGTTCCTGCCTCTGAATGTAATAGTTACCTGCCAACCTTGACTCTTTCAGATCCCAGATGCTAGAATGAATTACCCCCCTCTAAGTCGATTAACAAAGGCAACGCCCAGGTCAGGGTCAAGATGGCATCATGGATGGGGATGTACTGGAGAATATGAACCCAGAGCTGGTCCAAGTCAAACAAGCAGCAGGTGTCCAGGTCTGATGAGGTATTGTCAACAGCCTTCTGAGGCGCAGTCACACTCAAGGATGGGGTGCTGGGGTCTTATCACTGCAGCTATGGGTTAAAACACAAACAAAGGTGCCCTCCACCAGTGGCTCTAGTTCCACAGCCCAAGTATTTTTTTGCTAGCCTTTTCTTATGGAGACAAGGCAAGTCATGTGAGTTGAAAGCAGAATGAGGGAATCTAAATAAAGCCCTCCAACTTGTCATGATGCTCGTTTTACCTCATTGCATTGGAATGAGCATCAGGCTGCCTGGACAGGAAGCTCCAGGAAAACTTCTGGTGCTCTAGCTAGGGGTTTCCAGGCAGCTGAACCAGGCTGTCTAGAAGTGGAAGCCAGAGCTTATCAACAACAGGCCTGCTAAGCAGGATAAATAGATTACATCACTTGGAATAGATCTCTAGCTGTTTTTCTACCTCCTTCCTGCCATCAAGGAAGAAAGAGAAGTAAGAGAAAGGGGAGGTGCCAAAGAAGAGAGGGAGAGAGGGAAGGAGGGACTGAGGGAAGGAGAAAGGGAAGGAGAGATGATAGAAAGGAAGAAAAGAGAAGATCAAAAGCCACCCAAAAAGAGCTCTCTCTATATACATGCTGTAAGCCAACCCAATTAAACGCTTTCCTTTCTAAGAGTTGCCATGGTCATGGTGTCTCTTCACAGCAGTGAAATCCTAACTAAGATTGATGGGTATATGGAAAGGTTTGGAGGGAGGAAAGGGAAGGGGCAAATGATGTGATTATAATTTCAAGAAAGAACAAAAATAAATAAATAAAAAGGACCAAGGCTCATTAGTCAGCCAACCTAGTCAAACTGGTTCAGTGAGAGAGTCTATCTCAAAAAGAAGGTAGAGAAGTGACTGGGGGAGACACCCAGCATCAGCCTCTGGCCTATATGTGCACTTACATGGATGAGCAAGTGCACTGAGTACATACAGATTCTTCACAGAAGCTTCACTGTCCTTATACCAAACATTCCTTTATGCAACTGTGATAGAGAGATGTCTTCTTCCATCTACCACTCTCCACTTCACCACCACCACCACCACCACCACCATCATCATCATCATCATCATCACAATCAATCACTATTTTGAAACAGAACCTCTCACTGAACCTAGAGTAGCCAATTGGCAAACATGGCTGGCCAATGAGCCACTGAGATCCTCTGCCACCTCCTCCTCCTCCTCCTTCTCCTCTTCCAAATATTGGGATTAGGCATGAGTCACCAAATCCAGCTTCTTATATGGATGTTGAGAATCTGAACTCAGGTCCTCATGATTGCACAATAAGTGCTTGACCCACTGAGCCATATCCCTCAGCCCACTATTCTCCTTTAGTATCATCTCTGTGGAGCTGGAAATCATTAGTTACTTCACAAATATAGTCACTAATACCCTGGGTTATTTCAACACTTTGAAGTTGTGTTCCACTTTGCTTATCCTGGTCTTCAGGGGTAGTGCCTGAGTGTTAGTGATGAACCCTGGCAGCCATACCTATTCTTTGCTGTGTCTACTGATACTCATATATACCTTCATTTGCTTTTAATTAATCTCTCCTTCTACTTCCCAGAGATGTTTCTATTTTATTCTCATTCTCTCTGAGTTCTATCTTGCTCACCTCTCATGACAGATGACTTGATTTAGTAGTTTCACTGATGTATTTTCTGTCATTTGAGCAACTTCAAACTCTTCCTACCTCAGTGTATCATCCTTCTTCCTCCTCCTGATCCTCCTCCACCCCTAAATCTGAGCCTTACCAGTCAGAGTTGGTGCTCTTGACCCAAGTCCCTTGCCCAGTACTGTGCCCCTCCAACAGCTCTCTCCTGAATCTTCCATCTCTGTCTCAGGGTTTTGCCCATACAGTTGCATCTTACTTCTAAAATCTAATCATCTCCTTGTCCTTCTTTAATTCTATCAGATGTTATGAATGCAGAAAAGAGCCATTTGCACCCACGAATTCAGTCCCAGCACTTTTAATTTAACTTCTACTGTGTACTTCCTTCCTGCTTCTCTTACACAGCTCCTTCTAAGGTCACAGCCAACTTGTCCATGAATTATTCCTTGCTACAGCACTTCCTGTTGACAGGGAAACATCTCTGAACTTACTCCCTGATGCTATACTGCTTTGATCTCCAATCACTTTGATCAGTCTGTTATTGGCTCCATTTCTTCCTCTACCCCACTAAATTTAGATCTTCCTTAATCTTGTCTCTTTCATAAATGCTACTTCCATTGCTTCAGTTATCACCGTGAGCGGCATCAGTATCTCAAACCTAAATCATATCAAATAATACCCAAGACCTTTATGTTGCTCCCCAAACCCCACTCCAGCTATCATCTTAATAAGACACATATATGATGGATCAATGAATGTCCTCTGTGGCCAGTATTGAAAGTTTTCTGCACCTGCCATAATGAGAGAGACTCTTCCTCCTCTACTTTATAGCTTGTCACTGATCATATTCAATGAACAATAGCCTCATGATTCCTCCAACATCAAATTTCCCCAGCTTCCTGTACCCTACCCCACCCCCCAACTTCCCACCCACTATTGCTACTGTAATCATTTCTGTTTCTCCTTCCAGTTTTCCCATTTCTCCAGATTCACTTTTCTAAATACATTTAACAGTATCATTTTACAGTCCTGTTATCCAGCAAACACACTCCAAAATCCTTAAATGGGCATTGACGGTCAGTTAGTTTGTCAACATAGTCCACCTTTATCTCCCCCACTGTATACACAGCATTAGGATAAATCACTCACTGTCTCCATCTCAGATTCAATTTCCGTGCTGTACAATTCTGCTTATTCTGCTTTCCTGGAAACAGCATTATTTTAGACTCATACTTCCTGTTGAAATCCTGCCTTTGTTTTAGGATCTGTCTTGGATTAACTCTTATGCATTTTTTTTCCTGTTTGGGGTGTAACTTTCCTGTTTCATGGTCCTATGTATCTTCTGTTTAATCTATTTGGCTTCACAGTTACTGATGACTATTCCATCTTCTCACTGTAGACTATGAATATCTTTAATTTTTTTTTCAAGAATTTTACTAGGGCCTACAGATTTAAACATGAATAAAAATTATCCTTTTTTGAGGGGGCTGGTTTCAAGACAGGGTTTCTCTGTATAGCCCTGGCTATCCTGGAACTCACTCTGTAGACCAGGCTAACCTCAAACTTAGAAATTTGCTTGCCTCTGCCTCCCAAGTGCTGGGATTAAAAGCATGCACCACCACTGCCCAGCAAAATTATCCTTTTCTTTTTTAATTCAGTATTTCTTTATGCAGAGGGAAACAGTAGTTAAGCTTCTCATTTTGGTTCTCCAGTGCAGGTTCCACTCTCACTGAGAAGGTGAGTGAGTACCGGTGACACCCCTGAGGGATGCAGATGTAGGGAATAGTCTGTCTCTACCATTGTGTGCTGTGGGGGAAGCATTACTGAACTCTCACATGTCCATGTGGGAGCCCAAAGGCAAATCTTTGCTTCTGAGAAGATACCACAGACAACCAGTAGATACAGACCCCCAAACTCCCAGTTATAAGACTGTCAGGCAAAAAGTAGAAATGTGTGTAATTGGAGTTGTGAGGAAGGTTGCCATCATGATGTAGAAGGGAAAAAGACAGGAGGAAAGAACTGACAGCGACACACCTCTGGGGCACTCAGTGGGATGTCATTTGTCCATCACTGTGCCTTTGCAAAATATCAGACATAGTCACACTCTCTTACAAGGACTTACAGAAGTGCAAATCTTGAAAAAAGTTATGTTATGGTCTCAAAAGACCTGAACAGATACTGAATAGATTCCCCCCTTTGTCTCCTTTCAGTTTGGGAGGCTGTTGTGTTGGGCTGGTGCTAGGAAAATCTGGCTCCACTGTGGTGTCTTATGATTTTTTTCTAATGCTCTGATAAAATAACTTGACAATAGAAGGAAGGGTTTATTTAGCTTACAGTTCCAGGTTACAGCCTATTGTAGCAGAGAAATCACAGCGGATGGAACCTAAGAAAATTGGTTACTTTACATCTACAGTCAAGACCAAAGCTCCCAATGAATTAATGCATGTCAATGCTCAGTTGACCCTATCCCTTTCATTCAGACCAGGGCCCAGACCATCAAATGGTGTTTCCTATACTCAGGGTGGGTCAGTCAATTAGGAAAACAACTCAAGGTTAATGAGCCACCTTTATCAGATAAGTGTAGCAATCGCCCTTATCATCAAGGAAGCTCCTGTTACAGCAAATGGAGACCAAAGCTGAGAACTACACATATTAGACACAAGGAAGAGATGGCAGGATTGTAGGGAGCCCAGACCCACTAGATACACTGACATCCCACTTTCTGCATCTATGGCTCAGGGAACATCTCTCAAGAGGGCAGAAAGATTGTAAGAGCCAGATTATCAGATTATGAGGAAGCCTAATGTGAAACAATCACTCCTAGATATGTCTGTATAAGCAAGACCAAACCAATGGCAACATCAATAGACAGGCTATCAAGGAAGGGGGTAAATCTCACTGGTTCCCACCCTTAGACAAGTAAAACCATAGGCAACTGATGACTGCTGAAAGAGAAAGAGTTAGCCAAGATGAGCTCCCTAAGTCTTCAATACAGAATGGTTAGCCCTAAAACCATATACATACAAACAGCAAACACAGATTCAGTGGGTTGTATTTATGTATTTGTGTATACCACCCCCTTCTCCCTCCCTCTCTCTCTCTCTCTCTCTCTCTCTCTCTCTCTCTCACACACACACACACACACACACACACACACATACACACACACACACACACACACAGTGGGAAGAGGGGAAGCTGCTGTAACTATATTCAAAATGAAATGTTAAAATAGAAAAATCATTCAGAGTAATGCCTCCAGGTTAGCCTAACCTAGACAATCCCTCATTGAGACACGTTTACCAGCCAATTCTAGACTGTGTCAGATTGACAATTAAAACTTGAGGTGATTGGGTCTGGAGAGGTGGCACAGCTATCAAGAGTGTATACTGTCCCCACAGAAAACTCACGTTCAGATCCCAGAACCCATGTCACCCCAGCTTCAGGGGAATCCAACACTTCTGTCCTTCGCAGGCACCTGAACACTCATGTACACATCGACACACAGAAACACGCACACTTATGCATAATTAAAAATTAAAATAAGATCTATTTTAAAAACCATTGGTGATTCAGAGAAATTTAAACAAGCAAACATCCAGGAACAAAGGACGTTGGTTCTGTATATAAGTTAAGTGTCAAAGTCATATTACCTGAATCTAGTTTCCTGAGACTCAAATGAGGATTGCCATAGTGTTGACTCCAGGAGGATGAAGTGTTAGTTATTAAGATCATATTAAGGGTTAGTCACATGCATGTGTTTAATTCTTTTTATTCTGGTAAGTGGCTCTGAAGTGCTGACTTTGTGTCTAAAGAAACCAAGGCTCAGAGGGGTTCAGTAACCCTACCCTAGGTCAGAAGTCACAAGCAAGGCTCCCTGGAAGAAGCCATTCTTTTCTGTAAGTACAGTTGACCACTAGACTCACGACCTTGCTTGGAAAGGACAGTGCTGTGCATCTGTTGATTTCCTCCTTGCTGTGGTGAAGCACTGCTGGAAGCATCTTCGAGGAGAATGTCGTTGTGCTCACAATTTCAGAGCATTTTCCATTCATCTTGCTGGGTAAGATGGAGCAGCCGGAACATACATGTGGCAGCTGAATTCATTGTGGCAGAGATCAGAAAACAAAAATCAAAAAAACTGTGATAGGGAAAGAGAGAGAGAGAGAGAGAGAGAGAGAGAGAGAGAGAGAGAGAGAGAGAGAAATTGCAAGTGTGTCTGTGTGTGCATGTGGAGGTCAGAGATCAATTCTAAGTCTTGCTGTGAAGGCGCTGTTCATTTTATTTTTTAATTATTTGAGAATTTCATACATATATATTTGATCAAATCCACTGCCTTTCCACCCTCCCTTGTAATTTATACCACTTTCCTTCCCATGTTCATCTGCTCTTAGAAAGGAAGCAATCCCACTCCATCTAGGTAGTCCATAGGCGTGGTCTCTCAGGGTCTGTATCCCCATATAAAACCGACACTCCCTCCCCCAAAAGCCATCAATTACCAATAGCTCCTCATCTGGGGTGGGAATTCTTGAGCCTCTCCCCAATCCATACTGAAATTTTGGCAGCCTTGATCCAGGGCAGGTTTTGTGCACGCTGTGAGTTCATGTGTTTTGTTAGACATTCACTACCTTTGGCTCTTGCAATCTTTTCTCTGTCTTCAGTAGTGATCCCTGTGCCTTGGGGTCAGAGAATATGATATAACTCTCCACAGTGTCTGCACATTGACCACTTGTGGTTTTCCATATTAATCACCATTTCCTGTTTAGAAAATGTCTCTGGTGAAGGTTGAGAGATGCACTACTCTATGGGTATAAAGGTGAAAACTTAGGGAGGCAGTTTATTACTATGTCCATTTAGCAGAATAATAGTTTTAGGTTCTCACTAATAAGAGATTATAGATCCTATGATCTATTTTTGGAGGTAGGATATCTCACTAGGACCTAGGACTCACTGATTCATCTAGACTTCTGGACAGAAAGTTGAGAAATCATTCTGTCTCCATTTCCTACATGCTGGGAATACAGATTCACAGCATGATGGCCAGGTCTCACATGGATGCTAGAGACCTAACTTAGGTCCTCTTGCTCTTACGACAAGAACTTTATTGACTGAGTCATTTCCTCAACTCCTTCAAGCTACTATAACTCTGAAAGGTCATCTTTCAGAGACCCTTTCCACCACTGAGCCAACCAGGCCCCATAACCTGCCTAAGTAGAACCATTAGCCAGGGAGCAGGTATCCAGACACATGAAGGAAGGTTCAGATTCACACCATAGCAGTCATTCTGTGAAAAGTGTTGTAGATTAGGAGCCACAAGAATGACAACCCACTAACTCTAGATGTGCCATCCCTTAAATTCTACTAGTTCTATTTCCAAATATCACTTTTTTCGAGATGTTCCCAATACTTTTTCTCTATGACTCCAGTCTCCAGCACTGACCACATGACCTCAGTGTTTATGAAAGACAAAACTGGAGGCTGATGTAGTACCTGGCATAGTTCAAAAGCTGAAGAAAGTTTTGTAGACAGTGAACAAGATGTCACACACAATCATTTAAGTCCTCAGACACCAGTTTTTTCCCCATACTTACAGTAAATAACTAGTCTCATATCTTATGGGTACATTTGTGAATCTTATAAAACAATGGTATGCATCCTAAATTAAAACTAATTCATTAACTCAGTCCAAGCAGATGCTTCTCTTACAAAAAACAGATCAATTGGGGGGGGGAATTAATTAGTCAAACTTTCTTTGAATGAGATTCATTGCATTTCAACAGACGTGTTTGGTGCCATGTTATCCATCAGGCTCTCTGCCACCTGCAAATCCAGGAAGGGACTGAGTGCTCTAATCATAATGCCACTGCTTCCTGCTCTAATCCCACACTTCCCTGGCTGATGACAGTCCTCCGCAGCTGGCGAGCAGGATGAGGGAATGATTTGGGGGCCTGGTATCTCTAAGCCTCACATGTGCTCTATGACCACAATTTAAAATAAACATGTGTCTTCCTTCTCTTCATCTCAACGGGTGTGCACTCTATTTCAAAATCTACTTAGAACAGCAAAAGCAGGTCACGTGACTTCCCTAGAAAGGACTGACTCCCATGTCATGGCTCTTAATTCAGGTACATTCGGATCATAAATGGTTCTCCTGATATTCTCTTATGTTTTGAGAGGTGGGCCCCAGGAATTCAGACCACCTCCCTAGGCACATGTTTACCTGTGCCTCTCCACCACTAGACTCTACAGATCATTTGGATTCCTGCTTTCTCCAAATCAATATGTGAATCTTACCATTTTTTTCTATCATGGTATTACTGCTATCTCTAACCAAAACACCCACCCCTGGGAATCTTGGTGAAACAACAGACAAGAAGACTAACTTATCTATGTCTATCACACAGGCCATTTCCCCGTTATTAGCATCCTTTTGTTCCCGTTATCCAGAATTGTGAACACCTCCAGTTCTGTGTAAACCTCTTCCTCAATCTCTGTGTCCTTACACTTGGCCATTGTGGCACCGAATCTGCTGGGTCTTCTCCTGTTTCTCTTGATGAGACGTTTCATATTCCCCGAGTTGATTCTGGCTTCATTCACTCTTCTTCCGAACTACCCTTACTTTCTCATCCATTCATTACTTTTTGGATTGAGTCCCCTATGTAAAGGACCAGTCTATAGCCAGGAACACAACAAGGAACGGAGCAAAGAAGGCTGCTCTCATGAAGCAGCATCCTGGTGGGACCAGTCAGAACATTAGCAAGTACGTAAACTGAAATCGAATAATTTGGATTAGGGAGGGAAGACATGAAAACAAGAATGTGGAAATGAGATAAAGAAGCTTCAAACAACAGAGGTGGGCAGGGGCTGGTTTAGAAGAGGGACCACTAGAAGGTGAAGACATTTGAAGCAAGGCTGAAATGCTATAAAGAAAATAGTCACAGAATGGGAAAACATTCAGGATGAGGGCTTGTCATATTGGCTACAAGGGTTGTAATAATAATAATGGGTGCTTGGCGAGTTTGAAGGTCATTTGTTTTCTAATTATCTGTAGCTGGAACATTGTGGACAAGGCAGAGAGTTGTCAACATCTATGAGAAGACAGCCAAGGCTTAGAGCCAACTTGTTACACCATGAGGAGGATTCTAGACTATACTTAAAGACAGTAAGATGATACGAGAGGGCTTTGAGTGGGCAAACCACAGTCATGGATATAGACTCCAAATTAATGGATTCCTCCATTCACAGATGGAAAATATTCAGGAAAAAACGTGTTTAATATAATGTACATAGTTTCTCTCTTTTTAGCTACTTTAGTGTGTGTGTGTGTGTGTGTGTGTGTGTGTGTGTGTTCATACCACACAATGCATGTGGAGGTTAGATGACAACTTTCAGAGTCTATTCAGTCCTTCTACTATAAAACTCAGCAAAAAAACTCAGGCTATCAGCCTTGGCAGCAAATACCATTATCCACTGAGCCATAGTTGTAGCCTATCTTTTTTCTTATTGCTCTCCAAACAATATAGTATAGCAGCTATGTGCATACATTGCATTAGTTATTATAAGTAACCTAGAGATGATTTAAAGTGTGTGTGGTGGTGGGGGGAACATGTAAAGGTTATATACAAACTCAATTCCACTTCATAGAATGGATTTGCACATCTGCAGATTTGAGTATCTACCAAGCACCTGTGGACACCAAAACACAATTATATATGACCTTGTGAAATATAGACCTCTATGTCAGTTGCTTAGAAAACTGATCATATGGCATCTTGGTCCAGTTTTAGTCACTTGCAACAAAATACCTGACATGAGCAACTTAAGGGAGAAAAAAGGTTTGCTTTGTAGAGGTGTCACAATATCTTGGTAGGAGGCTGAGGTGGAGTAGAGCTCACCTGTCTGTGTTGATGAGGAAGCAGAAAGACAGAATACCAGCACTACTATGCTTTCTCCTCTCTCTTTTAACCCATCCAGTCCCACCCCGCTGTAATGGTGTCTTCCATATTCAGGGTGGGTTTCTCCTCCTTCATTTATCCTCTTGGGAGAAGGCCTTCACTGACACAGAGTGTGCCTTAGTAATCTCCTAGGTGCTCAGTGCAAGCAGGCTGGCAGTCAAGATCAATCATTACCCTTACATATCAGTAAGAGCAGAATGATTAGAACAGAGAAAATGTCAAGCTAACATCAGCAAGACAGAGCAACACCAGTCACAAAGACGAAGGGATCACTTACCAGGTTAAGGGATTTAAAAGCTTACAGAACAAAGGCTAGAGAGATGGCTCAGCAGTTAAGAGAACTTGTTATTTATTCAGAGGACTGAGGCTTGGTTCCTAGCACCTACATTTTGCGGTTCACAGTCATCTATAACTCCAGTTCCAAGGGACCTGACCTCCACTCCTGGCTTCCTTGGGCACTGCATGTACACCGTGCCCTTATGTACACACAGGCAAAACACCCATACACATAAGATAAAATTCAAATTTGAAAAGACATCCCAGCACAGACCAGATGGACTTCAAGGAACTTAACGTGTCTATAAATGTGACAAAAAAAAAAAAAAAAACCCTCCTGCCAGAGGAAAACAACAGAACAGAGAGACCAAGTGTTCTGGATTTTAACAGAGGAGACAGTGAAATGATTTGTAGGACTTGAAGCAAGTACACTTTCCAAAACCTCAGAAGTTACCAAAGGAACATTTAAATGCTGCTGGTAAGTCTTCAGAACAGGGTTGGTGAGATGATCTGTTTTGGAGTCAAGGTTCTCACACCCAAGCCTAATGCTTAAGTTCCATATACAGGACTGACGTGGTGGAAGGAGAGAGCCAACTCCACACATTGTCTTCTGACCTCCATATACATGCTGGAGCACACATCTCTGCCCATATGCACAGACACACACACACACACACACACACACACACACACACGCTCTCGAATGCGTGTAAACACACAAAACAAATAAATTATAATCACAATTTAATTGTGACTTATTGGTTCTGTGTTATAAATCTAATTATTCTCATCTGCCTTTTATTCCAATTTTTTTTAATGTATCATGCTATCTATGTGTAAGTAGGAAAATGTGTTGGGTCTCTATAACTGAGCTACTGTACTTTTGAAAAAAAAAATCTATTTAAGCTCTAGCAAGGCCTCAGAAGTACGTCAGTAGATCATGTCTCCAGTTTGTTTTAATCTGTTCCTTTGCTAAAAACTGTGTGTTAGATCAAGTGATTTTTATGCCAAACGTAAGCAGAAAGATATATTTCATGACTAAATTGGAATTGAACAGAACTGTTAACAGAGTGTGATGCCTGGAAGTAACAGTAACCAACAGGAAGTGCAAAGTTTCATAGTACAGTTTCCCAGATTCTACGAAAAAAATACAAAACGGCTGCACCAAGTCAGGTAAAAAATACTTCTGATTTTAAATGAATACAGGCCCATTGTGAAGGACCTGCTGTTCAGATGTATTTGAACGTATTTTCCCTCTTAAGCAATTTTCTTCTAATTCCATCAGATTTGTTCTGCTCAGACCACATAGAAAGAACTAGCTCCTATTCATAATGTCAGAGAATCATGCTGATGAATGAAAAAGTAACCAGGGCAGTCGGAGATTGGGGTTGACTAGGGAAGCTTAGTTCCAGACAAAAACTTCTCATGATGGGTCATGGAGGACATAACTTCCTTATCAAGAAGGGTTTAATGCAGTTTGGGGAGGAAGGAGTAAAAAGAAGTCAAAGGAGTACAAAAATCTCCCTTACATGTCAGAAGGAAGGGTTAAGCTGCGAAGAGCTGGCTATCACACAAGAGAGCCCCAGAACACTCATCAGGAACGCTCCTCACTGATTCATGAGTTGGGAAAGATCTTGTTGAAGTCAATTTTGAGAACCTCAAAGACTGCTCTTCAACACAAGATGGCGTTTAAGATCCCGTGGCTCTCTGCCCGGGAAGAAACCTGACTGGGGACCTTCTGTGACTGTGCATGTAACATTTAGCAGGGAGCATTTCCTGTGTATAGTTCATTTATAGTCAGCTGTTACTCCACATTCCCTTTAAGAATATTAGTGTTGTGCTCCCCCAACGCCCTCCCCCCCCCCCTTGGCTAGAGAACAGGAGAAAAGGGCCCCGGGCTGGAGCCAGGTTTTTGTACCAATCTTTCACCATTAAGCCTTCCCTTCGATTCCAGGCATGCCTAATCCGTTAGGTCAATTCGAGTTTATAACTGAGTGTAAAGGTTCAGGTTTCCCTTCCAGAAATAGGGCGGGGATGCTCAGCAGCTGCTAGGGTTAGGGAGTGTCCAAGAGTTGGAAACCGCCTCAACGCTGTCTATCCGCCTTTTACAAATGGCTGCAGGGGCACCTCAAATAACTTGGGAAACAAACAAACAAACAAACAAAAATTAAAAAAACTATCCTTCCTTATCCCTCCCCTAAAGCTTATCTCAAGCTCGCATTTGGAAATAGACTTGAGCGCTGAGGTGGGGATAGGTGTGCCACACCCTACTCTATTTGCTGTAAGCAGAAATTGCCTTGCTGTGTCTCTTGTGTGGGAACCCGTTAATCAAGACAGTTCAAAGGCTGGGAAGCAAGAGGGGAGGGGATGAGGTGGAGAGCGAAGAGAAGCTAGCCAGGAGCTAGCCAGTACTGTGAATATTGTAGATGACATCACTGCTTCAAAGAGATGTGTCCCTCCATTCCCCAGAGCTGTAGGCAAGCATATTTGGGAGACAGCAGAAATGGGGTTGCTTGGAGTGGGGTGAAGCTGTGTGTCCATAACCCAGAGAGAAACCCAGACAGTAGAAAACCCGAGGTGAAAGCCAGACAAGAAGCCACCTCGGCTGGAGGGTGTTTGCGCTGCGCTGGGCTCCTCCTCCTCTTCTCAGCCCGCCAGCCCTGGGAGGGGCACGTGGTTTTAGGGGTGGGGAATACATGTCCAAGGGGGAGGGTCCGTAGCGACCAAGACAGCAGAGAGCTGCCTGCGCATGTCAAGGCTAGCAACACAAGGCTAGCCAGGGGGGTGGCCCTGGAGAGGGGCGGCTGGATCACCCAATCGCCCAGCATCGGGGCTCCGCAGGATCCAGGAAGGGGGTCCCTCCGTCTACCCACGCTCCACCTCTGAGATCACCAGCCCCACCGGAGCTCCCGCCTCTTTCTATCCCTGGAGGACCTCCCAGGAGCCCGGGCCCCTGTGTACAGGACTGAAGTGGAACAAATTCTGTAGCCCAGACGACGGCTGGAGTGTGGACACGCCCAGCTGGAGAAGCCTGCCCCGCCGTAGAAGCCCTAGATCCTTAGTCTCGGTGGATCGAAGTCGCTGTCCCTAGGGAAGGCGAGAGGTGAATCAACACTGACTCCTTCCACCGGCCAGCATCCCCGCGCCGGCTGCGAGACGCCCTTCCTAGTCCACTTTGCCTTGGTTGCAAAGGCAAGCAGAGAAGAGGTTGGAATTCCAAGTGTGGGGTGGGCGGGAAGGCTACTGTCCGTGGTGCTGAGCCAAACCCGGAGCTCTAGCGAGGTGGCCTGAGCTGACACACACTGAGAGCTCCAGATCCCGCAGACCCCCTAGGAAGGGAACTTGACCTTTTCTTCCTCTTTCCACTCAGAAGGTCCGCTCCCTTAGGGGCAGTTAATCCCTGAAGGTTTCCTCGAAAGAATCAGAGGGCTCAGTCCTTGACAGAGATCCTCTCTGTTCAGCTCCAGAAACCATTTACGGGAAAAGATGCCTGCCTTCAACAGATTGCTTCCCCTAGCTTCTCTAGTGCTCATCTACTGGGGTAAGTACAGCACCCTGCCCTGCAATGTGCAAATAACAGGCATCGTGCTAACAATAATAACACTTAAGTGATGTCGCTGTTGACAAAAAGGAGCTCGTTTGGCTTCTCTCTGTGCATGTTTGCCAGACGCGGACATCCACATGCGCTCCCAGAGACCTGGGTTTGGGAGGATTGCAAAGGCACCTCCCCACCCCTGGTGACTTGATTTTTTTTTCCCCCTAACCATCTTTAGTGCTTCTCTGCCTCCCTCTTTTCCTAATTTTTATTTTTCCCCTCGCTTTCCCCTTTGCTGAAAAGGAACGTATCAGTTCATTATTTTAAAATCTTGCTTGCATTTGCAACGCTCGTGAAGAGTCATTTCTGAAAATCTCAGTGATGGGGGGGGGGGGCTCATTTCCT
The DNA here is from genome assembly GCA_036184795.1 of Tokudaia tokunoshimensis. Taxonomy (NCBI): domain Eukaryota; kingdom Metazoa; phylum Chordata; class Mammalia; order Rodentia; family Muridae; genus Tokudaia; species Tokudaia tokunoshimensis. The sequence goes on from BTHU01000008.1 coordinate 41,433,563, forward strand.
TCTACGATTAAAAAAAAAAGCACAAAACCCGGATGCATGAATTTTGAGAGAGAAAAACTATAGCTCATCCATCTGTTAAATTTTAACTAGGAATGGATGGGATAGTAGCTCCAGCCATTTGCTGGTGTGCATTGATAGACAGATGGGAAGTGCATTTAGTTTGCAGGAACATTGGAGGCTTCAGGGCTTTGATATTTGGTAAACTGGTTTTGTTCCTTTTTTTTTTTCTAGAGTTTTGTTGTTTGATTTTTCTCTTGGTTGTCAGCTGTGAGAGACTCAGATGACATTGCCCCTCCACATAAGGGACTTGTGACAATAATGCTGGGCTAAACACCTTCAGGTATAGCTCACAATAGGATACCTGAATGTGTGCTAAGGGAACTGGGCATCTAAGTGCTAATATGTGAGCATGTGATACACACAGTATTTTATGGTATGTTAATGTATGCCTCTGTTTATAAGTACGTGCACAGGCATGTCTGAGCATGTATGAGTATCTGAATGGACTAGTGAGGCTTAACAGTGTGTGTGTGTGTGTATGTGTGTGTGTGTGTGTGCGCATGCATATGTGTGTATGTTTCTAACATTTTTTTTTTTTTTGCTTTCATGTCTTTGACTCTGCCCTTGGGTCAAGCATAGGTGCACTTCAGTTGATCAGTCAGTTTACATGGGTTTAGCTACCTTCCTCTAAATTCAAATCAACAAAACCATAACGGATTGCACCCACCCCCCTTACGTAAAGTAGGCTTGTGAGGTCATGTTCCTGTGATGGGCTTGGGTCCCACTCTGCCTGTGCAGTGGCAGGCGTGCCTCCTTGCCTGACTATCACTTAGTCAAGCCTTGGATATAAACTGTAGCTGTGTGTATTATTTAGATTTTTGCATGTGACCAGAAGAGGAAGGAGCTGAGTTTCTGTTGAACAAAATGCCTAGTGAAACAAGAACAGGAAAGAAAAGGAAGCAAATGACACAAACCCCAAGGACAGAATCACCACAACCCATTCCCTGACACAAGGGGCTGCCTGGGAGCTCGCCTGTCTTGACGATCAAGGTTGCTATTTGCTCCAGGGAAATGCAAGAGTGGTGGGGCTTAAGAAAGGTTAGTGTGGCAGAATAAGAGAACATGTGGGTGAGGCTCAAGTATAGAGAAGGGTCTGCCGAACATCTTTCCAAACTCTAAATTCTTAAGGTTCCTTCCTGAATTCCAGAGGAAGGCGAGGGCAGTCTTGGCTTTTGTTGCTTAGGACCCACAAAGCTCTGTCTGGGTCTCAGTTCCATCTCCTCTCTACCACTTCATTTTTGCTAGATAATGTCCTCAGAATGCCTGATAAACGTGAAGCTTGAAAGCTGTCACAGATCACATCGAACACGCCTTTCGGCTGACAACCCAACCATAAGAGAATGCTTACAGAATATTATTAGAATATGCAGAGGACCCATACATCCCCCAAAATCTTTGAACCGGCTAACTGTACAAGTCATATCTATCCCTGTTCATCCCAAGATTTTGTAACCCAAACCTTGGTTCACCAAAAGGGTTTCAGAATGCCTGATTGTGTAAAGGAAAGAGCCTCACTCAAAAGTACAATTCTATTTTGTTTGCATATAATTCTAATATCCAGTACTTCTTTTGGTCACTGTGACATGGCAGAGTGACATGAGTTATTTCCGTTTTAGGCAGGAGAAGGTGAGTTCATAAAGGGCAGCGGGTTTGACAGAGAGCTGCTATCTTTCCCATCTTGGTCTTGCAGCATCCGTCGTAGACACATTTGATGTTGTGTACAACTGCCAGGTGGACATTAGTCCTCTGAGCTTCCCTCTCATCTCCCAATACCACCACCGTTCCTGGGGGTTGATTCAACTTTTAGCTCCCTGTGTCTTCTCTACTTTTGCTCTACAAGAGTCAGTTGAATTGGGGGCAGTTCTCTTCTTCTCCTGGCAAGCCCTTCCTGAACTTCATTCCTCCAAGGCCCTGCTAATCTGATAGGCCAAACTGTTTCAGGATGTTAACATCTAAAAATAACTTTATTCATAACCATGCCTTGTGCATTATTTACATTCTAATTAAAGCCTTCATTATCTTACTGTAGAGGAACCATTCTAGGGAGAGCTCAGGAAGGGCAAAGAAAAGAAAAATCTAAAAGGAGCAGGGGAGTTGGTTCTACTGGTTAATCCATAATGCTTAGGGCACCACCTTCTCCTCCGTGATTGTTCTCATCATTACTATTGAAATGAAGGTGCATTCCAAGGTCAATGATGCAGCCTACAACATTCCAAAAGATTTATAGCCAGTGATGTGGTTTAACCTCTTCCATATGTACCACCCTTTGGTGGGTACCTAGATGGTGTCACAGACAGAAAGGCAGTGGCATGGTAGAGAAACTGACTTCACTGTTGATGGAAGGAGCAAGGAGGTCCTATGGTAGAGTGCAAGCAAATGAGGTGGGGGAAACTTTGTGGCCATTTTACAATATGCCGGCCAGGGCTTCAGAGAGCTGAGTTCTCCTGCCTGGACATTGGACTCTAGCCAGGAGAAGGTTCACAGTGGGTATGCGCTCCAGTGATGCTCTGAAGAGAGCAGCCCCACTCCATACACCATCACATGACACCCACCACCCTGACTGTGCAGTGTGTCTTCCTTCCTTCACTACAAATAAGTGACAATGTGCCTCCTGTGCAGTCTGGTGTCTGTGTTCCTGAGAATATAGACCCCAACCTCCTCAACATTGCTAAGCCAGCTCTGCTATCCCCTAGTCAAAAAGAACCTCTCAATCTCACCACCGAACTGCTTTAAATTTTTAAAAATTATTTTGTATATATGTATGTGGGGTGTGTATGTGTGTGTGTGTGTGTGTGTGTGTGTGTGTGTGTGTGTGTGTGTGTGTAGGTATGTGTATATGTTTGGGAGTCCCCTAGAGGCCAGAGGCGGGTGTTGGATCCCCTGGAGCTGAAGTTACAGATGGGTAATAAGGTACCTAACATGAGTGCTGGGAACCAAATTTGGGGCTTTTGCAAGAACAGCAATTACTCTTAACCACTGAGAAACCTCTTCAGCTGCCAAAAAAAAATCATTTATTTCTTTTGGAGGAGAGGGGAAAGTACATGCACCTGTGCACATATAGAGGCAGAAGATAACTTGAGCAAGACAGACCTAGCGCGTGGGCCCCAGGGCTTGAATTGAGGCTGCTGAGTTTGACTGCACGTGACTATCTGCTGAGTTATCCTGCGGGCCCTGTCCCAGCCTCCTAATCTTTCTCTTCTGCCTTCACCTTTGTATCTGCTTCACCTGCCAATTTATTCTCCCCTTGGCCTGCTGACCATGCAGCATAGCAGAAGTCAGATCACTCAACTCTAAACCCTGCAAGGTTCCCGAGATAGTGCCGTGCAAAAGGCAAAGCTCTGGCCGTGGCCTAGAAGACCTGCCATGTTGGGGCCCTGACCTCCCGACCTGTCTCATCTCTCTGTTCTCTATGTTGGCTGGTTTCCCACAAATTGTCATTCCTCAAATATGACAGGCACACTTATTTGAACCCTAGAGTGGCTATTTTCTCTTGCTTGTCATGACTTCAACAAACATGCCTGTGGCGGTGACTGCTGCTGCCCCTTCTTCTTCTCCTTCTCCTTCTCCTTCTCCTTCTCCTTCCTCTTCCTCTTCCTCTTCCTCTTCCTCCTCCTCCTCTTCCTCTTCCTCTTCCTCTTCTCTTCTCCTCCTCCTCTTCCTCCTCCTCCTTATTCTTCCTCCTTCCCCGCCCCCTTTCCCCAGTGGCTTCTCAATGTCAGTGCTCCCCTTTTAATGAAATTAGTCCTGTAAATATGTTCCCATTCTCTCCCCTCCCTTCCTTTCCCTCCCCTTCTCTCCTTTCTCTCTCTCTCTGTCTCCCTCCCTTCCTCCCCCCTCTCTCCTCTACTATTTTCTTTTGTTCTGTAATCTACTTGTACCACCCCCATTGGAATTCAGGCTTCAAGAGAGCTGGAATGATTTCATTTGGTACTTGGTGCCTAGAACAGTGCAGCTACACAGTGAGAACTCAATACATTTGCCAAATAAATAGAAGATAAACATTAGTAATGACAGTTATCCAAAGCAGAATCATGTAAATTAATTCATAAGCTTCTCATGACCTGTTGGGTGTTTTATTTTTTTAAAAAAAAATTTATTGAATAAACTGAGTTTTAGACAAGTTAGGTAGTTAGACAAATATAGTCCTTAAGTTTCCAAACATCACCTTGCCCCTGTAATTGTAACTGTGCATTCCTTGGGATTTTCCTTCCAAGCCCGTGAGGCCATCCATATTGAACTGCTTTTTCTGTTGCCTTTCACTAAATATGGACACCAAGAATCTATGTTACATGGAGTTCCTGCTACACAAACCGTTTCACAGCAATATGACACTGCCGTTTTAGTTGCTTTGGAAGCAAGTCTGTAATGTAGACTATAAGCTTATCACATGACCAAAGTGCTTCTAATCATTTCCCTCCAGGATATGGACCCTTCTCCATTAAAATGATGAAACCAATATTCTGTAGACTGAGGGATAAGGCTAGCTCACTTCCCTTGAAGGTTTAAAAGCCAAGTGATTTTTTTTTCCACTTAGAATTTTTAAAAACTTTTCTTATAGTGCTAACAGGCTCTGAATTCCAAGTTTAAAATGGAAATGAAATACGTTGATTTTTAATTGAATCGAAACATAGTGTTATCTTTTGACTCACAGCTGCAACAAAATAGCCTCCCTCCAGCCTCTTCTCAGATGGGTAGGCTGAGCCCCTGTAGTGAGCTAGCTCGTACATATTCATGTGTATTGTTTTACCTTGGAACATCCATATTTATCATTCATTCATGAACAGGGGTATCAGAGGACCCTTCAAAGTCCCATACAAAGACTGTTGGTGGTTGTTATACTTTTGAAGCTTCCAAATAATTAGGTATAAAATCTCTTATCAAATAGCTTTTTATATTTATGGTTAGCTGAAGCATCTGAAAAAATATTTTTATTTTTTAAGTTGTTACTTATTTTGAGAAAAAGTCTCATATAATTTAGACTGGCCTCAAATGCAATGAGTAGCAAGGAGGACCCTGAACTTCTAATCCTCCTGCCTCAGTATCCTGAGGGCTGGAACTTTAAGATGTAGCACCACATCTGATTTTTCAATGTTGGAGTTTCATGCACATTAGGCAAGCACACTACCAACTGAGCTCCAGTCCCAAACCAGTATTTGTTATTAATTGGTTTACTAGATTACTGAATACAGGTTTGTACTCAGCAGCCCAAGATGTCCTCAAACTTGCAGCAATCCTGAATTTTCTAAAGTTCGGTTTGAGGGCACATGCCTGTAATCCCATCTCTTGGGAGAGTGAACCAGGATTGTGAGGTCAAGGTAAACTTGGGTTACACAGCAAGACCCTGTCTCAAAACACTGAAAGAAAAACAGATTAGCTGTGTCAAACTGAATTTTATAACTTTTAATATTGAGTATAATTGAATTTCTTTTCCATCTGCCAGGCTGAAATGTTTGAAGACAAGCCTGTTCTGTGTCCAAGTTTAGCCTCCCATGTTCCTGATTTGCTCCTTACCAGGTCTTGTGGTCTGGACTTCTCAGCCACTTTGGGTGTGTACTCACTGAATAGCTTCCTTTTGTTAAATGCGACATGCCATCCAGATTTGTTCTGAACAATTGCAGAACTCCTCCTCCTTCCTTCTGCACACTGTACATCTGTTAATGCATCCCACGTTTGTTCTTGTTTAGTTGGCATCAATATCCTGCTTTTTTGATTCATTCTAAATTTGCAATCTGACATAGTCACCTTCCAACCTTGTACTTGGGAGTTTCTAGAGGGTAGAAACCCAAAGGCCAAACCTCCATGTGGTATACAACGTGTCTGGTCATCTGACCCCTCCAGAATTTGAATTTTGTCTCTCTGCTCTGCACAAAGCTTGCTCTAGCCTAAGTGGTCAGTTCACCATATTCCCACTGATGTTGCACCATCCTCCGGGGGACCTCAAACACAGATCTGATTCTGTCTCTCCTTTAGAGCATTAGAACACTTGACATAGTATCCCACAGAGCACTGACTTTCCAACAGGCCTTATTTGCCTTTCTGTCTCATGTCCCACCAGCCCTTTCTTCCTTTCTCCCCAGCCCAAGCACAAGTAACTAACTGCCTCTCTTGGAGAACTGGGCACCTTACTAACATGACCCTTTGTGTGTTTTAGTTAAATCACCAAAGAAATGTGTTGTCTTCTGGGTTATATATGCATAGAGAGCATGGCTAGTGTTGCGTTCATCCTAGGATCTCTAATATAGCATCAGACCTGGCAAAGAATGGATTTCCCTGCCTGCTGAGTGAATGTTGACATGGGTAAACAGTTGATGGATGGAAGTATGTATGTCTCCCACTAGACTGCAAGGCTTTGGCGGTCAGGCTCAAGACAATCCTGTGCTACGTCTTCATGGCTTCCAAACACTTCCAGTCTATGTTGGAGGATCCACCTCCGCACCATCAGGCTCATCCTGATCATGCATACTCAAGGATCCCCAGTAACATGTGCACACGTGGATCTCGATATTTTCAAGTGTGTCTCAATGATTTTTTTTCTTCTTCTTCTCTGTCTTTCCTCCCTCCCTCCCTCCCTCCTCATTTCCCCATGCCCACTCTGGCTGTCCCCTTCTTGTCACCCATCCTCTCTCCAGTCAGAGTCTGCTTCCCTGTGTGTGTGGAAGTACCCTCGGAGACAGAAGCTGTGCAGGGCAATTCCATGAAGCTGAGATGCATCTCCTGCATGAAGAGGGAGGAAGTGGAGGCCACCACTGTGGTGGAATGGTTCTACAGGCCTGAGGGCGGTAAAGATTTCCTTGTATGTCAGACTGTTGCCTCTGGCTTTTCTTTTGCTGGCCTAGGCTGCTGTGTGCCTGATTCCTAACAGTCTGGGTAATGATGCCCTGACCTGCTTTCATTCCTCTCCTGAAGCCTGACATCTTCTCAACAGATACCTGACAGCCTTATATTATTAACCCAGGGTCTTTCAAGGTAGACCACTTGGCCAGCTGTGAGCAGCCCTGGTTACAAGCAGGAAACAGTTATAAGAGGTAAACATATTGAGAGAGTCTGTGTGGGTATACCTTTTAGGGGTACATTCATCTTCTGCACAGTACTATGAAATGGATTTAATGAAACAGAATCTTCTGCACAGTGCTATAAAATGAATTTAATGAAACTGAAAGAAAGAACACAGGCAGCTTTATGAAAAAGTAGCACAGGTGAGTTCTTTAAACTCTCACAGTCCCAGTGAAGTAGGAGCAACTGGGGTGATCAGTTTGTATCAACCGCTATGCCCAGGACAGCCACCTCTGTATGTAGGTGTTTAGCTTGTTCTTCCCGTGTGACCATGCTCCATTCTCCCCAGGAAGAACCCTCAGTCTTTCCCTTTCAATGATCTAGACACCAAGGAATTTATGCCTGGCAGGAGAAGAAGCCTTGCAGGCTCTGTGCCAGGGTCAGAGTGAGGGTCAGGGTCAGTTCTGGTTTGGGACAGTGCTCATGGGGCTGTGACTCACTGAAATCTTTGTCAATACTTTCACTGACTTTGGAGCCAAGCCATCCGGGTTCCATTCCTTTCTCCACAGTATTTAGCTACATGCCCTTAGTCATATTTAATTTCTTGATGCTTCCAATTATTTTTTTTTCCTTTTGAGTGGGAACAAAAACTTCATTATGGGGTTGTTACCAAGAGTCATGAGCTCTGATTTTTTTTTTTTTTTTTTGGTTTTTCAAGACAGGGTTTCTCTGTGTAGCCCTGGCTGTCCTGGAACTCGCTCTGTAGACCAGGCTGGCCTCGAACTCAGAAATCCGCCTGCCTCTGCCTCCCAAGTGCTAGGATTAAAGGCATGCGCCACCAACGCCCGGCGTGAGCTCTGATTTTTAATACACTTAAAATAGTCCTTGAAATATGTTAAGTGTTTGTTAGAAAAAAAAACAAAACCCGAAACAGTAACATTAAATTATCAAAACAGTTTAGATTTACATACACACATACACATGAGTTTAGTTTAGTTTGCACATGGTGGTCTGACAGCAGATCCAAGGCTCTTTATATTGATTTATCTTGTTCTCCTGGGTCTCTTCCACAATATTTAATGGAGACAACATGGTGGAACTGACTTTCACCTGTTTGTTCTTTCTTTCCCCCTCGGTGGGTTCATTTTTGAATCTAGGTTCTATGTGGCACTTGCATCTAAGTTGGCTCTAATTTGGTGCCAAGGCAAGGACCAACAATGACTTTGTAATCTTAGAGTCATATACCAGGGAAGGTAAAATTCAGATTAATGCCCAATTTCCAGGAAGTCAGAAGTCTTGGCCAGATATGAAGGGCCCATGGGGTTTAGGCCTGCGCACCTGCTAGCTGCATTCACTGCTTCCACACTGTCCCAACCAGATGACCCAACTGAGGAACTAAATTGTGGTCAATGTCTAGGAAATATGAATTTGAATTTCAGTCACCATCCATGGCTAGTGGAGACTAGATGAAAAAATGTGTGGTGTCAGAGATCATTCGAGGGGAAAGTTGGGAAGACCTGACTTTGGTTCCAACTCCACCCAAAGCAAAAGCTCTGCAAGTATCTCTGTGTGGTGAACTCTCTGCTCATTGGGCCTCCTTCAGCATCATGGATTCCCATCTGTGGCCTGACCAGGTTGTGCCACTATCATCATGATGGATGGCATCTCAGAGAGTCAGGCTTCAAGGTTAGGGCTGTCAGGTATCTCCCCTGCTAACACCTTGTTGGTTTCTATGTCTTTCTCCCTCACTGGCTGACTCATCCCATACCTCATCATTCTTTCCCCCCCTTTCTGTCTCCAACCGTTCATTTTCCTCTTCCTAGTCTCCTTTATTTTTTTAAGATTTATTTATTTATTATATGTAAGTACACTGTAGCTGTCTTTAGACACTCCAGAAGAGGGTGTCAGATCTCACTACAGATGGTTATAAGCCACCATGTGGTTGCTGGGATTTGAACTCAGGACCTTCAGAAGAGCAGTCAGTGCTCTTAACTGCTAAGCAATCTCTCCAGTCCCCTAGTCTCCTTTGTGTATCGGCCACACTCCTTTCTTTTCCATCCCCCACCCCCTTTTATTTTCTCCCAGCATTCTTACTCTATGCTGCCTCTCCCCTCGCCATATCCATGTGGCCAGCCATCTGTTTGCCTCTACCTGCTTTGCTCTGTCTTCCTTCTCTCCCATGGCTTCCCCTGTGCTTCTTTATCCCATTCCCCCCCCCCCCCCCCGCTCCATGCTCTGGGTCTTCTGCTAACAGTGCCCCCTAGCTTTTCTGCCCATGGGAACTTCTTCCACCCTGTCCCCCCCTGCCACTCTTGCCACAATCGGCTTCTGCCCCTCTCTCTGCAGATATACGAGTATCGAAATGGCCACCAGGAGGTGGAGAGCCCCTTCCAAGGTCGTCTGCAGTGGAACGGGAGCAAAGACCTGCAGGATGTGTCCATCACTGTACTCAATGTCACTCTGAATGACTCTGGCCTCTACACATGCAATGTGTCCAGGGAGCTTGAATTCGAGGCACACAGGCCTTTTGTGAAGACCACGAGACTAATACCCCTGCGAGTCACTGAAGAGGGTAAGCCTGAGGCCTGTGGTCTCTTCAGGGGGGCGGGTAGGGTGGTGGACTGTAGCTTCTCATACATGTGATCCTTAGAGAGCACAGAAGCCCATGCATGTAGACCTGCCTTCCTACATGGCCACTTCCTACAACATGTGTCACCAGAATCCCTAATGTCTTCCCTCTCAAAACAGACAGGTCAAAACACAATATTGGGATGACTTCCCTAGTCCCCTAGAGGAAAGGTACATCCTTCCCAAGGCCTACAGCCAGTGACTCCAATGTGTCTTTTTCTCTGGCCAGTGTTGAATCCTTAATTTGTACTTTGAAGTCATCTCTTTCTGCTCTTGTGAGCCATATTATATCTCCAAACAAGCTGCTTTCAAGATTTAGTGAGTCTCAAGTCTTCTCCGTGTGTGTGTGTGTATGTGTGTGTGTGTGTGTGTAAATTTTTAAATTTACATGTACTTACACTGTGTGAGTATCTGTCTGTCCGTCTATATGCACACATGTGTGCTATGTGCTATGGCGTGTGTGTTCTTGAGAGGACAACTCGTGGGAGTGGATTCTTTCCTTCTATGTGGGTAACAGGTTGAACTCAGCTCATCAGGCTTGGTGACAGGCTCCTTAACTAATGATCCATCTTGCTGGCCCTTTCCCAACTGTAGTATCTCTCTACCTGTGTCTGTCCTCAGCCTGGAGTGGGAACCAGTTGATAGCTCCCTTGTCTTTTAAAGTCTCCGGACTCTTTTTAGTTCATCGTTGGCAGGTGGGAAGTATTCTCAAAAACCTAATATGTGTATTTCCCTCTTGATCTGAGTCCAGAATCCTGGGAGATCTTCACAAACTGCTTTTGTGCAGTTAGGAGGCAAAGCAGTGTGGTTCATAGCCCCGGCAAGTGCTTCCTCCCAAGTCAAGAGTGTGAACTCTGCCCTTCCTTGTGTTTCTGTACCACCATGCTGTCCTCAGTCCCTCTCTGACGGTTCTAATTCCAGCATACTCTTATGGGCTGGTGGGCAGGTAGTGGTGCAGGCCATGAAAACAGAAATCCCTAAGCAGGAGAGTGGAGAAATGGTAACCTCTAGGCCACTGGATGGTTTTTTTGTTTGTTTGTTTGTTTTTGTTTTTTTTTAAGTATCGTTATAAAATCTAGGAAGTGACAGTGTCTGGGTCTTGAGACACGTAAATGGAGTTCTCAAAGTGTAGACAGGTTCTGAATCTGTGGAAGGCTCAGACCACCTGAAGGAAAACTTGTTGATCCACTTCCATGAGCGCCTGTGTCCCCTGGTGAGGAAGCAGGGGGGTTGACGGGAAAGCTCTCTGAGGTCTAAATTCATTTAAAGGTTCCATTACCCTCATTTGTTTATGTGCTCACTCCTCCTTGGGGAAGGGAGCCTGGTGCTATCTTGTGTTCACCACCAGAAACTGTTGTCTGTTGCCTGCCCGACTATAGGCAGGTGCCGGTGTGTCTGCCCCTTGCCCTCTCAGGCTTTGGCCTCCAGAGATGCTGGGGACACAGTCAGTGGGAAAGTATCTATCACTGAGCTAGTCTGCCTGCTTGGCACCAGTGAACTGTCCTCTGGTAAGAAGAGAGAAGAAAACAAGCTCATAATTAGAATAACAAAGCTGCGCAGATGGGAGGGCTGGGAAGGGGTTTGGTTCATATTTAACCCATTTGCCTCCACACCACTCTTGCAGGTTCGGTGACTTCATAGCTTGAGGTCCTGTATGTGCTCATATGATTCCCCTTGGGCACATGGAGGTTGTAGGTATGGTGAGTGTACTCCAAGGAGCTAAGGGCTTGCTTAGGAACATGAAGTGGGAATGAGGAATGGGACCAGCATCCAGATCTTTCCATTATCCAGTTATCTCTCCCCATTGCATCTTTTTTCTTTCACTCCGCCCCCACCCTAAGATTCTTTTTCTTTGCTTTTAGTTTTTCCCTCTGTCATATCCTGGCAGCCATCCTCACCCCAACCCCATATCACTTAGAGGTACACATGACAGATATTGGTTTGCCAAGGGAATCTGCCTGGTTCTCCTTGTTAGCCTTTTGAGGCTTAGTCTCTCCATCCTCATTCTAATACAGAAAGGGGAGGGGGGGTTGTCTCCTATAGGTGACAGAAATGTGGAGGGTGCCTTCCTGTTACTACCTTGGAGCTATTGCACCAAAATAGAGCTTGCATTCCTATCACACATTTGCCAGGCCATAACAAGCCCAGCAGAAGACATGTGAGGCATGTTTTCAGTGTTCCTATGCCTCCAGCTTCACCCATGACTTCCAGCTCCCATGGGAGAAAGCAAGCCGAATATCTAAGTATCTAGAGATGAGACAGCAGGCTGGCACTTCAAAAATAATATTCTCGCCATCAGTAGGAAAGAAGTACAGCAGAGTTCCACCTGAGAGTGATTTGACTGACTGGATGAAACTGTGCTGGATGTGACAGATGCTACATGACATCCTGAGAGACGTTTCCCCTGGAGGGGCTTTTAGCAGAATCTGGGGTAATTCTCAGGAGGCTGAAAAGCAGGACCGAGTCTCAGGACAGAGGTGGACAGGGGTGTGTCATACAGTGTAGGAAGAAGAGTCAGACTATGTAGATTCCTTTGATATCCTCATGAGTTCCTCTAGACTCAGGGCTTATTTGAACTATACACAAAAACAGGCTTCAGACTGGAGAGATGGCTCAGAGGTTAGGAGCACTGGCTGCTCTTCCAGAGGTCCTGAATTCAATTCCTATCAACCACATAATAACTCACTACAATCTATAATGGGATCTGATGCCTTCTTCTGTCATGCAGGCACATATACAAATAGAGCACTCATATACATAAATAAACAAATCATTAGAAAAAAAAAGAAAGAACAGGCTTCATGGGTCTGTAGGACACACATGCTCTGAACCTCATTCTCTTCTTTGTAGCGGGAGAAGACTTCACCTCTGTGGTCTCAGAAATCATGATGTACATCCTCCTGGTCTTCCTCACCTTGTGGCTGTTTATTGAGATGATCTATTGCTACAGAAAGGTCTCTAAGGCCGAAGAGGCAGCCCAGGAAAATGCGTAAGTCCAAAGATGCATAAGTAATAACAGATTACGCACTCAGAATGTGTGTGCTCTCAGAGGTGAGGTGTGAAGCAATCCATATACTTTGTCTGTATTTCTCTTAGCAATCTTTAAAGAATACATTATGATATCTATTTTTACAGATACAAATAGTACACCTAGAAGAGTAGACTGGCATAGTTACTATTGCTATGGGGGGAAAATAACAAAAAGCAACTGGAGGCAGGGAGGATTCACCTTGTTCATACTTCCACATCACTGCTCATCCTCAAAGAAAGTCAGGACAGGAACTCAAGGCAAGAACCTCGAAGTAGGAACCAAAGCAGAGGCCATAGCTGAACTTCTTATTGGCTTGCGACTCATGGCTCACTTAGGATGGCCTATCCAGGGGCACCAACCACCCACAGTGAGCTGGGCCTTCTCACATCAATTACCAGTCAAGAAAATGCCCCACAGGCTTGCCCGCAAGCCAATTTGGTGGGGGCATTTTTCTCAATTGAGGTTCCTTTTTCTAGCTTGTGTTGAGTTGACAAAGTAGCCAGCACAGAAACAAATTGAGATTTGAATTCAGGCCAGCTGTCCCTTGGCCTGCATATTAAACCACTACGGAAAAGACCAGCAGCTGCCAAGCAAGCCCCGTAAAGTTATGTTATATTATAACCAGTTCACAAATGTTGAGTTGAGGCTTGCTCGATGAAAACAACCACGTCGACATGTTGAATGGAGAAGCTGGGGATTGAACCCTGGTCTTCTATTCTTAACATCTGTTCCTTCTGATATATTCAGCGTTTCTCTCTCCCTGCATCTTGGGGAAAATCAGTCCACCTTGGCAGTGCCATTTATTAGCTAAAGAATGCCTGCCACAAAACACATTCTTTCTTTTAAAACTTGGTAGAAATTGAATAGCTCAAGCAGGGGACCTAATCCCCTACTATCTGGCCTCTGCCTTCCCCACTTTTCCCAAAGACACTTAAGAGTGAGTGTCTGAGAGAAGTGCTGGAGTCTGTAAGGACAAGGGGCCAAAAAGTCCCACTGGCCTGTTGCTTGGGGGCAGTGGGAGTGAGGACATGTGAATAAAGTCCACAGACATCCAGTGACACTGTTGAGGCAGTCCCTAAAATGCCTAGGCCATTGTTGCCTGGAAATTCTTGATAAAATTAAAATGATACCCATGATCTCAGAGAAATAAAAATGACCATCAATTATGTGTAAAAACAGTACTTTTGGTTGAGTGGAGGATACTGAGGCTTGGACACAGTGTATCTCCAACAGGGCTCACAGAAGAAACAGAGTAGGAACTAAGTAAGACCCGACACATCCCTCACCACCATCAGAACAGTCAGAATCCCCAGAGAGCAACAAAGGGTGGACCAGACAACAACCAGCTTTGAGAAAAACCAAGGAACTTATCTATGCTGGCCTGACTCCAAGAAGAACCAGAAAAGATTCTTGGGAATAAGCTTGCCGTCGCAGTATTTGGGATTTAAATAGATTCAGTTCACAGGATCAAGGAAACTTAAGATGAGAAATTCAATTCAAAGCTACAGAAGTAAGAGGGGGAAAACATTCCAAAAGAGACCCACTCTAGGCCAAGGCCTCCCAAGAAGACTCCCCCAGGCTCACTGTGGCTCTGCCTGCTTTCATAATCTCTTTCCAACTAGAACAGAAGAAAGCCATAAGCTGAGCAAGAGATGGTGCAGGCATCGTGATTAGGTCCCAGGAGACTCAAACACAGAATGTATAAAAATAAAGCTTTTAGAAAATAAGATTTTTTTAAAATAATAAAAGTGGGACTAGGATGTGGCTCCAGAGGAAAGCTTATGTCTTCCTGGTGAAAGGACCTGGGTTCAACTCCCAGTACTTCACAAAGATGAACAAAATAAAGTACTTAGAGAAAAGAAGAGGGGAAGGAGGAGGAGGAGAAAGAGGAGGAGGAGGGAGAAGGAGGAGGGGTAGGAGGGAGAAGGAGGAGGGAGAAGAATAAGGGGGAGGAGGGGGAGGAGAAAGAGGAAGAGTAGAAGAAAGAGGAGATGAAAGAGTAGGAGGAAGAGGAGGAGGAGGAAAAGACAGCCAAAGAGCAAAGCAAAGGGCAATCAGAGTTGACTGATTAAAAAATATTTCTTTTTTTTTTTTTTTTTTTTGGTTTTTCGAGACAGGGTTTCTCTGTGTAGCCTTGGCTGTCCTGGAACTCACTTTGTAGACCAGGCTAGCCTCGAACTCAGAAATCCTCCTGTCTCTGCCTCCCAAGTGCTGGGATTAAAGGCGTGTGCCACCACCGCCCGGCTAATATTTCTTTTCTGAAAAAAAAATTAAAAAGACAATCAACTACTCAATGGATTAATTCAATGGAAGATTATGCATTGGTGATCAGAAGATAAGTTTGAAAAAGTTACAGAGACTATGGCACAGATATAGAAAGGGTGCCATGTAATGAAGAAACAGGAAGAGGGAAATAAGGTGATCTACTATAGAAGACAGAATGAGGCAGAGAGAATTACTGGTACTCAGAGGTGGGGGTTGGGCAGAAAGGAACAACTTCTCTAAAGAAGCATACTGTTTGTGGTCCTCTACTCAGAATCAGTCATTCTAAGAGTTTTTTTGGTTTTTTTTTTTTTTTTAACTTTTTAATGATGTGGAAGCAATGTATGTTCAGCAGATAATTGCTTCAGAGGCTGGATTTTGATGTCTTCCCAGAATAGAATCAGTTAGCTCTCTCCTGACGCTGAGCAGTCGCTGTGGACCTCAGCCTCCAGTCAGCAGCAGGCACGCTGTTGCTAAGGAAGCAACTGACAAGTTCATGTGTTTATTTGGCTGTCAGTTCCAGGTTACAGTTCAGGGAGGTCTCCATGGTGGGAGCTTGAGAGCACTGGGCTCCGAAGTCCAGAGTAGTCAGCAGTGAATGTATGCTTGCTCTCTTCATTTTCTTTCCCCTTTCATACATCCTACGATCCCTGCCTAGGGAATGGTCCCACCGGCAATTAAGATGGATTGTCTTGCCTAGGTTAATGTAATTAAAACCATCCTTTACGTGTTTAGAGGCTAACCTTAATCTACATGATTCCTCATATACGTGCCTACAGACTTACCTCCTAGGCAATGATTGAACCGACCATCAAAAATATAAATGAAAGGATAAGATTTACAAAGGAAGAAAATATATTATTCAGTACTTAACACCCAAAGTACCAGTATCTGCCTAAAAATTTCCTTA
Organism: Tokudaia tokunoshimensis; assembly: GCA_036184795.1. Lineage (NCBI taxonomy): Eukaryota > Metazoa > Chordata > Mammalia > Rodentia > Muridae > Tokudaia > Tokudaia tokunoshimensis. The sequence continues at coordinate 41,449,447 of BTHU01000008.1, forward strand.
AGCAACTTAGTTAAGAATATTATATAAGGTCACTGAGGCAAATCAACTTCAGTCGTGTATCACATAATGTTTCTTTCAGTTACAGAGACCATGTGTACCATAGCGGTCCCATAAAATCACATCACCCAGTGAAAGCGTCGTTTGTGCACGTACACATTGTGATGTTCACACAAGGACAAGAACATATGATAAGACATTTCTCAAAATGTGTCTCTGAAGGGAGAGGAAAGTAACACTCTCCAAAGAATCAACTATGTCCCAGCAACAAACATAGAAGTACATTTAAATCCTTAAATTAGAAAAAAAAAATTCATTAATTGCAATAAGGGTTGAGGAGATGGTTCAACAGTCACAAGCACCGTCTGCTCTTCCAGAGGACTCAGGTTCAATTCCCAGCACCTACATGGTGGCTCATAACCATCTTTAACCCCAGTTTCAGGGTATCTAACATCCTCTTCTGACCTCCATGGGCACCAAGAACCCACATAGTACACACACACACACACACACACACACACACACACACACACACACACAAACACGGATATATATGTGCAGGAAAACATCCATTACACATAAAAATACATCTTTAAAAAAATTTAATTGCAACAGTAACAACTGTTCACCAGTCCCTAGGAATAAAGAAAACAAGCATGTGAAAGAGCTCTAAGTAGAAACTTACAGAACCTTACTGAAAAACATGAGGAAAAGCAGAAGGATAAAGCATGAAGCTTCACTCTTCCAAGCAGTTCTTGCCCAAAATAATCTTCAAAGTCAATGAAATTCCAGTACAAACCTCTATTGGATTTTTCAGGGGATATGATAAATTCAAAACAAAGGATACACAGGAGCCAAGGAGCCAACAATACTTTAAACCAAAGCATAGCTTATTTTAGGTTTTGCAAAGTGACATAAGACTTCTGTCACAGCATTCCTCTGGGTTTTTATTGTTGTTTACAATACTCTAAACAGGTAAGTACAGCTTGTGAACCAGAAAGTTTGCCTACCACTGACCTACATCAGTTCAAAGAGAAAACAGAATGTTTGGAAGATGTTTTTTTTTTTTGTGGTTTGATGAGTCTCGTGAGCCATGAACACTGCTTATAAGAATATCACAGAATTGATTCTCTGTCTTTTGGCAAAGGTTGAATGTAGAGCTAGCAGAGAAAAATTTATGATACTAAAATTAGATTATTCATCTCTCTACACACCAAAATAAATTGGGGGTAAAATTTAAAAGTAGAACGTAAAACTTGCAAGTTGCAATAAAATAGTAGGAAAAATATTATGTGTAAATAGAGAAAATTATCTTCTTGTAGTTTAATTAGAATTTATATTTAAAGCATCATGTTTTACAGAAAAAAAAATCTTAAATACCAAAAGTACAAATCAAAGATGGAAAAAAAGGGTAATTTTCACTCCATTATATGTAAAACATTAATTGTTCTTGATAAGAAGCTATAGGAAAACTTATTAACAACAGCTAGAGACAAATATTCCAAATATGAAACAATAAAAAAAAACGAGGGCTGGAGAGATGGCTCAGTGGTTAAGAGCACCGACTGCTCTTCTGAAGGTCCTGAGTTCAAATCCCAGCAACCACATGATGGCTTACAACCATCTACAATGGGATCTGATGCCCCCTTCTGGGGTGTCTGAAGACAGCTACAGTATACTTACATATAATAAATAAATAAGTAAATAAATAAATAAATAAATCTTTTTAAAAAATCAAATATTTTTTAAAATATTTGAAAAAAACAAGAAAACAAACAAGAACAGGAAAAAAAAACAAGAAAACAAATCATGAGATTATAGAAGTAGAAAACAAGACAGCTTACAAAACATATGGAGGTGTTCAACCTCACCAGTAAGAGAAGATGAAAATTAAAGCAACTTTGAAATACAAATTCATACCCATTCGATTTAGTCAAAATGTCATTCTTCGCCCTAAAGATGATGAGAAGTCAGATAGTGCCTGCTGGAGGTATTCATATACAATACGGGAAGGGGATATTACTAAATCTGCTGAAGCTAATTGTACGTTTGTCTTGGGAAACCTAAGCAGAAGGAAATACAGAGGCTTTCTATACACAGCCTTGTCCCTGGGTCACATGCCTTTCCCACACACTCACCTATGACTACTAAGGCACTGCCTCTTTTCCCCTCCCATGCCCTCTGCAGGTCTGACTACCTTGCTATCCCTTCAGAGAACAAGGAGAACTCTGTGGTACCCGTGGAGGAATAATGTGGTGTGACTTGAGGTAATGTACAGGCATTTGGGAGGATAAGGTGTACGGGATGGCATGTCATACAAATGTTGTTTGGCATCTACAATGGAAGTGACTTTCAATTTTTCTACTCTATGTAGCAGTCCTGTCCTTTGGGTACTTTAAGTTAATGGTCATATCACAATGCCCTCTATTATGCCAAACCCTTCAGAAGCTGAATTACTTTGGCCTGAATATTGAGCAACCCAATCCCCTTGCTCATGGTAACAAAGGCATAATAATTCACTCATTCCCTGTTTAGTCTATATGTGTTTGGGAAGAGTTGCACTGGACATTCTCAATGAGTTCTTCTCTTGTTGGTAGGTGATCTGAGCGCTGAGGGACTGGATATCTCCAGTTCAGTGATGCCAGCAACATCAGGAAGTACCCCAGGTGTCCCAACATATCCATCTTTCTATTCATCAACCACCCACCCAACTGTGAGATTTTTACCTGACTTCCAAACTCTATCAGAACTCTACACATCTTGACCTTGCCTGAACTGAAGAGCCAACGTCTCTACATGGCTTAAACCTCACTCTGTCCTTGGCTTCCAATCAAGCAGCTCCCAACTCAACTAGAGTTGTCCCCTATGCTCTAAATGACTTTAGGCATAGGGAGAGTAGTATTCCCTACACCCTAACTGTCTGCAATTGGGGTGTTCTCTACTGCAGCAAATGGATGGATGTATATCAGACAGAAGCCCTGATTAGTTTATCTTAAAGCCAAAGCGTGCCATGCACTTTGATTCATTGAAGTCAGTTTTTTTCCTGCCTCTCAGAGCACCAGAAAGCAGCATGCCCCTAAAGTTTCCAGGGACATCTTCTGTGTGCACTGGAATACATTCTGGAGCTCAGTGTTTCGAGGCTATATCTCCATAATCCCAAAGGCCTGGAGCAAACCCAGAATTTCCAAGAAGCCAAGGAAGGATCCAGGACAATTTCAGTAGGCCTTGAGAGCGATATACCACACTCCTGACATGGATGAGTGACTTTTCTGGATTGAAATTCCTCAGTTCTTCATTTCTCAGTGTCTGTGGATCAGTATTAGTCCTCATTTTACAGGAGGCAGCTGAGACTCACACAAGGCTGAACAGGACATTTAGGGGATTAAACTGGACTAGAGATGAGTTTCATGCCTCCAACCTTACACTCCCTGAGCTGAAAGATGCTTTTGAGGACTCTAACATTCAGCAGGGCAGAAGCATGACATTTGTCCAGCAGAGGCTAACTGTGATAGCTTTGAGGAACTGGAAACCAGGTAAGAAAACACAGATGACGTGAGATAGACTTTAGGATTTCACACAAAGATTTGTGAACCTGAAGCATCCTCTAGGAGAGACGGCACCTGAGGGCAATATCAATATGACGAACAATGGTTTTAGTCTGAAATGGACAATGAACAAAGAGACAAAGATGAGTGTGTAGCTTCTAAATACCTCACCTGTAGATGTCATGTTTGAGTATTGGTGTTTGTAAAGTCCCCGACCCCTCATCCCCACCCAAGAGAACAGGGAACCAGTGACAAGATGCTTTGTCAATATCTCTTTTTAATGACTGTTCTAAGTGCAATATTCTTTAGCCCCTATAGATAGCAAGGGCAGGAGGCCTTATGATATATAAAAAGATGCAAGTAAGACTCAGTCAGAGAATTGTCCTCAACTCTGGGGAGCTCTATAAGAAAGACCATTCTCCACCCCTACCAGGCTTTGTATGACAAACTCACTTTTCACCCCTACCATTTCCTTCTTGGTGGATGTCAGACAAGCACTTTAGGACTCCCATCCCACTCTTTTTCTCTGGTTTGTTTGTACATGGTGGTTTATCGAGAATCACAATTTTATTTCCTTATGGGAGATCATGACTATAACCTACAAGGTACAACACTCACCAGCCAACTTAAAATCTTCACCATCTCCATTTTCTTCCCATACTTCTACTTAGAATCCCAGACTAGATGTGTGCAGCTCTGGAGCCTTTCCTGTGTGTGCTAGTGCTTACTAAAGGGCTTAGAAGTGTTCTCAAGGGCTATAATCCTCTAGAAACCCCATCGTTTGTCTTGGTGCTGGGTATTTGCTGTGACTGATTCTCAGTAATTTACTGAAGATAAAACTAAGCTGAGTCTAGTCTTCCCTTTATTACTGCCTAAGAGCTGTGAACTTGGTTACTCAGTTGGTCCTGAAAGCATCTTTCCCCGTTGACTTGGACTGTCAGCTAGGTAGTGGATCAAGCCCCAGTCCCTAAGTGGAAATACTCACTGCTTGCTATCTCAGGCTTTATTTTCAATCTGTTTACACATTTTTCTTTGGTTCCTCCACCCTTGATTAACTGCACACCCAAGCTTTCTTTTGAAAAGAAAGGGTTTGCTCTAGACATCAAAATAGAATTGCAAGTAGAAAGGGAAGTTTCCAGAGCAAGATTATGCTGAGAAAGACAGCTGTGAGCTTAAAAGGGGACAGGACTAAGGTGATAGCCCAACCCAAATAGGTAAAATGCTTGCCACCCCAGCATGAGAGTCTCTAGAATGATCTCTAGAATCCATGTGAACAGCCAGATATTATGGCACAGGTTGGTCATCCTAGAGCTGGGGAGGCAGAGACAGGAAGATCTGAGACTCACTAACCAGGTCACCTGGCCTAACTTACTTACTTGGCAAGCTCCAGGAGAGTGAGACCCCCCTGTCTCAAAAACCAAAAACAAAAAAAACCAACAAGGTAGATCGTGCCTGAGGAATGACACCCAAGGTTGACTTCTGGCCTCCACATATACATGCACACCAGTTAAGGACCATATGCATATTTACATAAAGATGCTTGAGCACTCGTGCATACACACACACACACACAGAGAGAGAGAGAGAGAGAGAGAGAGAGAGAGAGAGAGAGAGAGAGAGAGAGAGAGAGAGAGAGAGAGAGAGAGAGAGAGAAGCCGTCCTCTCACTTGTTTTATAAATGAGAAAGCCCTGGTTCTGTGAATTCACCCAGTCACTGCAAATGTATGTAACAAAGACCTTGGAGTGCTTGCACATCATTCTGATCATCTGCTCACATTGTTCAGCACTCTCTGTTGAGTACTAGGTTAGGCTCTAGATAGACCCCTTGATCTTAGATCTGTAAAAGTGTGCAAGCATGTGTGTGTATGTGCGTGTGTGCACATGTGAGTGTGTACACTCGTGCGCAGGCACATGGTTCCAATAAAGTCTCTCTGTTCGTGTCAATAAAGTGTCTCTGAAGACCACTTGCTCTGGGTTTGCTGTGCTTACAACCTGCAGCTGCTGCCCTCTCTGGCTCCCATCCAGCATGCAACCTGCCCTGCTTCCTGGACTCAGGAAACTAACCTTGAGAATAAAAAGTACTCAAAAGTCTAAAGACAAGTGTGCTAGATGTGGGATCCAGCCTTTCAGTCCTCCCTTTTCTCCTCTACACAAACACAAAAGAACACACACACACACTCTCACACAAATGCTCTCTTGTCTAGCATCACACACTTCCTAACCAGGTGAGATTTTAACAGCAGGAAATATCTAATGTAAGGAAGGCTCAGGTGACTTTCACTTTAGGGAGAATAAGGGCAAAGTTGTCTTTCAGTACCTAGCTTCCTAAAAGGGCCAAGATCCTCTAAAGGGAAAATCAGTAACAAGACAGTGAGGATTTATTCCTCCACAACTGTTGTGTATTTGGAGGAAGGGTCGAGACAAGGGTTTCCCTATGTAACCTGGCAGTTCTGGAACTCACTCTGTACTCCAGGCTAGCCTTGAACTCTACTTGCCTCTCAAGTGCTGGGTTTAAAGATGTTCACCATCACATCCAGCTCCACCAGCTTAATGCTGATTAGGACTAAAAATCGGGCTGGAAAGATGGCTTGTTGGTTAAGGGTGCTTGAGGCTCTTCCAGAAGACCTTAGTTTAGTTCCCAGTACCCATGTCACATGGCTCCCAACTACCTGTAACTCCAGCTCCAGTAGATCTGATACCCCTTTTTTGGACAGTGAAGGCACCTATACTCACAAGCACACAGACATGACCATATACACCTAATCTTTAAATATTTTAAGCAGATTTTAAATCAAAATTATTCTCGTATAACTCCAGCTACCACTTTAAGAAATATACACGCGTTTCTTGATAAAAGACTTTATCCATAAACACTGAGATGACAGGAGGAATTATTGTGTGTATGACAGATAAAGTCCTCCCTCTCTAAGGCTCTTGAAACATTAAAGAAGGAATAGGAAGACTGTAGGAGTGGGAGGATGAGAATGAGTGCCATGAAATGCTATCTGGCCATTGATCACAATTGCACAGAAGCTGTTTGGGACCTGATCAAGACTGGGCCTTTCATTCCACCATAGATGGGGTAGGAGCTCATGAGGCCCTCCTCCTGTCTGAGGATCTACTGGGGAGAGGCATTTTCTTCAGTGATGTAGCCACTAAGAAGTTGTTTATGCTTTAGTAAGCAATACCTCTACCAATGGTCATACAAGCGACACAATTAAATCCAGTGATTTACAAAAAGACAACCGGGAAGGAGGAACAACCATAGCTGGGAGGGGGAATAAGAGAGGGCAGTGGAGGTGGATCCAATCCCAATGGGTTGTAAATATGTATAAGCTTGTCAAAAATGAGAAATAATAAACAGGGGTTAAATAAAAAAAAAATTAAGACCCAAAATAAAAAACTTAGCCATTGCATTTAGTCATGCTACCTTTCTTCCTGAGACAGAGGCCTGTGTGGGCCACACGTCAGTATACTCATGCCTTCAGGACTTGCTGTGAGCATATCTAAGGATACCAGAAATACTGGGGATGAAGAATACCGATGGACCAAGCAATAAGCACACACACACCATTTATTATTTGTAATTCAATACTTTTTTCCTTTAATTCATACTGGACTTCCATGGCTCTAGCTACTTTACATTAAGATTTGGCTGGATAGCCCTGTATGTTTCTAGGTACTAGCAATAAGTTTTTGGACCTTGCGCACAGCGCCAGGCAAAGTACAGTTAAAGATCCAAATACAGACGGCCAGACAACTCCACTGCAACCAACCTGTGTTCCTTCCCATTTGTAGCCCAGTGCAGGTGCTGGGTGCTGCTCCCTCTGCTTCACCCGACTCCACCCCATGTCAGGATTATCCAGGGGGCCACTACGGCCTCTGATCCATCCCTCCCCACCTCAGAGTGTAGGTTGAGTGGGGTTGGGGAAAGCACCATGGGTTTGGGAAGATGGTCTGGTCCATGCAGAGAGTGGTCTGGCCCTAGAGTGCAAGGTAGGGAGATGTGAGGTGCCACACATTCTTGTTGGCAAAAGTGACTGTTTTTCTGTGCAGTCTCTGCACACAACACAGAAGCCCAGGGCCAACTCCCCAGACAGCCTGATGTCCTGCCTGGAGCAAGGGCCGCCATTTTGCTTCGGAGGTGTCTTATTGTATGGAGAAGAAGCAAGGAGGACCAAAGGGCAGAGATGGCAATGTCCATTAAGCATTCACATGCTGGGGGAGATCATCTGGCATCAGCAAATCTTGGCAGGTAAGTGCTTCTCATCGGCAGCCAAGGCTCCAATCCGGGCTCCCAGGCCTGCTGAGGACCTCTCCAAGTCACAAGACCCCTGAGCTGTTGTTACAGGGCACATCAGAACAGGGAGCTGGCTGAGCCCACCACAATGGCTGGAGCAGGAGTGAGGTAACAAGGCTGGGCAGAGAAGTGGGAGAGGGAGCTCTCTACACCATGTGCAAATTCCTGCTTCATATCAGGAATGTAGGGATGTTGAAAGATTGTCTTCCAGAAAACACTCCTCTGGGATCCAAATGCATCTTCTGGAAGAAGACTTGGAGATGGAAGGGAGGTGGGGTCAGCCTGCTGGAGGATTGGGAGGGGGGTGGTGGACGAAGGTCAAGGATGGCAAAGGAAAAATGGGAATGACTGCCCCATAGCTTAAAGATGGGGATGGGGTTGGGGGGAGGGAGAGAGTCCTGGAGTGGGTAGGCAGAGTCCAGGTGTGTAGGAAGGGCCATCACAGCCCTGCCACCTGGGGGAAGAGAGAAGATTGCTATTTCTCCTTGGCCCTAACGACCAGGGCTGGCTTTGGCTGCCCTGCAGAGCTAAGGAAGTAGAATGGTAGGGCACAGAAAGGACCCTTCTGGGAGCACAAATACTCCAGAAAGAGTCTTCCGCTTGCCAGTCATTTCCCCAACACCTCATCCTACAGATGCTGTCTAATGAGAATAGTAGACCAGTGCCAGCATAGGTGAGGGGCTATGGACAAGTAGAGAATCCACTTGTGGCAAATTCCTCTTGAGGTTCCCTGGTGCTCCTCACTCTTTGATGCCAGTGCCCTAACATAAGCCAAGGATTTTTAGCAATGGTTTCATAATTTATTCAAACTGCGACAGGGGTTTGGCTGAGGAAAACAGAAGTTCTTGAACTGGGAATGGCTTCTTCCCATTTCCTCCTCCGTCGGTGAGGAGTATGGACAGTAGAAAGGATTCACAGTGCCTGGAGATGGAAGATGGGCTCGGTCCAAAAGGATACTCTTCTTGCTGTTATCTTCTAAGCATAAATCAATTCCCATGTTAAACTATGCCAAAGAAGGAAGGAACATGCTCTCATGCTCATGCCGAGCAAGATTATCCCTGCCACTGGAAGCCCCAAGACCACCTAGCCGAGAACAAAGTTTACCTGCCCTGGCAGAACATCTTCCAAGACTGGAAACTCCCCATCTCGCTCATCTCTAGGCTAACCTCCAAATCAAGGTCAAACCTAGATCCCACATTACAGGTCATTTATTTCAGCCCTCTTCTGTAACACTTGAATCTTGAAGCTCAGTGTCAGGGACTTATCTGAAGCCACATGACTTTTCAGTAACATGGTCGGGGACACAAGCCCAGATCTCTCATAGTCCAGTAAAAAAGCACTCAAGCATCTTGCCACACAAATCCTTACAGAAAGATCAAACTATACGTACATCTACAATAAGTGAACAAAACCTGCCAGCCGAAAGAAGTAACCAAAGGCCAGCTAGCTTCCATGCCCTCCTGTAGATAGCTAGCTGCCTGCCAGGCTATTGTCCAGGGCACTTACTTTGGCTGCAGGGGTGAATTCCCAGTCCTTTCACAAAATATGGACAAAGGGGAAGAAAGATTTTGTTTGAGAATAAACTGATATGTTGGTTTCTTCCAGGTATAAAAACCCAGGCTAATGCTAAGACAGAAGGAATTCACAAGAAAGCCATCATTCTTGGGGGCTATTCTTCATGTACCCATATCATCTGGGTTCACTAGAAGTCAGGAGGCTTTCTCTGACAAATTAGGTGCTCTCCTCCTCTAAATGATACTGCAGGCCAAAGAACAGCAGTTCTCGGTGGTTAGGGCTGCTTCTGTTACTTTATTTTGTCCCCCCAACTCCCACCCCTCTCCCAATGAACACCTTTGAAATTGTTTTAAAAGATCCATGGGTTACCTTAACAATTAAACTTAGTAAATAACTACAAATGCAATAAATCTGAGAATTTCCAATTTTGCTTTCAAAAACTTTCTGGGAATGCTTCTGGCTTCTGGTTATTCCAAGAAGAAACTGCCTAACAGCCTGGACCATCCTCCCTTCTTTGACTTGGGGCTTGGTTGTCACCAGCACCTCTCAAAACAACCAAATGACAATCAAGTGGTCTTTGGGCCTTGTCCTCTCCAGAGGACCAAATGAATCCATCCCCCATCCCTGCTTTCCCGAAAGAGTGCCAGCAATGCTAACTAACCTCAGGAGCCTTCTCCTCCCTCCATCAGAAGATGATCCGGACATATAGCCTAGCTGTTTTGATTTTGCTCTTCAAGAAATACCAACACCTGCTTCTCCAGGGCAATGCACCATCAATGCCTTTCTTTCACTGCCCAAAATAGAATGTTCGGACAATTCTAAGAGGAGAAAGTAACTTTTTCTCTGGTGTAGCTAATCAGTGCCATCTTGCTTCCTTTGAACTGATGCTCTGGGAAATCCAGGTTACCTTCTTCAGAAGCCTAGGAGAAGCAGCAAACTCAAAGAAGCTTTCATGCCAACCTCTAGCAATCTTTACTACCATGGATCTCCAAGAGCTCTGCTGGGGGCTGGAAGGATTCCTCAAGCCATCAGGTAGAAAGAAGAACAGTCAACACTTGTATGGGAGGGTGATGAATCTGCCCAGAAGGACCCCTTGAGTTCAGATAAAACCTGAGTCCTGATGGGCTAACATTAAGAAGGCCCTGGATGGTTCAAGTTCCCAACATAGCATCTGCTTTTTATTTCTTGATGGCTTTCTATCTCACTAGGGCCAAAGACTATAAAGGGATTTGTACACATACCTTCAGAAACCCACTACCAAACCTGAGAAACAAAACTGAAGTGGCCTCTGTGGGGGCCAGGTTCCATTCGGCCTTTTCCTGACCAAACCTAGGCACCTATGCCAAACCCTCCCTCTAGTGACATACAGTGGCACAACGCTGCCTCTATTTCTAATGCTGGTTCCTTACCAAGAGTTAATGATGCTGTTAGCCCTCTAAGTGGCTTGGCTACTATGCTCACTACTCACACAGGATTCTGGGCAAGCCCTGCAATCCATGTTTCTAGATCGTTCTCTGTCTCCCAAAGGCCCGAGGGACTAGATACCCTGACTTATCCTGGACATCAAACTCACAGATCAAAGAGAAAGAATTAGAGCCACAGACCTGACTTGCTTCCACTAAGAGAGGTTATTGTTTTGTTTTTGAAACAAGGTCAAAAAGGCTCCACCCTGGCTAAGAAACAATGTGCTCTTAGGGCACACAGAAACAACAGGATTTTAGGCACTAAAAAGTGACCCTTCCCCCAGATCCAGCCTGGGAGAAGACCAGAGAGAAAGGGAGTGGGTGACTTAGGAATTCCCAGCCCTTATGGGGTCCACAACCTACTCAGGTCAGAAGAAGGTGTGGGGGTTGGCTGAGGAAGAATTCCCTTCGGATGCCAGAGCTCAGGAGCCTGCAGCCCCACAGCCCAGGCCCACAAATGCAGCCTCTGTCACAGTCCTGGATTTCAGTATGTTCCTAACCGATGGCCTCCTGGGGGACTTTGAATGCAGCTCCTGCCTGCTCCATTCTTCCTGTTCCCAAGGGAAGGCCTGGGGAAGCACTGTGGGGAAGGGGGGAGTGCGGGGGGGGGGGAGGAGAACAGGTTCTCTTTTATTGAAGAGACAAATTAAGAGGGGTTAGGAAATGAAGCACCTTAAGCAATGCCCTCTTGAAATGACATTGAAGACAACCAAGGTCTTCACAGGCATAAACTTTGGCTCAGCCACATTTCCCTTCTAAGGGCCAAGAATGGCCGGCAAAGGAAGGAATGAGGAACAAAAACTGGGAGGAGGATCAGGGGAGGTTGGTGCTGAGAGGTGGTCCCTGCCCTCCTCAGTCCCTCCACAGTGGAGGGAAAACGCTGCTCTGGCCGGCACAGGGGGCGGGAGTTCCCGCTCCTTCTCCCTGGTCCATAGGCATTATCTCTTTTTTTTTTTAAAATCTGTATATAATATATATATTTATATTCTGTATATATATATTTATATATATTTATATGGTCTATGTACATGTATTGCACAGGCGTCTTGTAGCCACCCCTGGTCCTGCCTTGTCAATGATAGCGGTTCCTCTTCTCGTCGTTCTCAGCTGCGTAGTCTCGGGACCTGATACCATTCTGAAGGTTGATAAGTGAGTCCTTCATCTGTAAGACAGTGCTCTCAGTAAGTCTCCACAAAGCTGCAGCTGCCACGCCCATCTGCGGCCCATCCCTGACCATGTCACAGAGCCCATAGATGATAAGTCTATAAAGCACGGAAGGTTCTCAGGGCCCTCAGCCTAAGATAGACAGGGGTCAGCCAGTCCAGCACTGGAAACCCCTCAGGCTTGGTTATTTGTGACCTCCATATCAGCAAATGACAAGTGTCCAATTGCTCTAAGGAGCCACCTTGAACTATTACTTACTTGGCCTTTATCCTGAATATACTTTCTGCCTATCTTTCTCCTGGCCTGGGATGCTTTCCAATTTTCCTCACCACAATTTCACCCAGTTGGAAGGTCCAGAAACAACACCAACTTTCTAAGGTCACAATCGCCCTTTCATCCTCTCAGATACTCAGGGGCTCTTCACTCACTCATCATGAGTGTTTTAACTTCATATTTCTTGGGACTAAAACCACTCTGTCCTTCCTAGACATATACAGTGGTGTTAAGCAGAGAGAAGGCGGGTTCTTCATCAGCCCCATAACAGGAAATTAGTACTTTGGGGTCATGGGATGAGGACCAAAAGGGTTAGCTTCAATTGGAGGATCTTCAAATGGTTCGGCACATAGCAGTTTTAGTAAGCTACTGTGTTATAACGACATCATCACATAGCAGCTCAGGTCAGCTACTCTGTAATAATAACATCATCACATAGCAGCTTTAGTAAGCTACTCTGTTATAATGACATCATCACATAGCAGCTTTAGTAAGTTACTGTTATAATGACATCATCGTATAGCAGCTTTAGTAAGCTACTCTGTTATAATGACATCATCACATAGCAGCTTTAGTAAGTTACTGTTATAATGACATCATCGTATAGCAGCTTTAGAAAGCTACTCTGTTATAATGACATCATCACATAGCAGCTTTAGTAAGTTACTGTTATAATGACATCATCGTATAGCAGCTTTAGTAAGCTACTCTGTTATAATGACATCATCACATAGCAGCTTTAGTAAGTTATTGTTATAATGACATCATCGTATAGCAGCTTTAGTAAGCTACTCTGTTATAATGACATCATCACATAGCAGCTTTAGTAAGTTACTGTTATAATGACATCATCGTATAGCAGCTTTAGTAAGTTATTGTTATAATGACATCATCGTATAGCAGCTTTAGTAAGCTACTCTGTTATAATGACATCATCACAGAGCAGCTCGGGAAAGCTACTCTTTTATATCAAGTTAGCATCTCCATCCTTCTACACCAAGAACTCTTGGTCTCTCTGCCTCATCTACTGCTTTGATTTCTCTGGCTCTTCTAAATCTGCCCATCAGGTAGGAAGAAGCCCATTTCTATGCATGGTTAGTGGGCGTGTGCAGGTCAGAAAACAACCTGCAGAAGTCTCTCCTTCCACCTGGAGATAAAACTCAGGCTGCCAGGTTTGGTGGCAAACACCTTTAACAGCTGACTGGCCTCACCGACACCTCAGAGAAATTTTCACATACACATCCTCTGGGAAGACAAACACTACATAGATTTTTTTTTTCTGTGAAAGAGTCTATCCTACATCCCTCTGGCTATTAATGTGTCTCTTAGTTATTGTTTTAGAGGAATTCCTAAGTTTCTAATACTTCATTGAGGAACAGCTTTAAAAGCAAATCAGAGGATGGGCTAGAATAATCCTAAAGAGGAGGAGGCTGTCATTTCTCATGATGGAAGGGAGCTCAGTCTCCCAAAGATGACAGACTGTGGGCATCTCACCTGGTCAAGGAGCATCACTGAGGATTTGATGATTTCCCTCCACTTCTGGAGCTCGGTGTCGTGGTACTTTTGTTGGGATTCTAATAGCTGGGCCCATTCTGTCTGAGACTGGGGTAACCTGAGGGGTAGAAGAAGGTATCCAGCGCTGGAATTATGCTCAGTGGGCTGGTCTGTACTCTGACACCCCAAAGGACAGAGAGTCACATCAGAGTGCTTTCACTGCTGCTCAGTATCCCAGGGTCCCAACTGCCCTGAAACTCTAAGGGCAGATGTGTAGAGATGAACCACAGGCTCATCTCCAAGGGGTATCTTTGAGCACAGGCAATGGAGCAGTCCCAGACAACTGCGTGAGGGTAAGGTGGAAACAAAGAGGTCAGGCCCACAGTACCTTTCCTGGAGCCTGAGACCCTGCCAGGCAGTGAGGGTCTGTGTGGTGTATTCCAGCATCCACAGCTTGTAAAAGAGCATCGTGTTAAGGATGACCAGCAGCACCAGACTGGGAGAGAAACAGGGAAGAGCAAGGGCAGTGAGAAAGAATCTGGGCCTGGGACCTCCCCCACCTACCCATGGGACAACCGGCTGGGCTAACCCAAGCATGACAGAGACGGGGTGAGGAAGCTGAAGGGGTGTGTAGCAATGGTCGGAGAAAGAAAAGCAACCTAGTCTACAGGGTCAGTGAAACAAGAGAGCCATGGAGAGGGATATAAGCAAACGTATTGAAGGCTCTGGAAGGGAAGCCATAGGCACCTGACTCTGGGTGCCTAAGGGAAGATGGCACAGGGGAGGGGGGGGAAAGCACTGAGGATATAGGGAGGAATCATAGAGCTGATACCTGAAACAGATCCTAATGGGAGCAAGGAAGAAAAACGGGGAGGAGGCAGAGGTTAGAAACGGGAGTATGAGGAAGGAGGGGGATGCACTTCAATGGAGACAGAGAAAGTGAGCATCTCTGAGACACACACACACACACACACACACACACACACAGCAAAGGCACATCAGACGAGGAGGCCAAGCAAGGAAGGATGGTGGCTGTGGATGCTTAGCTTTCTATGGGTACTAAATCAAGAAATTTCCCTATCAACCCCATGTCATGTGACACCTGAAGGGACAGACTGAAGAAGGAACTGATAGGCCTCCCAGGTACTGGAACTTCCCTAAAGCTACAGTGTCTTCTCCCTGGACTTCCCACTGTCAGAGGGGATCAGAAGCAGGGAGAAGCAAGGATGCCAGGGGTGGGAGGTTGGAGGATACCGGGAAAGTGGAGAGTCAAGAAGCTGGGCAAAGTTCTCTTCTCTCCACCTCATTGGCTGCCTAGGCCATTCCATGAGAGAAGCTCATGAGACAGAGGGAAGGGCAGAGATGCGGAGAAGACCCAGAGACAGGAAGAACTGGGGATAAAAGTCTCAGTGCATCACTTAAAATATTTTCTTTTTAACTTCCTGAAGTTTCCCATCTATCCTGAAACTGTTTTCTCACGAGGGACATTAGATTCAACCTACTGGGGTTGTTCTATAAATGGAAAGGAACAGAGCCTTTAGCAGTAGGCCCATGTCAAGAGCTGATTCTTAATGTGAAAGGATTTGGGAAGGACAGGTATGCACAGGAAGAGAGAAGATGGCCAAATTGGGAAGTCAATTCATAGGTGGAAGGAAGGGGCGACAAAGGAAAGAAATCATACATATTTAGACTGTCACTTAGACTATTCAAAGTCAGTGTCTAAGAGTAATGTCTGAGGTCTTACTTATTTCTCCATCACTATGGCTGAAGTGTCCCTTCATCTGTCAGCTGCAAGTCCCTGAGACTACCCTACATTGTTCATGCAAACATTCAATGCTATCATCTAACTACATTAGCACACGCTGAATCATCTGAATGCCCACCTCCTCAACATGTGCCGCATAGCACACCACCTTACATCTGGGTTTGTGTTTATAATCTTGAATGTTTTAAGTAAAGGTCATGTGCTGTCTGAGGGAAGACTCCCCAGTATGCCAAACAGAGACAAAGAGGTGGGAGGTTGAGTCACCACACCGAGGGTGGATGCTGGCAAGAGCCTGCCAGACACGTGTAAGCTGGTCTGTTGTCAAGTGTATCTAGAATCCCAGCCAGGGCTGCATTGTGCCGAGTCAGGAGGCATGACTATCCTAAACTTACAAAGCCACAGAGTTAGCTTATACCTCTGGGATTTGCCCATTGGAGTGGGCCTTCTCTATTTAAGTAAAACTGAGATGCAGAGAGCATGTAAATATAGAACTAACCAAGGTTAGAGTCTCTTATTTACCAGTGTCCAGTACCTGGTATGGTTTTCATCAGGCATAAATCCCTTTGCACTGGTGTTTTAAGGAGCAGTTTTTATAGTTGTCTCTGTCCTCACTGTTATAATATCATGGTTTCTGATGCTATCACATGTTTTCATGCTATGCCCTCAGGAGTAGCAGGAACCCTTCTTATGTCTTCCATGGGCTTTTCTCCTATAAGGAGTCAACAGAGTAGTAGTCTCTGGCTACATCTCTGCTACACTCAGCATAGATGGTCTCATTTACACCCATGGCTTTACTTGGTCTTCTAAGGGCCAGGCCCATATCAGCAAAGGCCTGTTCTCCTCAGCTACATAACCTGTTGCAACTCAGACACTTTTGGATTTTGGTGTGTCTTCTCTGACAACTTTCAGCCAAAGTCCAAATTTCTGTTGACGCAAGCGCCTGTAGTCCCTGTGGGCAGCTGGACTTCCTGTGAGACTGAACGAAAGAGTAAATGAGCCTTCCCTCTGTGACGTCTCCTCCCCATCCCGTCCTCTCAGTCTGGTGGGCACCCTGATGCAGATTACTCTAAGCACCCACACTGCTTCCAGTCTTTGCCCATCTGCTGGTCTAACTGCGCTGCTTGTGAGCTTCACCCCGAGTGTCCTGAGAAGAAGGATGTACCCGCACAACATCTCTCCAAGGGATGCTTCGGGGAGAGGTGCAAAAGGGTTGAAGGAGCAAAACTGACCTAGAGGTGGTCTGGTGTCCAGTATCCAGAAGGGAGAGCACACATGTGGGACTTGGTTGTGTTACACACCCACCTGTGTCATCTATACTGTCACAGATCATTCCCTGCCACAGGAGTGATGACAGGCTGTACCTGAGCCAAGCAGAAGAGCTGTCCTTAGCAGCTCTCTATGCCTCTCGTGCAAATGGTCTAGCATGTCCTGGGCAACTGATGACAAGGACTCGCACGCCAGACAGCTGTGTTCTCCTATCTTACGCCTTCTTTTCTTTTGGCTTCTCATCTTCCTGGCTCAGCTTAGTGTGTGAGCTATTGAACCTATGGTTTTATAATGTCGTGCTAATTATATGTCATCTAGATTGAAATAAGCATCTGCTCTCCCTGGACTGGGAGCATTGATTTTGTCTGGCTACCCTGCCAGTGAGGACTCTGCGTATGGCTCATGCTGGGCACAGAGCAGACACTCAAGAGGACCTCTTATAAATTAATGGACTCTTAAAACGTACTGAAGCATCTTTATGTCAGGCAGCATTTATCTTGAGGAGGGATGATTCTGAGTATCCTGCCTCTCTAACCCACTTGACACTGAGTTCCTAAAAGGCATAGACGCCATATTCACCATCGTTCCCCTAGAAGGCTAATACACAGGAAGTGCTGAGTACGACACAGAGAAACAGAAAGGTTACCAAAGGACTAGGCCACGGATCCAGCGAAGACTAGAAGACATTGGAACAAAGAGGAGGGAAGGATATAAGTAAGGGGAAGCTCATGCTTGGGAGATGAAGATGTTTCTCCTGCCGCAGGCGGGGGAGGGAGGGTGTCGGAGCCGTGGAGGGAGAAGAACCTGGAGTCTCTTACACACAGCTGATAACCAGCAGCAGCTTGGACACACTTTGTAGGTGAAAACCATCAGGAGTGTCCTCAGGGATATGCCGTGTCTGCGTGGAACCTACGGGAGAATACATAGGCAGTCATCCTCTCCAAATCCACAAGTCCTCACGAGGCAGACATGGCACCAGTCAAGCAAGAACACCAGGGAACTAGGCATCATGCTAGCAGCCAGAGGAAGTAAAGTCTGCAAGGTCAAGGCTTCAGTCAGATAACTACTGAACAAAGGAGAAAAACATAGCATTGAACCTAGGCTATCGAGAGATGATTGGCTGGTGAAGACAGGCCAGGGGCAGCAGCTCACAGTCCCGGCTTTATAATCAGCTATATGACGTCAAGGCAAGATAGGTAACTTCTTGGTCCATCTACTTAAATACAACATCAATCACAAATGTTACATCTAAAATGCTAACAATGGAGTGCTCCAGTGGTCGTCTCCAGTCCCCGGGCAGTTCTGATGAACTCACACTTGTGTGCAAAGCATGGTTTGTAAAACACCAGCAACATCCGTCTCTAGGTTCCTTAGGGAGCCCCAGGTTTCCACAACTGAGAATATACTTGAGAGTTCAAAGGGTGGGGTGAGAAGAGGAAGACGTACAAGAGGAGTCCACAGCCTGGACAGGCAGCTGCTTGGTGGGTCAGTGAGGGATAAGTGACAAATTCTACACAGGGTAGATATCAAGTCTGCATACATGTGCCATGACAGAGGTATGCAGCTTCATCTCACGGACCCAATCTGCACAGCCGTTCCCACCTGCAACATACCTGCTACATGCTTGATCCTGTGGCCCACATCTTCATCAGTGGGTGTGGTGACAGGACTCATCACCTCTTCTAGGTGAGGTACCCGCAGGTGGGCATGGGGACGCTTCCTCCTACGGACTGCTGAAGACTTGTTGGCCTTCTCCTTGGGTGACTGCCTATGTATCTCAGCCAAGTAGGTACTCTCTGTTTTGGTTAGCTCAGTCTCTGTCAGACACAAAAGGGCCACATCAGAGGCCTATGGCTTTCACCTAACATACTGTCCACTAGAAGCAGCTTTCTACTAGTACCATATTCCTACTAAAATCCTGGGAAGCTGGCCCAGTAGGAAGATGACACTTAGAAAGGCTTGTGCCAAGTGTTTTTGAAGCCAAATCTAGCTTAGGCCCTCATTCTAAGCCTCCACACCTCCATGTATATAATTTACAGCATATCTCACACTTGCTTAAAACACATGCCCTCAGATCTTTCTGATAATGACTCAATGACACTATCACAACATCTCAGGTTCATTTGAGAGGAGGCGGAATCACAGCCCCTCTTTAGTAATCTCAAAGCTACAGACAGTCTCTTGAAAGATACAACCACAGACATACCAAAATTGATGCTCATTTCAGGGGCAGAATTCGGAACCTGATGAAACTAATTTATGGTCTCAGAGGCCTCCTTATTCTCCATGCTTTCCATCCCCACTCCCACCCAAATGGTGGCCCAACAGTTGCACAAGCCAGCAAGGGAAAGTTTCAAGTTAGACGATGTGAGGACTGTGGCACCCACCTAAATGGCGGAAGTAGTCCTCCAGTCCACTCCAGAAATTCTTCTCGATGAAAGTTTTCACAAACCCCCAAGGTTGTTTTCGATAGCGGAGCTCTGTGGAGACCCTGAGGAGTAGACCGTTAAAGACATAATCAGTCATTCATAAGGAGAAAACAGGTTTGGAATCATAGATCAGAGTATGTTGCTTTGCTGCTGCTGACTCAAACGTATCGGGGGGTGGGGGGGGGGTACAGTATAAGCCCTACAGCCTCCAAGCCAATCAAGAGAAAGTTTGGAAACTAAGATCAACCCCTTTAAGTCCAAGTAGGAACTCCAGAGCCTCATCACTTGCAACTTCAAGTGTCTTATCACCTGCCTTGCCTACATGCTACACACAAGACCTCATCAACCCTTCTCTGAGTATTCTCTCTCCCAACCACTGGCTATACCACTGCCCACTGCTCTTACAGCAGCAATGCACTCTGCCCTCCTACATGGAAGCCCTGTTTTCTGCCTCTTCCTTGGGTGTATGAGTGTCTGTCAGTAGTCCACCCCACCCCTCCCCAACAGCCATGCTTGGAGCCCTTCTAACATTCCCACCCAGCATCTGTTTTCCTGCATAGAGAATGGACTAGCACCTCCTACAAAGGTTTAGCTGCCATCAACCATGATAGTTTTCAAATGGGTATGTGTGCTGATTTTACATCCTTCTAGGTATTCCTTCTAATGTGGTCCATATTTCTCCCTTCCCCTGAGTAGGCATCATCATATTCAGAGCTAACTATTCATTTGACTGTCATATGGGTAGGCTGTATACAGAAAGCTGGTTGTATTAGGTCAAGATTCCTGCCCTCTAGGAGCTCATTGACCAACCATGGAAACAATAGGCAATTCCAACACGTAAGACATGGAGCACAGTGAACAGGGTCCTATTGCTAAAGGCTAAGCTTCAGTACGTCTTGGGGCATGACTCTTGATCAAGTTGCTGTTTCTTAAATAAATGCAGGTAACTCCATCTTTGGGAGGTTATTCGAAAAAGCCCAACAGATGCAGTTTAAGTTACTACATAGTTCTGCATAAAGCATAGAAAACCAACAGTAGGGCCTGGTAAAGATCTTCACAAAGAAGACACAGTGTTCAAAGGGACACAAGATGGAGAAGGAAGGAAGGCAGGATGGGAAGGCAAGGAGTCTAGGAAGGCTCCAGAGAGGACATACAAGGGAGAGTAGTACTCCAGCTCCCCTTCTCCCCAAGGAATGCCCCTCTCAGACCACACCCACACAAGCCTTCACACAGCACACCTGAGTCTGCTCTTGTTCCGGGCCACTCTGGTGAGTGTGTAGCGATTGATGGTGTAGAAGTAGTCATGGTATGGCACATCGTGGGTGAGGACTTCAGCGTCTATCACGTAGCATTCGCTCTCCTGACTTGCTTTGTACATGGTCTGTGGATAGGAAAGCACCATGGATCAAAACTGATGAGAAATCAAGTAGGACCATGGCCTTTCCCAATGTCCCCGCCATGACATCCCTGGAGTTGGCAGCATCTGAGCTAGTTGGGCAATGCTGCCTCAGGACTTAACCGAGCCTAGATCCAGAGGCATCTTCCCAAATGCCACATTCATCCTTCATGATGTGACAGGATTTCCAAGCACACTCTCATTTGATTCTTTCTTCTTCCCACTCACCTGTGTCTCCCTGACCGTGGCCGTTTTGGGAGCCAGAGGATTAGTGAGGGTGATAGTGTAGAGAATCACTCGACTCTGGTTTCCATTCTCCTCCTTTTTCCACGGATGGAAGATGATATCTGAGGGTAGACACAAGATCTAGACTGAGAAGGTGGGGAGGAGCAGACACTGCTTGTCTGAATCTCCCCTCCTCACTCCGTGTGACCCCCCAATTGCTAGTCCCCCTCCCCTGGAAGCCAACAGGAGTTTGAAAGCTGAGGGGAAGTGGTGAAGAGGAGGTGGAGTTAGAGCAGAAAGAGGTCCATTGTGGCATTGCCGAAATTCTACACAGAGCTCCAGAATGCTGATTGTTTCAAGGCTGGGGCAGGAGGTCTTGGGGCCACCTGCGGGGGTGCAGGCAACATTGAAGTTACTGTGGTAAGACCACTGGATCCCAAGGGAGTGTGACCCACCCCATGGCCTCATGGTGCCTCTCTTTCAGAGGGCACCCTGTTGCCTAGAGCTTTTGCCCCAAGGGGATGGTTGGCATCTCTGCCAGGCAATGTTACATCTTTGCTGTGGGAAAAACTGGAGTGAGAGGGAGAAAGGGGCTCAGGAGCCCCCAGGGTGCTGGATATGAATCCTCACTCAGCACTTCTAGGCTACTTTATACAGGCAGATAAATATAGCCTGGAGTTCACATTCCTAACACGTTAGTGCCAGGAACCATAAGGCTCACAGATGGCACAGCTGAGAACTGAATGAGCCAATGCAGTGCACTCCTACAGAAGCTACCTCCCTGCCCTGTTGGAGACACAGAGCCCTGTGGGGACAAAGAGCTGACAGGGCCTGCTCACTGGGAAATCTTTGGAGTCTGTTGGACAGAGGGCATATGAAAATCTTCACTACTAGGGACAGAGAGGGACAGAGTGACCTAGATCATCTTTGGCACCATATAAAGGCAGAAAGAGGAGCCTGTGACTCTGGAGAAAAGAATGGTATAGGGACAGAGGTAGGAAAAAAAGAAGGGGAAGGAGAAAGAGGGACAGTGGAGCAAAGAATGGACAGTCAGGGAGAGACGAGCCCGCAGATCAGACCACAGAAACGCCGCTGCTCCATGAAGTCCCGCAGGAAGGGTGAGTTGGTGAACAGCAGGTCATAGAGTTTGTCCACGCTGAAGTTGAAGACCTCGTTCACATACTGTCTTCCACTCAGGTCCTCATAGAAGGCCTGGACCTCTCCTGTACAGAAGAGAGGATAAAGCAGACAGTGACAGAGGAGGACTGGAGGCTGTGGTGACATCCCGGGGCACTGATATCTCTGAGTCTGACGTGGCTGCTACCACCAAGGGAAGGTGGCTGGGCTCATGGCTGACTGAATGCTTTGGTCTGCATCACTTCTCTGAGACCTGAGCTGCTTGGTCTGGAGGACACTCTGAGGTCCAGAACTTAGATGCTGACCCGAAATAGGAACTTCCACTCTTGTTGCAAAACGGAAAGGTGAAGGGGATTCCTTAGACCCGAATCCAGACGCTCACCTTCATCGTGGGTATCTGAGGAATCACTGAGCTCCGTGGGGATGTCCTCATTGTCATTGAAGTCCAGTGAAGGGGAGGTCACTGGCGCAATGATCTCAATCTTCTCCCCTATGATATTGTCAATGGCAAGCTCCTTCTCTAGGGACCCGTCACCCTCCATCACCTCCTCCTCCAATGGCAAGCCATCAAACTGCAGTAGAGATCAAGAATAATCCGCCAGGGTTCCCCACTGTGGATCAATTCTCCAAAGGGAGGCGAGCAACCTGGCCTTAAAAGTCATCCCATTCCCAGCCACACTGCTTAGGAGCTGGGCTAACGATGGGTGCTGGGACCATGCTAAGGTGCACAGTAGAGGGTACACAGAACCAGTACTCATGCCATTCAAATGGCACACTGGTCTACGGGTGGCACTCCCATTCGAGGTCCTTTCTGGAGCTACACTCCCACCATGCTGCTACGACGGATGCCAGCCTTCCTGTAAACAATACCCTTTTCCTAAGCAGCTCAGAGGACTTTACCAGGCATGTCTGGGGCTTCATTCTCCCATTGGCACCAGAAGGGAATCAATTCTATTTCAATGCTAATCTCAGCAGTTAAAAAAAAAAAAACGGCTAGCCATCAATGTCTTCATTCTAAGGCTGGTTAGCCTTGCCAAATGTGGGATAAAAGGTTCCCTCTTCAGAGAGTCCTTTCCCAATGAACTTTTCTTGGCCTCTTCTTGCGGACATGTGCCCTAACCCTCTTTCCTTCAGGAAAGTTCTGACTTCTCACAACAGTGCTCCTGAGGAGAAAGGTTCTCATAGACATTTTCATAGCCTCCGTAAATTCTAATTCATAATGGGAAAATAAGGTTGCAAAGGAACTCGGCAAATATCCATGACATAGGTGAATAGGCAATCAACTGTCCTACAGTTCCATGTTTGTGTGTGATTTTGACTTTGGATCAAAGCATGGGTTTAAAAAAGGTAAACCAGGAAAGATATCCAAAAAGAGAAGCGGACTTGGAGTCCACCAAGTGCTACATTCTCAGAAGACTTGGAATAGTTTTCATCTCATATATTAAACCAAATCATCTAACCCAGGTGCTGAGAATCTAGCTCTGGACCTTTGGAATATACCATAACAGTAAGAGCTCATGAATTCCAAGATCTACCTCGTCATGGTGGCCACGGTGGAACCCCTTCCCACTTCCCTTCTCCCAGTGGGGCTCTTGTGGGATTAATTAAGCTGGGAGACATTGGCCACTAATAAAGACAGGGACTTGCCCAGAGTTTACCACCCATACCGAGACGGGGGCTTCACTGCTTCCCGTAGACGTCAGTGTGCTGTTGGTGATAGACTTCTTAGGCAGCTGTGGGCTGGCATCTGGCTTGGTCTCTATGCTGCTTTTGGATGAGCTGTCGTTCACTTCATTCTCTTCTATGGGGATCTCCTCACAGTAGCTGGAGAAGACACCCCCGTGAGCTCAGGTTAGTCTCTGTGGTGGAGGCCACCAGCTAATCTTAAGAACACAGGTCTGTCTGTCAATCTGAAACTATGGACTTTTCGGCTTTTCTTTATGATCTTACACCAACCAACCAAATACCCCACCCCACCCCACCCCACCCCCATTGCTCTCCTAAAGCTTCATTACTGTCTTATTCTATCTCTTCCTATTCTGAAACTTCTATCTGAAAATTCACCTTTTTAGAACCTTCCTTAGATGTATAGCTACCCAAACATACCAATATCTCATCTTACTCTCTTCTGTTGGATCCCATCCCTTCCCCGTCATCTGAATCTAGTATCTGGGCTCTGAGAAAATAGTTTCTATCTCAAACATCAACTAAGACTGGACTCTGAGTACAGTACCCCTCACCAGTACTGCCCAAATTATAGATCACAACAAAATTCTCTTTGTTGCACATCCTGAATGAAGGTAGGTATAACTCTAGAGACATATCAGGCCACTGTTGCAATCATCACCCATATAGTTGTTGGTGGCATTAACACCTGACTTGTACATTTAGTAGCATCTGCATGTATTACAGCTCCAGGTGAGTCATCATGTCCAATTTAGACATTGGCAAATAGAGTTTGACAGAGTTAACATGATACCAGTGTTAATGCCGTACCAAGCCAAGCTCTAAGTTCTGTCCCCTCAATGGTCTTTCCTTGCTTTTTACTTCACTATCTTCTTATAGCAACATCCAGTCTCCATACGCCTAACTACTGTCAGTCAACTGACTCTCCCCATCTTTCTAACCTACCTGCAGAAGTTCATACAGTGAGAGCCCCTACCCTTAAGTTCCCGCTCTTAGCTTCTAGTATATTAGACTCTTCTACCTTTTTAGATGTCCTTTCAAGATCTTTCTCTGCTTCCCCTTCTTGCTGAGTGCTTCTAAGCTTAGACCTTGAATGTCCTTTATGTTCAGTTATTTGGAGGGCTGAGCTAACCCCATGGTTATCCACGAGTGACTCTAAAGTTTACAGCCCTAGCCCAAACATCCTCGTGAACCCCAAAGTTAACCTCAGCAGCCTACATGATCTCTCTGCTTGGCCTTCAGTCATCCTCATTTGCTTAGATGAATCTTCTAATCTCAAACTCTTCTGTCAACAGTATTCCCCACCTGTCTGGAACTACTCCATTTTCCCCAAGAGATAAACCAACAAACTTTAAACCAACCTGGGATTTGCTTCTGAGCCATCAACAAATCCTTCAAAACACACCAAGAACTTTCATTTACTGTCAGACCTACTGCAACCTTCCCAGTCCAAAACATGACCACCACCATCTTTCCGCTAAATTATCATCTAGCAACCTCTGAACAGGTTCCCCCTTGTTCTCCACTTGAGTGTATGGCTAACACAGAAGACAGACTGGTCCTGTTTAGATGCTAAGTCAGAACTTATCAACTGTTTCTTACAAACATACCCATCTCTTTTTGCCTAAAGCCAACTGTCACCTTGGCCAAAAGGCTACTAGTCTCTGCTCCCTTGATTTGCTGGCTCCATCTCTGACCACTTAGATAGCCACATAGCCCAGTTATTGTTCCCTCCGCAAGCACTGGTTCCCTCCAATGCTTCTTGTAGGGTACTACTCAGATATCATTTCCAAATGATGTTCTCATTGTCATTCTGATCCCCATGTCCTCTGGGAAGCTCACCCAAGGCCACACTCACCCCATCGTGTTGAAGTCATCATCTGGAGGCACGTAATCCTCATCATCACTGGTTAGGCCCAGCTCATTCCCATAGCACTGGTGGACAAAGTGCCAGAGCTCCTTGGGACATAGGGGCTGCAGAAGATAAGAGCCATGACTCTGATCCTCCCTCCCTCCAGTCCTGCCATCCTGTACAGAAGCTCTAAGCCAGACTTGCCCCTTGTGGGGAAAGAAGCCAAAGGGCTCTCTCCCCAACTGTATAAAGAGGGTGTCTCTCTGATAGCACTGTTCACCTCACATGTCCCAATCAGATGTTAATCTCCTGCCTGAAAATATAGATTCTAAAAGTCAAGGACATGGACCTTCCTTGCCTGTGCCTTCAACAGAGGGATTAACTGGCCCTTTGAGGATGGGAAACACCCCATCTCTTGCTCCTCCTACTAATGAGGTCCAACATTAAGTGGAAGAAACCTATATAAACCTAGGGCCATACTTATCTCTGAACACCCATAGGTGCCCTGACTCTTGCAACACCACAGAAGTTAAAGGTCATCCTAGCAGACCCTCTCCTAGTGACCTGAAGATTTTTCTTCCTTATTCTGAGGGGTGATCAATTTGTGCACAATGCCATGTAGAGTTTCCAGTGTTTCCTTATGGGGGGTATGTCTATTTGTCTCCTTTAAAAATAGGGTCCTAAGAGAAGCTAGTTTCCATAGGGTACAATTCCCAGAGAGAAGTAAAGGAACATCAAAGAAGCTAAAGTCACAGGTAGAAAACATGAGTGATTATAGATAGTAAAGAAGGGAAGAAGGTGAGACCAACAAGTATGTGAAAAGGACAGCAAGTGTGTAAGAAAAACAGGTGTGACCAATAACTAAGAAAAAACAAACATTCAAGAATCTTTACAATAAAAGACTTTCTAAATAATGGGAGATGTCTCCAGATCCACACTTCGAAGGAATGGTTTAGGCATCTAGAAGGAGTCTCTGAGTCAGCTTTCCAGGTTTCTGACTTAGAAGAACCATCCACGGTGACAGTTGGGTCCTGTCTCTGAACCAGTAAGTGTTGAATGCTAGCTTTCTGTGATGACTAAGATCTTTTATCTAGATCTCCCCTCCTATCCCTAGCCTTTGTGGACAGCCTTCTTCCTGCCTGGGATACACCTGCCTTCTGTCAAATGCTGCTCTAGCCTGCTCCACGATTCAAATTCCTCGACCTCCCTGAGCAGTTCTGCCTGGCTCAGCTAGAATCCACATAGTCAGGACAAGCACAGTTAGCAGACCCTCACTAGACAACGTAAGAGTTATTTTGGAAGATGACCAAGATTTCTATCAGGGCTCTAGAAGTTCAAATTAGAAGAAACTGTAGATAAGAATTGATTTACTGGGTTTTCTCCAGATAACAATTAGCTCAGGCTACAGTCAAGATAGATACATATATTTAATATACTCTCATCAATTACATGGTAACCTAGTTGAAGGTATATATTATATGTAGAGAATTTCTTCCTTATGTTTTTTTTTTCTCTAGCCTGGATAGTCCCCCAACATCTGACAGCTTCAAAGTAGGAACTCTCTATGGACATGAGCTGTAATATTCCATCTGTGTTTCCTTATAACCTAACTCAAACATACCAGCCATCAGTTGATGGCTATCTTAACTGAGACCTTTTTTTTTTCTTTATTGGCAATTCTCTGAGACCTGGTGTCTTGTTGACCAGGGTGGACTCTCTGAGGATTAGCAAGTTCTTAGAAACAATTCACATGTATGTAAAAATTCCGCTTCTCCAGCTTGACCAGTTACCTCGCTCAAGGCCAGGTACCCTAAAACTGGATGCTGGGCAATTACAGAAAATACCACCAGTGGCTAATCCTACACCTACATCACTTGGCTTCCCTAGCTGATCCCAGGAGGCCACAGGAAAGGTTCTTGTCCATTCTTCTGCCCCTTTGCCTCCTGACCTATTGAGATTTGGTTGGTTGTTATGCTAAATACTGGTTGCTCCTAGAGACCACATATAGACTCAGGTGACACTATGTGACCTTGCCCCCAAAGTTATCCATGATCTGTGAAT
The DNA here is from genome assembly GCA_036184795.1 of Tokudaia tokunoshimensis. Classification (NCBI taxonomy): domain Eukaryota; kingdom Metazoa; phylum Chordata; class Mammalia; order Rodentia; family Muridae; genus Tokudaia; species Tokudaia tokunoshimensis. The sequence goes on from BTHU01000008.1 coordinate 41,477,015, forward strand.
AAAGATGCTGACGGCCAATAGCTGGGCAGAAGAGACATAGGTGAGATTAGGGTTCCCAGGGTTGGGGTTGGAGAACCATGAGGTAGAAAAAAGAAGGTGAAGAGAGGAGAAGGTATCATGGAGTAAGAATCTCCTAATGGCCATGTGCGTTGGCTAATTGACATTCACAGCAGCCCAGATGAAACATAGCAAATTATATAATAGGATTACTGGCTGGGAAATAGATATAATAGCATAAAGATAGATATCTGCCCAGCTCTTGTGCTAAGGCTTATTATAAATATAAAGGTTTTGTGTGTGTGTGTGTGTGTGTGTGTGTGTGTGTGTGTGTGTGTGTGTGTGTGTGTGTGTCTTTTATCTGGGAACTAAATGGTCAAAGGCAAAGTAGAAGCCCTAGATTGAGACTGAATATTTCTACAGTATGACCAGGCCCAGTGCTTATCTGTGTGGCCTGGCCCAACCTGACATGGCAGGCTTCATTTCTGGAGATCCTGTGGATAGAAAACCTGCTTCCTTCACAACATTCATTTCTTCATTCATCCATAGCTTCCTGCTTCATTCCATTTGCCTACCCGAGCCCTAGAGATGCAGTGGGACTAAAATACCTGAAGTCACAGGTGCCTTACTCTTGACAGTGCTGGGACAGTCTCACAAGAAAGCTGATTCTCTGCTCAGAACTGGAATCAAGATTACTAGTGGAAGATTTCCAGAGCCATGGGCTCCTTTAGAGCCAGCCAATAACACAATCAAAGCACATCCCAACTGGGACATTATCCAAGTGAGAACAACATTATAGGTGGATGGCCTCCCCAGGCTGAAGGACATAGCCAATCCCCCCTATCATGCTTCTGTCTTGCCTGTCTGCCAGTCTGTCTGTCTGTCTGACTTTTTGACTAATTGTCTGTCAGTCTGTTTGTTTATCTATCTACTTACTGGAATGAAATTTACTTAATATTTTGATCATATTCCTTCTACCCGTTTCCCTATCCTTCCCACCTAAATTCATACACTGCTTCTTTTGCTCTCTCTCAAAAGAAAAGAACCATTAACAAAATCAAAAATCTAAAATCAAGACAAGCTCTTGCTCTCTCTCTCTCTCTCTCTCTCTCTCTCTCTCTATATATATATATATATATATATATATGTATATATATATATACATATATATATATACATATATATATATATATATGTAAAAGAAAGAAAATTGAGAAGACAAAAAATATCAAAACAAAACCAGAAGCAAACATCAACAAGCATGGAGTCTATTTTGTGTTGGTCCCCTCCTCTAGGCATGGAGCATGAGGTCTGAGGGCTGTTAATAGACCCAGTGACTCTCCATTCGAGAACACCGATTTCCCTTGTCTTAGCAAGTACCAGCTGAGAACAGCCTCTTGGTTTGAGGTGCTCTATGTCCACTTCCCTTTCAGTACTCACCTTTTCCAGGAGAGCATTCTGCCAGAGTCGGAACATCATCATGTACGTCCTATCCCGGGCTCCAAATGAAGTAAAAAAGTGCTAGATTGGAACAGAGGATGCAGAGAAACATAGAGAATGGAAAAATGGTCTACCTTTCTTTTAGTCAAGATGTTCCATCTCAAATGCAACTGACTGCCAGTTATCCAAAACTGTTAGCACACTGGAGACCTAGGAACCCGAAGTCTCTAAGTGTCCACTGTAACCAAGTCCTTCAACATTTTACCGACTTTCTTCTGTGGTTTTTTTTTAACTCTAGTTCTAACGTGTGTCTCCCAAAATATGTATGATTTGTGCTAACCAAGTAGAACTGGGCAAGAGGAGAGCTGAGATACTATATAAGTGGAATGAGATACACCTCCTGACTTACAACCTTCAGCTAAATCAATTGCAAAGGAAGGCTATCTGATATAGTTTATAACCACATTGTCACAAGACTCAAAAATCAGGTGTTATAGCTCAAAGTTCAAAGTTCTAACACGCTACCCTAACCCCTGCTCAGTCTTTGACCACTCTGCTCACCCTGGGAGTATTTTCTAGAACAACTGTACCCGCTTACTGCCTGCCACATCAAGCCTATTATTGTCTAAAGTAGAAGGTGACTTAGGGCAGGAATACAGGAGTGGGGGAAGTGGAATGTGGAGGGTGCACAGGTACAAGAGGCAGAAGTTGACCACACTTACCTTTTCTGAATCAGTGCAGACTTGGATAGCATTGGGAATGAGGCGAGCTGTTTTCTCTTTAGTCATGGAGCAGATATCTTTCAAACGAACTGTCAGCTGGCATCCCCATGGTAACAGAGCATGAGTAACAAGCAAAAGAGGGTATTAGTACAAACGGGCAAGGACTGTTTACGTGGCACTAATACTTGCCAAACACAGTCAAATCACGGTTCTCATGCCTCTGGCCCTGGAAGGGACCAATTTAGAGATCATATAGTTTATACCCTACGTCACAGAGGTCGCACACTAAGGAACAACTGGCCTTTATCTGCAGCCATGGGTACCTAGATTCTACAACCTGCTACATGGACATTGGACCTGCCATTTTTCTGCTTATAAAAACACAGAATATTGGTGCTAGATGGTCTTATGATGCCATCTAAGTAATCTTTCTCCATTTTATTTTAAAAGAGGAGGAAACAAAGGCAAAAATAAACCCACCAGTTTAAAATCACAGTTAATAAAATTCTTCTGAGTCTTACAGCCAATGCCCTTCCTACTTTGCTATGTCTTCCTCTGCTGTAACACACACCAGATAGCTATCTACATTGGACAAAGAAAAATGTCTTGCTTTGTTTTTTGGTTTGGTTTGGTTTGGTTTGGTTTGGTTTGGTTTGCTGCCCCTCACACCCAAGATATAGGAAAGATATACATAGCAGAAGAGATGCCATTACTGGTACTCAGAATTGGGTATCCAGTGTTCAGTCATGGGTTTGTGTTAACAACATAAAACATAGCCAGAAGGTGATGGCTCAGAGGCAGGCAGAACTCTTGAGTTTGAGGCCAGCCTGGTCTATAGAATGAGTTCCAGGATAGCCAAGGCTATACAGAGAAATCTTGTCTATTAAGGGAAAAAAAAAACCAGTATACACAATATAAAGGCTTGGGATGAACACAAAGTCAGCAAATGAAGAAAATGAAGGCAGCTTGCTCAGTCATGGCCAAGATGATGGCCCAAAGGAACAAGTCTGGGTCCTTTTCCCCTTTTCCTTTCGCAATTCTGGGGACCAAGCACAGAGAAGCCTTGAGCATGCTAGGTAAGAGTACCACCACTGAGATGTAGCACCTGCATCCCACATGATTCCCCACTAGCCCAAGTCCAAGCTCTGTACCAGAGTTTCCCAGCGGAAGATGTTGCTGTAGAAGCAGATCCAATTTTCTGAGAGGTAGAGTCGGCCCTGAAGAAGAATGTCTCTTTGGAGTGCACACGAGTAATCTGTGTAGGAAGCAGGATACAAAGTTCAGAGGCAGGAGACACTTTCAGCAAACCAGTATACAGTGAGCATCCTCCAGCACTGGGGGAGTTCAGCCATCTGCTGCTGACTAGATATGCAGCCACAGAAGTCTCTGACATCTCATGATCAGAACACACAAGAAATGAAGTACACTACAGCCTGGTGGCAGGATAATGAATCAGTATGACAGCCAATGGCCGGCAGGGTTTTTAAAAAGGCCAGCGTTGTTTCATTAACGTCCAACCTTTCACTACCATGACAGCAATCAGTTCTAAGGAGAGGCCATGTGCAGAGGCTAAGCGTGTCTCTGAATCCCTCCCGGGTGGGCTCTCAAGGATGCCACAGGCATGGTACTTGACCCTAAAATCTGGGACTTAAGATGTTTGCGTTACAGATGTTTATTCACCATGTGGCCAGCTCCACCTGCATGCTTGTGTTGGCTCTCAGCCTCTGGTCAGAAGCAGTCTGAGTGTTCTCTGGAACTCCCAGACTTCCTGGTTGGCCCCTTCCCAGGTTACTAGCTCACCAACAATGAGGCGCTCCGTGTCTGGAAGTTGCTTAAAGAGCTTTCTGAAGTCTTCATTTCTCTGCTTGTAAGTTGGGCTTAGCACCTGCAGGACAACAGCCAAGATTAAGGCAATGTACCCACTTACTGTAGGATCAGAGACAGTGGATGCTGGGGTAGAGGCTGGTGGATGCTTGTGTGTTAGAAAGAAAAAGAGGTAAGCTCTCTTCCACAGTCTCTGGGAGGCCAGCTGAAGAAAGGGGCATGGAGAAATAACACAGAGGATCTGGTCCTGAAAAACCATTCATGCAGTTTTGGTCAATGAGATATATGAAGTTGGGGTTCACATATATCCTAAGAACAGAAAGCAAGGAAGGAAACCCTCAAGTGATTCTGGAGCCCATGATAACAGCTATCACTGCCCTACTTTCTGCCAACTCTGCCTTGGCAGTGGAAAGGGCCTGAGGGCCATGCTAGCTCTCAGCAGGACTTGGAAGAGGACTGGACACTGTGTACTTCTCAAAGTGTGTTATGGCTAACACAGTGAGCTAAAGACATGATTTTTTAAAAAAAATCATAAAACATGGCACTAAGAAAAAAATTCCAGTAACGGGGGAAAAAGTTGTGATGTTAAAAGCACATCTGGTAGACAAGTGTGACACTCCCCTCCCTAATCTTACCAAACCATCTACAAGGAAACTGAGGCAAGAGAGAAGCCCCATGCCTGAGGGCACCCAACTGCTATTAAGTGGCAGACCTCAAGATGAGAGTATATTCTCCATAGACCCTAGAAGCCAGGAGAGGACCAGGGACTTGTATAGAATAGAGAACCAGATCTAAAAAAATGTGCATCCCTGGCAGGCAGGCAGGCTCACTCCCACAGACTAACTTTCCGAGCTTCCTTAGAAATCCCACCAGTAAGTCCAATAGTGGGGGATTCTGCCCTTTCAGAGCATACAGTCTTAAAAGGATTTTTTTAATGGGGGGGGGGGTGTCTGGAGAGATGGCCAGCAATTAACAGCACTGATGGCTCTTCCAGAGGGTCCCAGCACCCACATGGCAGCTCACAACTGTCTGTAACCCCAGTTCCAGAGAATCTGGCACCCTCCCATAGACACACACACACACACACATACACACACACACAGAGACACACTAGATAAAAATAAATTAAGTTTTTAAAAAAAAACTTTAAAAATTAATGCAAATAAAAAAGGGTGGCCACAGATGAATGGCACTCAAGGATTATGCAAAGAGTGTACAACCAGCCAGTGTGAGTTCAAGGCCAGCCTGGTCTACAGAGCAAGTTCTGGGACAGCCAGGGCTACACAGAGAAACTCTGACTTGAAAAACAAAACAAAAATTATACAACCTAGGGAGAGCCACACATGAGGACAGAGGCACATCTGCATTCCACCAGACCATGTGCTGACCTACTTACACACACACACACACACACACACACACACACACGGCTGTTGACCCTCCGCCAGGTCCTCCCGTGACCGAGGAACACTGTCCTGCTGGCACTGACATGTGGTTTCTGGTCTCTTACCCTCTCACCCACTTCCCTGAGAATTCACAGACATACAGCTGGTGAGAGACAGACACTTCACATGTTCATGTTTCAACTTTCTATGAGGCTAAATAACCCTCGTAGAAACAAAGTCTGGAGACCACTAACATCTGAACGAAAGGCTGCCAGCCTGAGCTACAGCCTATCACTCTGACTAAAGGAGGGGGAACATGAAGCAAGTCGGAGAGTAAACTGAGTAAATTCAGTTTAGGTGCATGTCAAGAGGGAGAAACCAGAGAAGAGCTGAAAAAAAAAAGAAACTTCTCATCAATCTGTCTATAATTTGAATTTTAAGCTTTTATTCTTTTTTTCTACATTTTTAAAAAATTGGATATTCTCTTTATTTACATTTCAAACATTATCCCCTTTCCCAGTTTCCCCCCTCCCAGAAAACCCCTATCTCATCCTCTCTCCCCCTGCTTCTATGAGGGTGTTCCTCCACTTACTCCACTCCCACCTCCCTGCCCTCGATTCTTCTATGCTGGGGCATCTATCAAGCCTTCATAGGACAAAGGACCTCTCCTCCCATTGATGCCTGACAAGGCCGTCCTCTGCTACTTATGCAGCTGGAGACATATGTACTCCTTGGTTGGTGGCTTAGTCCCTGGGAGCTCTGGGGGGTCTGGATGGTTGATATTGTTGTTCTTCCTATGAGGTTGCAAACTCCTTCAGCTCCTTTAGTCCTTTCTCTAATTCCTCCATTGGGTACCCCGTGGTCAGTCCAATGGTTGGCCACGAGCATCCCCCTCTCAAGCTTTTATTCTTGACTTACATGTGTAATATGAGAGGCCCAGTTACCTTTTCCCAAAGGACACCATGCTATCATATAATTTCAAACTTCCCAAATCACCTACATGTGCTTGAACCAGAGTTCCAGACCACTGGAGGAAGCCATCTGGAATCTTAACTATCCTATGGTTTCTACATCTAGGAAAGACCTGATGTATTAGTCCTCCAACGATCACTAAGCACTATGCAAATGCTCACCACATAGGCTCACCCAGTCTCCAAGACCAGAATCCACACATAGGAAACCCTTGCTTGACAACCTCACTCATATTCCTCATTATATCCAACTCACCTTCTAGACTACTGTAGAAAGAATAAGCACCCAAGAATGAGCGCAAGCCCATTACATACACTCCGCACAGAGTAGATGTCATTATGCGACTTCATACCTGCATAACATGAGGCAGAGTTTAAACAACTTGCCTGAGGAATGCGGAAACCTAGTGGGAATGGAACAAGGGTCCTATCTAACTGCCAAAAAGAAACCAACAGGGCTTCCCAATAAGCAGCACTCTCATGGGAGGGGACAGTCACCTTTAGGGCGCCCACTAGCTAGCCTCTCACATTTCTGGAGGAGTCTTTACAAAGTTCCTGCATGAGATAGCCCCCATCCTCCTCAAGGGTATCTGGGTACTAGCCATCCAGTTACCTGATGCCAAGTTCCAAATTCCACCCACAGTGTCCCCTTCCCCGGGTTTCTATCCAATGAGAGCTCCATAAACCACAGAAATGGAGACACACAAGTCTAGGTACAATCCCTCCCAAAAGCAAGCCGGGAAAGGCACTGATCTTGTGAGCTTATAGCAATAGAGTAGAATAAGGAAAGCTTCCTCTCTCACATTTGCCTGTTTTTATTGTCCTGTCTTTTGATGCTGATGGTAGGCCAGCCTCTCTGTCCTAAAACCACAAAGACCCACTGGGTGGGCATACTTGGCTTACAATCCTATGATCTTTCGCTGCTGGGGAACCTAACCCTCTATACCCACTTCCTGTGTCCTCTTAAAACACTCTCTTTCAACCGTAAGGCAAGGTTCACCTCTATAAAAATGGCCAAAGAATTCTGGCTCGAGGATTGTCAAATCTGAGGCTCTCAGCAGGGCCACGAGGGTCATGAGGGAGTGCACAGAATAGTCACAGGGACACAGGGAATTCGGGTCACACACTCACGGCTGGGATTTTCTCAGATCCGTGCCAGCAGTAGCATTCGGCACCAGCAGGTGCATCAGCAAGTCTCTTCAAGTACCACAGCAGAGACTGGCTGTCCAGTTCCAGCAGGAGGCTCCAGAGGACCCCAGATTCTGTCAGAGATTCCATCACCCCCGACAAATGTCCCAGGCAACGGACCTCAGGTCCTTATGCTGATTCTCAGGTTCCCTCAGAATGAAAACAGTGAGTCTTGCCTGGACTGAACACAAAGTGATCTCTTTCTTGCCTTCTACACAGAGGGTCTATATAACCCGGCTGATAGCCTTTCCTCTCTCAGAGCTGTGCTCCCAGTTCAAGCTCTCACGACTGGAGAGATATAATAACCATGGTTCTCAGAGAAGGCTGGCTGGCCAGGCTCCCACAGCTGGACTCTGCTTCATGCTTCCCTCGTCTTCAGTCTTGGGGCAGCCCCGAGGGGGTGTGGTCAGGCCACACTCCCTAGCCGGTGCAGTCACTCAAGAGTCCAGGTTATGGCCAGACGACATAGATACAGCAGGCACACAACACAAGCTGCGAGTTGCGGAAGTGCAGCCCCACGTGGACAGGCAAACTTTGCAGAGCAGGATGACCCACAGCTGGCTCCAGAGGCCTATTCCACACCAGCTACTCACACTCAGAGTGACTCACAAGTGGTTCAGAAGCTCCAGAGAGGCCCATGATGGCCCAGATCCTTAGTCCAGATCTGCCTCACAGATTGGGCTGTTTGAGTCAGTGTGCTTCCTATCCCCAGGGCCAGGCCAGGATCGCTGTGACTCACATCTCGCACCCAGGCAAAGAGGGCCACTACTTAGCTGCAACACAGGGCCTGCTCTCATCCCAGCCCTGCACACACCCCTTTATTTTCTCCAGACCCTGCCCCTTTCAACTGGCCAGCAAATGACTTCTTTGTTAAGAGTCACTGGGGCCTGAGGGAGGGAGGCAGGGCTGGTGGGCGGGCAAGGCCAGAGCCCCACACATGCCTCAAGTTACAGGATCTGGGTGATGGGCCTGGCCAATGTCCTGCAGTAACCCCAGGCCTAGCCTAGCCTCACCAGCAGATGTTTCCTGCAATGGAAAGTTGCTGGCCAGGGCTTCTCGGTGGAGGAAGGGAAGGGGAGGTGCCAAGGCCATCACAGCTCTGGTGAAATATGAAATCTGAGACTGAATAGACTAGGGATTTCTTAAGAGACAGCTTCTCCTCTAAGCAACCCATCTATTTGGCAACTTCTCTGATGCAACCAGCAGCAAACATGGGAACTTCCAATGTGCTGGACACAGAGCCTAGAGAAGATGAGGTCTGCCTGATGTGAGTTTCCCAAGAACTGTGCCCCACCTTTCATATACAGAAGGCTTCGGATCAAAGCCAAGAATTTATGGGCAGCTGCTCAAATCTTGAAGGCAAAATAGCAAGAGCAGACCTGGTGGACCCCTGGTTAGCAGGAAAGAGACAAGTAAGAAAGAGACAACTGAGATGACATCTAAGCAGAAGGGGTACTAGGCTAGAGGTTCTCAACCTGTGGGTCGCGACTCCTTTGGGGTCAGATGACCCTTTCACAGGGGTCACATATCAGGTAACCTAAATATCAGATATTTACATTACAAATCACAACCATAGTGAAATTATAGTTATAAAGTAGCATCAAGAATAATTTTATGGTTGCAGCATTACAAAGGTTGAGAACCACCGCTCTAAACAGAGAGGTAGAGAAAGAATAGAGAGCATTGGAACTAGGAAGACAGAGACTCCAAGATCTTTGAAACAATTGAGGCAGCTCCCTTGCTCTACCCAGATAGCCTACCCTATACCAGATAGCCTATCCTATCAGGAAGGCCTTGAACTGGTGCATCATGGGTAACAGTCCTTTGTCTTATAAGCATTGGTAATTTCCTGTGCTTAAACTTTGGCATATTTAAAAATAACCCCAGTGAAGACACAAAACACATTCTTGGGTCTCAGACCCAGAGACACCAATTAAGAGGAACATGACAGCCATTGTTAGGGTAAATAGAGGGGAAAGAGTCCTTGATCAAGGTGTCTTCTGACACTCTCCCCTTCCCATCTTGAAGGACACCTGCCTTCCTTCATCCATCCTAAGGTAGACCCCACTCAGTTGGATGCTGCCTTCACTGGGAATGATCCATCCTTTAGTTTAATCTTTCCTAGCACTTAGTATTTCATGTGTTGTGTAAAACTTATTTTCCACATAAATGTATTCTTTATCTTCCTATTGGCATACAGGGGGTGGGGGAGGGGAGGAAACAGAGACACAGAGAGAGAGAGAGACAGACACAGAGAGATAGAGAGACAGAGAGATAGAGAGACACAGATAGACACTCAAGAGCACACACATGCACACACAACACATACATACATACACATACAGATCCCTAGTTTTTTAAGGCTGGCTTCTTGGAGCCTAGTCGCTGCCCTGACTCTATCAGAAGATCACATTCTCTCTGTACTATGCATCAGTGATCCTCAAATTCTGTGACAGGTGGATGCAGCAATTCTGTTTTCCAGGGCAATCACAGGTCTGTCCCACACCCACGGTACAGGTGGTATAGACAGTTCCAGGAGGCTCCAGGTACTTAACAGAAATTCCCTGGAGACACTGATATCTAGCCATAGACACAGGACAGTTGAGTTGGTTACTATCTGGATGAGACAGGGACAGTTTACACTCAACTCAGAGAGATAATGTCATAGGAGATGAGTCTCAGTCTGCATTAGCCTTTGTCTCCTCCACCCCCTCACCAAGGGCTGGGCAGGGTAGGGCAGGGCCAGAACCCCAGGAGCCGGATTTGGCCCTTAGCTAAACATTAACTCTATGGCAAACACTGGGTGCTGGGACCAACTGGTACCCTTTCTCCAGGTTCAGCATGAAGGAGGGGGCGAGAGAGCCTCGTAAGGGGGAGGGAGGAATGAATTTGGGGTTCAGCATTGACCTCACCTAGGAAGAAACCAGTTAAGATCCACAAAGAAAATTCTGGTGCTCCAGTCAAATGTGGTAGGCAGAAGCCAAGCGTGGGTGGGATGAAGAGACAAGGGAGAGGTGATTAAACCCTGAGGTGGGTGTGGGTGCAGCACAGAGGGGTGCTGAAGGGGTAGCATTGGGGGTAGGGGTCTCATCTGGAAAGACTATATCGCCACTGGGAGAGTGAAGTTTAGAGTTGACTGCTGTGGTGGGAGCAGTCAGGAAGATTCCTCCAGGTCATGGGTCAAAAGTCATAGGTGGGAGACAGAAGGGTATAGAGGAAGAGGACTGTCCTTGCAGGAAATGCCAGGCACTAGGTGTGTCATCGCTGATGCCCCATCTGCAAGTCCACTCCTATAAAGCTTTGTCCCTACTGTTCTCAGACTGATGCCAGGTAGACTTGCCCTGCCGTTCCCAGGATTGGCACCAATCTTCCTTGCCTCCCTTAAAGCCAGCTTTCCTAGCAGGGGACAGTGACAGACAATGTGGGTGCTGTCTCTAGCAGCTACCCTATTCTAGGCCCTGCCCCTAAGTTGCTATGGAAACACTAACACCCCAGGAATGAGACATAAGGTGGGAGGGTCTATCTGCCCACCTGGGACTCCGCATACCTACCAGGACCAGGAAGGATCATATTTAAAAGGCAGATGGTAATCCCTCAAGCTTTAGTCTGACCATCCTTATCTCTGCCTATAGTTCCAAAGCCCTGTCACCTGACCCCTTAAGCTCCTGACTACTGCGACTATACCTTTGTACTCCCTGGAGGAGGCCCTGCTGAATAAAATAAGCTTGTCAGCTGTGAGGGTGAAGGGTAAGGGGGGCCCCAGGACAGTTGCACGAGACAGGGTTTTCATACTCTACCCTGACCCTGATGTCACTGGGGCCACTTCCCTTCTTGTGACTCATCTCTTCAGGTCAGGCTAATCTGTTATTTTGCAGACAATTTTCCCACAGCTAGTCATGGGACAAGGAGTTGATTTTTTTTTTCCCTACAGATGGTAGAAACTGGCTTCCTCTTAAATTACACCCAGGAACCTTGACCAGGTCTCGGGTACTCCTAAGGTAGTCCTTGACTCTAGCCTGCACCGGGACACAGGATTACAAAGCTTGCATCTATCTAAAGGACTCCTAGTGCCAGGGGTACAATGTGAGGCATCACAGCTGGTAAGCTGACTCTAACAGTGGGAAAGAGATTAGAAAGACAAACAGGACACCAGGATCCTCTATGAAGGCCAGATTCCAGCCAGCCGGCTGGTATAAGGGGATGCAGGTCAAATCAATGAGGGCAGATTTCAAGCCTCCCAGAGGAAGCCATGTAGACTAGGAGGGGGTAGTGCTGAGGGAAGGGTCAGTGGAGGTTTCCCTGATGATGTGTCTGAACACAAGGGTATAAGGCATAGATAGCCACAGCACTCAGAGAAGGTACTTAGCCGGCTAGAGCCCAGCAGGTAACCCTACTCAACAGGTGGCTCTTGGAGAACCCAGGTCATAGATCCCAGTCCCAGCCAAGGCAACTGGGCCAATATCCAGGGTAAATGCCCTGGCAGGGTCAGAGGGAACCCAAGGGAAACCTCTGCAGTGTCAGACAGACTGCAACCAGCCAACGACACTAATAACTGGGCTCTGGAAAATGGGGAACCAGGACATCTGTCTCAACAGAAAGGATGGGAAGAGCTCATCCATCCAGCCTGCGTGAGTACTGTGTCCAACTTGCCTCTCCACTACAGGAGCTAACTCTTGCACAAGTGAAACCAGAGCCTATCAGCTATAAACCCTCGTGCACACCTCTTAGCACCTGCAGCTGTGGCGACTGGAAACTCTCTGGTTTCCTCAGTGTCCACCTGTCATTTCTATTTCCTCCTCCACTTCCACCCCATTTTGCTTCCTGCACCAACACCAAGTCTGGACTTAACCGTGAGTATATAGCAGGACCAGGGGGAGGGTAGGCAGCAGCCAGGGCAGGCGGAAAGGAATGTGAGGGTGGTCAGCCCGGAGGACTTTCAAAGGTCTGTCAAGTTCACCTGCAGACAGACGTCGGTCCCTCTTTTGAATCCTCCAGCCAAGAGGCACGTCTGTCATCAAGCTAAGTGAGTGCTCCCGAGTCAAGGCATCAGAATCAGGCTGAGGGAGTGCAGAGAGAGCACAGAGATGGAAAAGAGAGGGTAGGGAGCCTTAAAACATGCAGCAACCAGGAAGAAACAGAAGAAAGCCGGCCAGGTGACTGGAAAACAGAGAACAGAGAAGAGCATGAAGAAGGAAGAGAGGAATGGTAGGTGGGGTGGGGGTAGGGAGCAAAGAGTTGAGAACAGTACAAGAACGGGAAAACAGAGCAAGTAGGAACAGCGGTGAGCGGTAAGACCAACATTCGCAACAAGTACAATCTGCCTGCTCAGATTTGGATGTTAATTGCTCAATAGCACTGAGGCCATGTGGCTTCTGTTTCCCTTTGGTGACACTGATTCTTGCAATGCCACTTAAAAGGAGACTGTTGGTTAGAGGATGCTTGGGTATTTACTACAGTTGGGCCAGGATAGCTCACAGACAGACAGATAGACAGACAGACAGATGTATCCCTCCAAGATATGAGCCGCTATCAGGCCAAGGAGGCCAGAGGCTAGAAGACCCTTGGTCTGAGTCAGACAGAAGGAACAGACAAGAGGAGGCAGAGTTGAGCTTCTCTTCCGCCCACTGTCACCTCAATCCTCAATGTCCTCAGATCAACACAGGCCAGTTGGGGTGCTCAGTGGGGCTGTGGATGGAAGATCAATAAAAACCTCTGGGATAGGCCAGCACAGAGCAGCTTTGTGGGAAGTCAGAGTGTTAGCTGACAAGTGTCTAACTTTAAGGGACTGCTTTATTCCATGTTGGAACACACATATGGCCCAGAGGAATGATTTGGACCAACAGCCCCCCCCCCCCCAAAACACGAGCCTCACCTCGAGCCCTTCCTCTGCTCCCTCCAACCATGCCATTCTACCATCCTGACACGTTCTCCAAGGCTCAGTTCCCACCGGAGCAGAACTAGGTACAAGAGGAGGTAAGCATGCGGGAGTGGAGTGGAGGAGTGGGGTTCACAGCACAGAGCAGCTTAAAGAAGGGGAGCCAAGGGTATGAAACCAGGCCAGGCCACAGTGTGCCTCAGCTGGCCAGTCCTCCTGAAGGCACAGAGTACTCAGACAGGGAAAGCTGAGGGACTTTAGCCAGTTGTTCTTCCAGGAAAGAGTCCGGGGCCACACATGCAACCTAATCTCTGTGACAAGGAAAATGGAGCCCTTGCAGGCACTGCTGACTCCACAAAGCACTTTCAGCATCCAGAACTGGAAAAATGGTCACTAAGGATGACCTAGTGACCCTGCTTTTCAGCCAAGTCTTCAATAGGAGCATGCTTTGGAGGACACTGCATGTCCGTGACACACCCTATCATATAGCACAGTCTCTAGCACCAGCTCCTCCACAAGATGTCTTGCCTGCTGATGCTAACTTTAGCCCTAAGTTCATACCCCACACCTCACCCTAGCCACAGAATTCTGCTGGCCTTGGAGCAGTCACTCGGTCCTGGCTGCTCCCTGACTTCATATAGGACACTAGATGAGGAAAGAGGTGAAGTGGGTCATTTCTTCATGTCCCCAGATCACAGCCTCCTCCCCAGAACATATCTATCCTGCTGTGGAAGAGAACTACTGTGTCTGTTTTGGGATGAGAAGAAGAGGTCGACAAGAGCAAAAATTCAGAAGACCCAAAGTGTACTTTGCAACACTTCTCTCTCCCCTTGTCCCCACCTCCACACCCATTTTAGTATAACCCAACAAGAAGAGAAACAGAAATACTTACATTGTACCAACTCTGGCTTTTCTGAAAAGACAAAATAAAAGAGAATAGGATTAGTTAGGGAAGGGACGTCAGAAGTGGCCAGAGTATTCCTTCCCCCTGGGGTGAAGGTGACACAGACAGCGGAGGGTGGGCAGGGAGGAGGAATTCAAATGCAGCTGAATGCTTCCCATGTCGATGCTCAGGAGGGTCTTCCTTTCACAAGACAGCTCCAGAAAGGAGGCCCGGGGAGCAGTCCATGCTGGGAGCCCCCACCACAGCTGGGGCGGTTGGAGATGCAGGCAGTGGCAGTACTAGCTAGCGCTCAACCAGAAGGGAGTCAGAGCCCCATCGCCAGGTCCTACTGATGGGGAGGTGGGATATGTGGTAGGTATCCAAAACCTAGTCCCCAAGCGGGGTTTGACTAGAAGCAAAGTAGACATAGAGCCCAACAGGGCCTCCTGCTCCAGGTCATGACCCTGTCAAAGGCAGGGTAGAATATTTTGGTGAAGGGGGAAGAAGAGGCTATCTAAAAAGTCACACTATACTCTCAGCTATTGAGTGAATAAATTCCTTCTACCCCAACAATTGGATGACCTCCTAAATAGCTAACAAATGCTTGGGGTTCTGCAGGGGAAGAAAGTAGAATTGTGTCATCTCTAAAGGCTTCTTCCAATGCATGGTATTACATATAACTCGGTATTCGTACAACCATATTCAGTCCCAGCTCTAGAGTTGAGGCATTCTCATTCTGATCTTCCCGTGGGATCTGAAACTTTCTAATGAACGAAGGGGAGTTGGCTAGATTGTGTCTTGTCTGTCTCCAACCTCTACTTATGAACATTCTGCTCTGATGTTAGAAACTTTACCAACAGGTAAAAGCCTCAATGAGATACCAGAGGTATAGAGCCTATACAGTCAGCAACTTAGAGCTTGTGTCAAAGAGCCAGCTAATAAATGCAGAGCTGGGTAACCACCGTGTCAGCTAGTAAGGTGTGTGTGTGTGTGTGTGTGTGTGTGTGTGTGTGTGTGTGTGTGTGTCTCACAGGATGGAGGTGACTATGAACCAGGGATCATCAGTGACTGTGGCCACAATGATGACCAGATGATCATGTGATCTCCCTCCCATCACCAACTTCTTCCTTGCCTGACACCTTGACCCTCTACCCTGACACAGTCAGCATAGTGGCCAGAGTTAGGGAGTGGAAGGGGCATATGCTTTTCCCTCACACAGATTCAACTGGCCAGCCTAGCCAGAGCAGCAGGTAGCGATGCAGACACTCAGTTTCCCTCTGCTAAGAATTCCTTGTGGTCATTCCACAAAAGGAATGGTGGTCTAATCTAGAAAACATAGTCTTCTGGCTTCCAGAAGGTGAAGGCCAAACCCACATAGCCAAGACTATTTCATCATAGAGTGGGAATTGCTATCTCATAGGAAGGAATTCTGGACCTGAACATACCCACCTAAGTCACTCAGCTAAGGCTATGCGTGCCTGGAGAGGGTAGGTGGAGCAAGAAAGTTATACCTAGCTGGGCCATCATTTCTATAGATCATTTTGGGTGTTCACAATGGCAACTGACTCCAGGTCACACAGAATGGGGTTGTGTTCATTTCACGTCATGATGAGCATAAGTCTACTCTTGCAGCTACCGACCAAGTTATCGATCCACAGTTAGCTTGTACTGTATTAACCCTGACCAGGCTAGTCATCTGCTTCCCAATTGAGGAAAATCTCTCTCAACTGCATCCAAGCATTTCACTCCTTGGAACTTTTGTATACAACCATAGGAGGAAAAGGGGCACTAGGAACAGGATCCTTTGTGATCCTCAAACACGGTGCCTGCCCCTTCTCCCCCATGTAGACGGAAGCAGATCTTCCCTTTCTATACACTGACATGAAGATGCTAGCTCCTTGAGAAACTACTTGACACAGAGAGCTTCAGAATCCCAAGAGCTTTCAGTTAGGAACATCTGTCCCATCTCTGACTAGCTCCGTGGTACCTTTATAGCTAACATTTATTATCTTATAAATTGAGGATATAAGAAAGGATGTCTCAAGGACTAAAAGAAATGAGAAAAGTACCCCATAGAGTAAGAACTTTGGAGGCTCTGTCCCTGACCATATCCCTACACAACTCCTTCTCTACCAACACTTGTCATGTACACTTACATCTCCAGTGAGACCTATGTTAGCCCTCAAGATGGTCTAGCAGGAAGGAGTTCCTAACCCTTGACCTGCCTCCTGGAGGAGAATTATATCCTCATGGACCCGCATTCCTAGGCTGAGTGCTAAAGGGACCTCCTGTGAAGGAGGTTCTCAGAGGGGCTTAAGGCCCAGGAGGGTGACAGAGGCACAGTCAGACAGGACAGAGACTGCCTACCATTGTAAATCCATTGCTATGCCCCTACGTGGCGGAGAGAGCTAGAGCTCAAGAAATCACAGAAGTAGTGGGCCGGGTTCTAGGAGCCTGTATCATCAGATGGTTAAAAGGGGGAAGGAAATGAGAACGCAGAACTGCTGGAGACAGGATGGAGCTGGAGAAGGGCCTGGAAGACTTGTTTTGGGTTTCTTTGGCCTTTTCTACAAGGAACCAGACAAGCGAGGACCAGCTGGAATGTAAGGCTCCTAGAAACATACCTAGCCTACTGTATAGTAGTTTCCTGCCCTCGCATCTAAAAGCATCTGCTAGAACAAAGACTCAAGGCATCTGGAAGGTGAGCTGAGGCGGGGCAAGGGGTGAAGGGAGATTGGGGCCAGGAGCTCTATGTTAGGCATAAACTGGAGCCAGGAGGCAAGAACAAAAAACAAAACAAAACAAAACAAAGCAATGTCTTACTTTGATCAGATTAAGTCTGTCATACTGAAAGGAAAAACCACAAAAATTAGAATTCTAACAAACAAACCATCAAACCAACAAACAAAAAGGTGAAAGGTCACAGGAGCACCAGTGTCACAGCACCGGGCACTGCCAAGCACCAACAGAGAGCTAAGCTGCGAGGCAGAAGCCAAGCATTGAGTGGCCCTATCTACTTGGCAGGCCTGCAAGGGCAGAGAGCAGCTCTCCAGAGCGGCTGGGGGCAGGAAAGCATGTCCTGGCTCCCTCTGGTGGCCACAGGCCATCACTACTGAGCGCGGCGTGACCGTGGCCCAAATGCAGAGGTTTCTGGGAGTGATAATCAGCCCTGAGGTCCTTTAGCTCCCTACTCTTAAGTGGAAGCAAGAATCAGCCTCAACCACTGAAATTGTGATGAGGAAGGTAAAGCCTTAATGATTTCCTGTCCCTAACGAAGGAAAAAATGGAAGTCAGAAAGGGGGGGAAAGAGACACTGTGAAGAGGAGACATCTTACAGCCTGCTTGACAACCACACAAGGTGGCCTCTTCGCAGGAGGCGGTCAGGGATGGCCCAGCTATAGTTGTAGTGAGAACAGATCTAACTCACAGAGCCTCCACACAGCTATATCCGACCACCTTGAAAGGCTGCTCCCCGAGGAAGCAGCTTTAAAAGCTGTGGCCTCACCCCTGCAGCACCTTCTTGCAGTCCAGGAACAGGGAAGGGGGGAAGGGGGGGCCTGCTTTAAACCCATTTCCCATGGTGACTCTGGTATTGATCTTCTGCAGGCTGGGCGTCTTACGCATGCGCGCTGCAGGCTGACCACGGCGGCTCCCTAGTGCTGCTGTACAACGTGGTCCTCCCTCGCCAGCCGTCACTAAGCACTTTGCAGCTCCCTGAATGAGTTAGGCCTGGAGGGAGGAGCTGCACACTTCACCATAGGATTGGAAAGACTAAAAGACTCGGCAGATGTGGGAGAGAAGGTACAACCTGGTACCCACACCCAGCTGGGCTCTCCCTTGTCCCGATGAGCCTGGAGCCCTCTGGTACACACTTCAACTCGGGCAGAGGGGTGAGCACTGGTGTAGTGACAAAAGGTCTTATACAACTCCTGTCCCCAGATATCAGGCACGCCTGAACCTGCCCAGCCTCCTACACCCGCAGAGGACTCCCGCTGCCTTCCTCACTCCAGGCTCTCCTCTGCTGGCAATAGGCACTTAAAATCCTGAGAGCCACATGATACACTTTGCGTCTGAAGGGCACAGTGGGCAGGCTTGGCTGTGGAGTTTCCTGTTCTTCCATCGGGAGCGAACAGCGGTGTGCGGTCCTCCCTGAGGACACTTACAGACCCTGTTGTAAGTCGTTTCTTGGCTTCTTCCAACTACACTTCTTCCCAACAATCGACTTCCTGGACCCTACTGCCAATTGTTCACCATTTACTCACTGCAACTTCCCCTCAGAGATTCTAGGGCCCTGGGTAGAGGCTGGTGTATCTCCCTCCCACACTCATATACCTAAAGCCTGGTGGGTATGTCAGTCATCAACCTCCAGGTTCTGGTACTGTACCTTCTGTAATCAAAACTCAGGCCTCTAAGTATGAATGAGTACCAGAGTGGTACAAGCAAGTTGGGGGGGGGGGAGGTGACCTGCCAAGTAGCTCTCAGGGGCAGGAAGAAAGATGAACTAGGCAGATCTCAAGGTCTTCCTCACTTCCACCAGTGAGGCCACAGCTGCCCATCCAAGGGTCACGTGAAACAACAGTGTGACTGAGTGGAGGCTCGGCACCCACAGGAACGGAACTACTCCCTGCAGGACTCTGCTTTTAGAAAGTGCCACACAAGGAGGGAGACACATTCCCACTAGTGGTGGTGTTTGAGAAGCAGGCAGACACGGGGGGGGGGGGGGGGGCAGGGTCTGTTCTCTGACGTCAGGCACAGTGGGAGTGGCCCCCTCAGTGACTTCCAAGCCAGCCTGCCAAAGGGTTGGGGTGGGGAACAGTGGGTTCAGCCCTTCTGGGAAAGGGACCAAGCAGGACATATGGGCAGAATTGGCAGGGGCGGGGGGAGGGATGCTGAGCACTACAGACAATTCAATACTAGAGGGAAGATTAAAAGACAGAGACAAAAGATGGCTTACTTTTGAGAGGCGCTTGTGAGACTAAGACCATGCATGCAAAGAAGGTGTTTGGGAAACAGTGGGGAGAAGAGGAAGAACAAGAAATCAAAAGACAAATTCAAGTGGGGTTTCTCCCGAGCCACCCAGGGATCCCCTTTCTCAAGCCCTCCGAGTCCTGCTGGTTTAGGAGCACCTGAGTAGAGGCGCCTCTTGATTGCCAGAGACCTGGGGATGGAAGGAGAACTCTGGGGAACCTTAACCATGTGAGGCCCCTGGGCTAATCCTTGGACCAGAAGCCTGGGCACTCACAGTGAGGATAAGCGTGAGAGGGATGGAAAAGCCCTATGACTATTCTCTCTGCCAGATGAGTAGGACATGGGTTGGGATAAAGGTAAGGCGGGGTGATGGCCAAGGAGGAGGTTAAAAATAGCCCTCCGGAAGGTTCCCTGAAGTCTCTCTTCCTGGCAATACAGTTGTCCCAAATAATGTTCCTTTGACAGTTCAAAGGGCCAAATTTAACGAAGGATTATAAAGATGACTCCTCCTGATCCCCAGAGCTTCTCAGGGGTCTTGAAGTTCCTTAGATGCTTACAGAGAGATGGGGAGTGGGGTGGAGAATGGGCACATGACTCAGGGCCCTCCCTGGATGATTAAACGGGAATCTATATTCAATAAGAGTCTCCCCTGCTGACCCTGACCTGTCTTGACCTCATCACATAGACACAGGGCTGCTCAGTCACGTGAGTACCCGGTAGCTTCCTGCGGCTAGCTAACGAGGGGTACCACGTCTCCAGCATGGTCTGCTCACCTTGGAATTTTTACCACCGCTCCGACCAGATTGTGAGGAGCAACTGCGTTGCACACCCTGCTCCGGGGTGGATGGGGACTTGTCCGAGGAGTGATCTGAGCCCTTCTCCACCATGGTGTCTCCGTCCTGGTTCTGTGGTGTTGGCGAGCGGGACCGCTTCCGGAGGATGGGAGAGCAGGCTGGCGTGCTGCGGTTGGAGTTACTGGCAGTGCTGCAGGGGCAGATGGAGACGGGGAATGAGATGGAGAGGGAAGAGGAAGAAAGGAAGGAAGGCTGTGAGTGAGGTCGGCCAGATACCCATGCAAAGGAGCCAGCTCAGGGAGCCCAGGCAATAGACTGAGGAGACGACCCAGCGAGGGACTTGCTGCACTGTAATGCTGCTGCTGGCCAGCAGGGAGCAGTAGTGCCGGCGTGAAAAAGGGAAACAGGACTTGAAACAAGCAGTTGCGTATTTAAATGTTCACCCGTGCATCCACGAATCTACGCATCCAATCCTGTTTGAGCTTTAACTATATGCAGAAAGCTATCAGGGAAGATAATTTAGATCCTGAAAGAATCCCTCAATGCCACCAGCTCATTTTTATACACACTATGTTTCAACACTTGCTCATAGTTGACAACCCCGCTTTTCAAAGCATTCACATATATATGATTTCATAGGCATGTCTTTTACAAATTATCACGTTATTTTATTCCGCATGTGTGTGGGCAGGCATGCATGTGCCATGGGCATGCCTGTAGAGGTCAAAGGGCAACTTGCCAGAGTCTGTCTCCTCCTTCCACAGTGTGAGTCCTGCGGAATACACTCAGGCCACTGGCTTGGCCGGTGAGCACTTTCACCTACTGAGCCATCTCACTGTCACAGGTACCCTTATGTGTCTTAGGACATTCAATTGAGTTAATAATGACAAGTGCCACTATCCTTCAGTTTAAAAGATAGAGATAAATTCCTGATAGAGATAAGAAAGTGACCCAGGGCAAGAGCCTCAACGTTTGCTCCAGATGTAAGTCACTCAGACTATCACGTGGCTGTTCCACTCAGGGGTGGGGATAGGGAGGCTTATTCTCATATCCCAAATTCACTTCTAAAAAGTTCCTTGTACTTCCCATGGCACTAAATCCAGTTATACCTAGGCATTCGATCTGTTAATACAGTTAAGATGGAAACTTAGCTTGTGTTTTTCATTAGCATAGAAGAGGTGAAGAGAAATGGGTGGAGAGGAAAGATTGAACTTTGTTCTGTTTTCAGAGAACAGAGAAAGGAAGGAGATGGGCAGGGAGGGAAGAAGACTCAAAAAAAAAAAAAAAAAAAGAGGCATGGGAAACGGGAAGGAACAGCCTAGGAGATTACACAGCCCCAGAGCAAGGTGATAGGAGGGGCAGGATCCTGCCCACCTGCTCAGTAGCCAGACTAACCCAGGAAACCAAACCGGCTGGCAATCCATATTCTGGCCTTGCCTCAGGATGTAGAGGGCAGGGCGGAGGACAGTGATATTTGCATGAAGATCTAGCTGTAACCTCAGATGCTCCATGGAGACCTTTGTAAAGATTACCATGCCCTACCACCTGGATAAACTCAATATAGAGTGAGCGTCCACATGCCCATCCAAGTATTGGTAGGGAGGGGGAAGAAGTAAGGGTGTGAATAGGTATAGAATGGAGCCGGGAGCTCTACACGTTGACCTCCACGACGTGTACACGCACGTACGCACACACCACACTGCACACGTGGGGATTAAGAGGACAACTTTAGGGAGTTGGTTCTCTCCTTCTACCATGTGGGTCCCAGGGATCGAACTTGAGTCTTCAAGTTCAGGAGCGAGCCACCTTTGCCTGCTGAGTCATCTCTCTCTGCCCCACTAGATCTTCTCATGTTGCCCAAACTAGAATTTAGTTCTTCTCCAATGTGCTCTTCACCTCCGTGCCCACTCTTGCTTCTCTAACTTGATGTGATACTGAGTGAGTCTCCTCTGCCACCAGCCCTGCTCACGCAGACCTCTGCCCATTCCTTGTCCTTCTCCAAAGGCACCGTCATGGCTCAGAAGTGGCATCTCTCCCATTCCACCCCACTCCATCCTACTCATTCTGTTTCCACAAGGCTCACTATTCCATCCTTCCCTTCCTGTCCTAGGGTCCTCCCTCGGGTTCTCAAGGTGTCTTGCCTGGACTTGTCCAATAGCCTTAGTTATGTTTTCAGTGTGTGTGTGTGTGGGGGGGACACCCAGAATAATAGGGGGTCATCAACCCCACCGTGCTTGGCCTCCACTCCAATCCTCTTCTATACAAGAAGAAATCCCTGTAACCATAGTTCTGCACCTTGGCAGAGTCATTACTAGCCTTGCTACACTGCTAAACCTATTAAAAGATTACCCATAGTCCTGTAGATTTGAACACATTGTTAAGCAAATAAAACCAGTTCCTATGCATTCTGTGTATCGACTTAACCTTTCTAACTAAGGCATGCCCTTAACCTGATCCTACAAGCAGTATTAAAAAAGAATTGCTGTTATTATTTGGTGATGGGGCACTGTAGAGAGGACCAATATTGATCAGTCAACAGACAAGACCTCTGACCTGAATTCAGGAAGAGTCCTGGAACCCTTGGCTTGTGAGAAACCTGAGCAACCTGGTCAGGGTGAAATGACTGTGTCTGGGGCCACATAGTACAATGTTAAACACCGAAGTCCACATAGGTGAATTAAAAAAGACCCTTGTGTTTAGTGCATTTATCATGAGGCAGAACTAGACATGACCTCTCAATGGAATATAAGTTATAGGTAGACAGGTGGTGGAGGAAAAGGGAAAGAGAAGAAAGAAAGAAAGAAAGAAAGAAAGAAAGAAAGAAAGAAAGAAAGAAAGAAAGAAAGAAAGAAAGAAAGAAAGAAAGAAAGAAAGAAAAGAGGAAAAGAGGAAGGAGGGAGGGAAGGAAGGAAGGGAGAGAGAGCAGGCGAAAGAGAGCAAAGGGGAAAGAGAGACAGAGACACGAAAAGCTTTACTTGAAGAATTGGATTCAGAGAATGTAGCCAGGGAAAGTCATGAAAGTCAAAGAAGGGCAGAAAGAAAAAGAGAGAGAGAGAAAAAGCAAAAGCAGCATGAACCGAATGAAAGTCTTAAACAACATGGAAAACACGGAGAGTGACAAGAAGCTGCGCGAGAAACAGTTTTGAACTGAAGCTCAAAGGAGCCCTGCAATCCTCCAGTCTCCCTAACAAGAGGTGCACTGAGACCCCCGATGAGGACCCCTAAGCCAGGAAGACAGTCCCTTGTTCCCACCTCTATGTGTAAGCCCGGCAACAAAGACGAGCTTCCCTCCTGTCCCAGTTACCTTGCTCACAAAAATAAAAGCATGTCCTTGAGCCTCACAAAAATAAAAGCATGTCCTTGAGCCTGACCACAGGGTCTCACACTACTCGTGGTCAGAGCCCACTTCCTATCCTCAGGTGTGGCTGGCATCCTTGAGCAATGGGGACATGCAGCCGAGGACAACGGTTCTCTTTCTACCAAGTGGCTCTCTTCACAAGCCCCCCAACCTGCGCCTCACACACCCTGGCAGCTGCAGTACTTTTCTTGGCTTCCCTTCCCTAGCCTTAGTCCTGGTGAGGTCCTGCGGGCACAGGCAGACCTTGTCAGAGTGTCAGCTCCCTGATCAGCCACCCGTGCAGCTTTTTTTCAGAACTCTGAGCAGAGCACAATGGTCAGCTGGTGTTCTTTATTCGTGTTTGTGTGTTTGTCTTTATGAAAGATTGTTTCTGCCCCAGATACTGCAAAATACATACCTGCCACCACTATGGGTGCCCTGCGCCTCCACCTGTTTGGATTGCAGCCTCTGTACTTGCGATCTTATGGTCCCACCAGCACCACAACCCTAGCGCATTCCCTGTCAGATTCCCAAACCCATTCCTATGGAGCCCTTAAAGACGGCGTGCATGGCTATAATACTATCAGTGTCAAGGAGCATGGGTAGCTTTTAAAATATGACTCTCTGATCTATTCCGGGGCACTGCCATCTGGAGAGCACTGAATTTAAAATCTGGGCATTGTACCTCAAAGCAGCAGGGTAGGGTCAACTGCCAATGTGTCATGTGAGCAAGTCCAGCTCGAAGGCCCATTTAAGCCATTTGCCTTCTGTGCTACTTTGGTTCCTGAGTCTCATTTTTTCTCATTTGAAGATTATTTAGCATAATGCCTGATGCATAACCAGCCCCAATAAATAGCTGAGTCACAAAAAAAAATGGATCCTAAACTCCCTTGGCCTCTTTGCTCAATCTCTTGAGCCTACTGGGGAAAGTGTAAAAGACGTAAGTAAATGTTGCTGGACATGACTCATGGAGGATGGCGGAGACGGGGGTGGGGGCGGGGTGGCTGCAACACAAAGTGTGGTACCTAAAAGGCCAGGAGCCCAGTCTTGACCCCATACCATCTCCAGCTGATTTCCAGGGGTTCATTTTTCAGAACCTGCATCTTAAATAAGTACCACTCAAAAGCTCCAAAATCACTATGCCCAAAAAGCATCCTTTGAAGGATGGGGAAATAATTGATATATCTATACATCTTTGGTTACAGAGCCTCCTTTATAATGCTATAGGTAGACAGACTCACTGGAATGGCAAATATCACTTTGAACTCATTATATGAGTGCTAGTATAGAGAGCTGAAGCAGGTCTGATGGAGCGAAGGCAGGGCATGTGGTAGAGGAGAGCAGGGCCCAATAGGGTGTCCCTGACTTGTGGTCCCCCTGCTAATTATCACTAGCATGCACAGGCACCTCACCCTTCCCAGTCATCTGGCGAAAGCGGATTCTTGTACTGATCGACATATGACCCATCCATCCCAGTGCTGATTCTAAAGTCTCATTGATAATCCTCCCGTGTTCTTCATGAGTCCACTGCAATTATCCGTGTAAATTAGGCAGCCTTCCTTGAGTTTGCTCATAGCCTATGTTTATGTGGCTGAGATAGGAAGACCACAGGTGTGTGTATGTTAACACTTTGCAAAGAGTTTACATGCTGCTTCCAAATGCCTCCATCAGTAAGCCTGCCCACCTACACCAGTTCCAAACTCAAGAGTCTATAGAGGACTACTGACGGTGGTTATTCTTCCTCGTGTTCTTGCTTGTCCACTAAGAGTTTCTGGATTTAATGTCTGCGCCCATCAAAAACCACAGCACAGTATGTGGGAATGGCAGACCCACTAGGACTTTTTAGACCATAATCATAAATCCCAGCTGGCTCCCTAGTTCCCCTGACATCACCTTCCTAAAGAAGAATCAGTCACTACTTTTAAAAATTAGCCTTCCCCAGTCAATACTAAGACACATCTTGGGAATTTTGCAGCAACATACAGCTTTTGGGATGTGGGATGAGTTTGAAGTGGAAAAGATGGAAAATGTACTGTTGTCTTTATGCAAAGAGCTCCCTGTGGTCACAGATGGAACCTGTCCTCTCAATACCCAAAATCTGAAGTCTAACCCTGGAAAAACTCCACCCTGGAGTCAGTTTCTTCCAAGAAAAGAATGCCCAGTTACATCTTGTGGAGTAGCTGTCTATACTCTTCCGTGGGTTCAGTGCCTATAACTCAGGGTACTTCCAGGGGTCAGCTTCCTTCACCTATTGATTCCTCTTTCCTGGACTTTAGAACCCAAGGAGCGTGGGCTCCATTGGTAAGTGCTCACCACACAACCACGAGGACCCTAAGTTTTATCACCCACAAGCTTGTGTTCCTGTTACCCCAGTCCTGAGAAGAAGGCCCCTTGGACTGGTTGTTCAGCCAGTCTAGCCAAGTTAGGGCACTCCTGGTTCAGCGAAAGATCTTATCTCTAAAAAAAAAAGGGTAGAAAAATGAACAAAGAAGACAACATCTGATATTGACCTCTGCAATTCATGTGCACCTGTGCACACCAACAGCTACATGCCTACCACCACAGAGCAAAACGGAAAACATTGATAATACAAGGAATGCTTAAAACTGATTTTCAAAAAAAAAAAAAATTCTTAATGAAGTAATGACACAGCCCGTTAAACACTTGCTGCCAGGCAGCCACCAGACCACCTAGCCTTCTTCCCTCTGGGTACATACTTGCTGGAGAAGTCTTAGCAGTGACTTCAGTTGTTGATGAATTAAGTGAGTAAGTGACACATCGGCACGATCCATGTAAAGTCTTGGGCCAAAGAGAGAAAAGCAGGACTTCAGTTACCCTGACACTGGCATTCATGGTCCAGAGAAGTAACAGGGAAAGAGAGTGCTGGTCAGGGCAAAGGCCTTTTCGTGCTCAAGCCAAAGAGAAGGACTCTTCATCACAATGATTGAAGCCTCTGTCTACGCCATTCCCCACTGCCTGGCCTTCCTGCAGCTTGTTGAGCCCAGAGTTTGGAATTCAAACCAGGAACAGACATGACAAACGCTATTTTTCATTTCCATGGAGACCAGAGCCTGCAATGGAACCGGGGCTCCATGGCTGAAATGCCAAAACAGCCTGACCCACTTTCCCGCCCCCCCCCCTCTTCCTACAAAAACAAAATAAGTTTGTTTGGGTCCTTCCAGGGCAAGGGAGAAGCCAGGGCTGCTGTTATCTCCTTGGATAGATCAAAGAGAAACAAATTATCGTCTCCATGGCTAACACTGGGTATGCTACAGAGCCAGTCAGAAGTCAGACAGCTGGTCGCACAGGCACAGACTACACTCGATCCACACTGCCTCCTTGTCCACGCTTTCTGGGGAGAAAGACTGGAATCCTCCAAGGCCTGTATCCAGAGGGCATGGAGCTGCTTCCCCCATTTCATCTTGTATCTCTGCATCCCTGTGTTTTTCCAGTCTCCCTGGGCCATTCTCTTCCTCAAACCCAAGTTCACCTCCGCCTGAGGGTTCCTACTGGTCTCTGTTCTCCTCAGCTAAACTTTCACATATTGGGTTTTTTTCCCCCCACCATTGCACCAAAAGTCAAGTGCTGCCTCTCTGCAACAGTTTCCTGAAGGACCACTCATCCGAGTGACCTTGCTGCCCCCCATACCCATCACTCCACCAATCCTTTATCTTTCCTAACCCTTATAGGAGCTGAATAGTCATGCTTTTGTGGCTCCCCTTTTTCTCACTATACTGAACACTGTTGGGGTGGGGTCTCACCTCTAGAGAAGTTCCCCCAGTGCCTCTATGGGAACAACTGTCACATGCTGGGATCACATGCATGCCCTAAGTGACTGCAGGGCTACCCATTCTAGCACTATCTTAGACATACCTTTGTGAAGCTGGCCAAGTCAGCCTTCCTTATAGCTCCAGCTCTTACTCTTTATTTCAACTTCTGAGTTGATAAAAACTGAAATATGACATCACTTCCAAACTCCTGGCTCGCCTTGCCATTTTGTCTAGACATCAGAGTATCTGGGTTTAAAATTCTGAGCTCTCTGGTGCCCCCACCCACCCCCACCCCCACCCCCCCGACAAATCTGTGAACCTGTATTCCTTGTCTCTGTTCTTTGTCTGCCTTACCTGAAAGAGAGTCTTAAAAGGAATAAACCTGCACAGGTTCCTGGAATTGCCCATTGAGTGAAAGGGGTTTAAAGTTTAATGCAAATTCCCAGTGAAGAAACTGGGTGAAGAAACTGGATCTTATTCCTAAATCCTGCATCTTCTGTGTAGCAGAGGCAAAAAGAATACAGTACTATACTGACTCCCTAATTCCATAGCACAGAGACTCAAAAATAAATGAACCATAAGATATTAAAATCACAGATAGAACCTGCTAATGTTCTACAATCTTGTCCTCCCAAGAGTGTTTTCAACAGAGCAACTTAAAGACAGGTCTAGTTCTGCTGGGCTGGCTGCATGATCTCTAACAGTATAGTTTGGAAGGGGCCTTACTGGTCACACTTCCACTCCATGCAGGGGAACCACACAGCCTGGGGTCTGCTGCATGAGAATTTCAGTAATGGGCCAATGCAGGCAGGTGCTGGTATCTCTTAAAAAAGACCTTATCAAAGATCACTCATTCTCTCTCTGTGTCTCTGTCTGTTTCTGTCTCTGTTTCTGTCTCTGTCTCTCTCTCTCTGTCTCTCTCTCTCTCTCTCCTCCCACCACCACCACTCTGGATTTTTTTTTTTAAAAATAAAGCTAATCTTACTCAGTTAACATCACCAAGCAAGTGCTTTCTAAGCACCTCTAACTGTGTAAAACAAATTCAGTCTCAGGGCCCCACCGGGCAGTAGCTAGGTCATGGTTCTTTGTATCCATATACATTAAACATGACACTGGACACAGAGTAGGGACTTAACAGTCTTTAAACTTGCCTCTAGCAGTCTTTGGCAAATCTAAGTTCAACTCTACCCAAAACATTTCAGAATCTTCAAGGCTCAGGAATACAGGACCTTGTCAAAGCAGACGCTAAGCTATCTCAGGAAGTCCCTTGGAAAAGATTTTCAGTCCACTTGGGAGACCACCAGCTAGTCAAATAAGGCAAGGAGGAGTTCAACTGAATAGAATTTCCAGCTCCCTGAGTTTGCTCATCCTGGGCCCCTCCCCCAGCCTCAGCAAAATAAAAATGGCTCAGGGCTAGGGGGAAGGGAAAAGGGCTCACCTTGGTAATGTGCTTGCCTCACAAGCCTGAGGATCAGATTTTGGTTTCCGCTTCTGGGGAAGCGGAAGCAGGAGGATGTCTAGAGCTGGATGGCTAGCTAGGCCAGCCTAGTGGGTGAATTTGAGGCTCATGAAAGACCCTAACTCATGAAGATAGCTGGCATCCTTGAGGATGACAGCAGAGAGGTTGCCCTCTGGACTCTGCATACACTCAAGGATATATGTGTTTCAGCCCACTCCATCCTACCACAGTCATCAGTGGAAACATGTTCCGTGACAGATCATGTCTTGACATGAGGAATAACATCTCTGACTAAGGAATGTCTAATCTGGAGGATGAGACAGATGTGTAGTTAACTAACACCATGTAACGGGAACTACTTGGATTAAATGAAAACCTCCCCCCCCGCCCCAAATAGGTCAAGGCAACTAAGCTTGAGAACCAAAGAACTGCACAGCAGAAATTAGGTGGCCTCTCTGACTCAGCCCCTTCCCTGTGTGTGATCTCACGGCAAACCCCTCCACTCTGAGCTTCAGCTTCAATTGTTAGGAAAATGAGCGTACATTCTCTGCACCCCCCACAAGGATATGAGAAGGAGGGAGGGAAGGAACACACTGCAAAGCACTGAGAGCCCCAGCATCTCTGGGACAGAAGGGCTCGGATCTACACTAGGGGAAGGATGCAGAAACGAGACACAGGCAGTCTGAGCCCTCAAACAGCTCAGCATCGCTGCTTTCCCTGTGGTCAGGATTACATCCACACAGGCAGCAGAGATCACCATGGAAGATCCTACGTGGGCAGGTGGATGCTCACAGAGGAACAGCAACCTGCCCATTGCTCTCCTAGTTCTCACTTCGGTGGGACAGCCACCTGCTAACCCTTGGTTGACCCTTCAGATCCAAACCCAGCTCTCATGTATTTTCTATCACTGTCTGTAAAATTAAGAAGGTCTTGAGTTCGAGTACATAGCGCACACACATAAAAAGCCAGAAGTAGATGCACATGCCTATAATCTTGTCGTTGGCGGCTGGACACAGATGGAGCCCAGGAGCTTGTTGGTCTAGCTTAACTGAACTAGCTTGAAAGGAGACACTTCTGGCTCAGTGAGAGACCCTATCTCAAAAAAGAAATAATAATAATAATAATAAATAATAATGTGGTGGATAATAGAGGAAGACCCCCAAAATCTTAATCTGGTCTCTCATGCATATGCCCTTGCACGAAAGCGTGCGCGTGTATGCACGCACGCACACACACACAGAGGCACATATATACTTTATATAAAACCACTATGCTAAAGCCATGGGCATTTAGAATAATGAGGACTAGCAGAGGAAGGAGTCTGTCTGCCTAATCTAAACTACACTCAAGGAAAAACCCAGAACTTTCTTGTTTGTTTGTCCATTTGTTTGTGTGCCTGAGACAGAGCCTCACTATGTAGCCTTGGCTACTCCCTGTGCAGACCAGGCCAGGCTCAAATTCATAGTGATCTGCCTGCCTCTGCTTCCCGAGTGCTAAGATTAAAGGTGTGCCCAACCACACTCAGAATTTGTAAGAATACATTACAATTAATACCATTTTCTTTCTTTATAGCTCTCTTAAGCACAAAGTCAGGTCCTGGGCTGCAACTTCTTCACTCTTCATCTCCTTTACTGAAAGTGAAGTTTATTTCCTCAAACCTCTTCTCAGAAATTAAAAAGCGTCATCTCTCTCTCCAACATCATCCCATACAAATTTCGCTTAAGTGTGTCATGTATTTGCAAGCCTGGGGAATCAAACTCAGGATCCAGCAAATTGGAAGCAGGTACTTTCCCCACAGCTGCGGAGGCTCCAAGCGCCAGGCTCTATTCAGGTGGCACTCTTACACATCAAGGGGCAGACCGGATGCCATTATTTGGCATGCAAATCATTGATCTTTTGAATAACTCAAATAAAGCTCAAAGTACTTCCTGTAGCTTCCTACCAAAGTTCTTCCCACTCCCTCCGAGAAACCATAAGTCTCATTTCTTTTCTACAAGCAATATTTTCATCCAGCTCCCGAGCCGCTCTCCATGAGCTGATTCCTTACAATAGCAGGACAGTTGATTCTTCAGTCACTGGCTAGCTTCACTGGCCTCTGAATTGGAATCTAATTGATCACAGCCCCAATATACTGGTGAGCCCAGACAGGGCTGTAATACTGCAGAAGTGGTCCGACAGGCTCAGAATAGAGCAGGATGATCGACCCCCGCCCCCGAGCCCCATGTACTTGAGAAATCAGATCGCAAACCTATTTTTGGAGCCTTCTTCTGAATCAGGGAAATCTCGAATTAGTCATTTTCTCCTTTGGGCCTCTGGGTACTTGCTTTTACCTCATCCTTGCTAAGGGTAGGGGTGTCTACACGTGTTACATACTGATGTACATCCCTACAAGGAGCACACCCACTCACCACTTCCCCTCACTAGGCGGGTCCTGAGTTCCGGTGCGGCAATGAAGTCACCCAGTTCTTATTCTCAATTGCCGATAGGCTTATATCTCTAAGGGAGATGCAAAACCACGGACCTTAAATTCTTACCAGGATGAATTCATTGATTTTACATTTTTAAATAGCTTTTAAAAAAAAAAAACCAAATCAAAAAAAATTGTAGCATATTAAACTTTTGGGGATCCAGAGAAACGTTCTATTGTGAACACATCCAAACTCATTTACTCAGAGTGACTCCCACTGTCTGAGACAGACTCAGGTATCTCACAGAGACCATGGGGCCCACAAAGCCAAAATATTTACAGAAAGAGTTTATCAGCCTACTCTAACACTGTGCACATTGTAAAGATCTTTCCTGCGGGTCCATTTCTCCTGACAAGGAAACTGTTTGACTAGAATACCACACGACTCTGGAAGGGCTGTGCATCTGCTTCAGTGGCAGTAGAAATGTTTAGGGCCACTAGAGTGGGGAAGAGGGGAAGATGGCAAAAGGTCCTACCCTTTGTTTTATCCTCATTTGAGATCAAGTTCCAAGTCACACAATGCCTACCAGGTTAATCACATCAGCAGATTCTCCACTCATGGCCCACTGACAAGTTCTTAAGGAGTTACTTTCTACTCATCGTGCCTCAGGAAGCCCTACAAAATACACCTTTCCCTGTCTCTCCTTCCAAGCCTAGCTTTTCTCATGTTGGTCCCAGACTTCTCTAAGCTGGGCAGTGCTACCATTATTCAAGGTTAGCTGTCAGGAGAGGCGAGGCAAGGACCAGAACAGTTTAATGGTAAATGTCAAAGAAAGCAGATATCGCGTCCCCCAGCCCTGGCTGAACTCTTAGCTGAGGCCAAAGGGAGGTGAATAAGTTGTCCTACCCCCAACCACCACTTCCTTGAGGCTTGGAGGAGTGAGACCCGGCTACTGAGTGTCTATTTTCTCAAAACATATGGTAAATCTCTGAGGCAAGTGCCAGCTAAGTCACAGAAGAAAAAAGCAAGTTCCTTTATTTCCCAGTCGCAAGCTGCCTGCACCTGCTCTCACCCTTCCCTTCTGTTGGCCAGATCCATATGCTGCAGGGTCCTCTCCCTTTGGGATGAGCATTATCTGTCCCTATCTTCCTGGTCACCACTCTTGTCACCTACCCGCAGGAAGTCAGTGGGTGGGGGACAGAAGCACATGGCCTGTCCAGCTTCCCCCAGCAGCTCCTGGCCATCTCTATGACGCACCATTAATTCCATCTCCTGACCATCGGTCTCGAGTCAGAGGGCTACTAAGTCTTGCTGGTAAAGGAGACTCCATCAAGTTCCAGGCTACCCCAAGGCCACCTCTCAGGGCTGGACCACTCAGCTCAGCCCAGCCCAGGTAGTGCTCATGGCGAGAGGTAGGGAAGATGGAAGCAAGGAGAAAAGGGAAAAGAATGTGGTATCTCTGCAGCATGGTGTCACACTGGCTGCTTTCTCGATCCCCGGACAGAGAACAGAAGCAATCAACATGGACTCCAGATTTACTCTGCCTCCTAAGGTCTGTGTTCTTGGCAGCCCCGAGCAGCCAGTGCCTCGCTTGGAAAAAGCACGCAACCAGACAGACAGGTCCATGCTCCAGGCCCCCAGGGCCCCCACCCCACTCCAGGACATAACCGCCCACTTCCCAAAATTCCCACAAGGAAACAAAGATAGACTGACACACACACGCACACACACATACACATACACACACATGAGCGTCAGCACAAGGTAGCACTAACCTGGAAGCCATTAGGAACGCAGCAGAGTGCAGTGCAGAAAACTCATTCATTCATGCATTGGGCAGTGGGGGTGGGGGCGGGGAGCAGGGGCCCTGAGGAGGTTGGAGGGCACTCACCTCCATACCCATCCAAAAGCCCTGTGTCTACTGGGGAGGGGACTGGGAACACAGCTTACATAGGCTGGGGGGGGGGGCTCTCCTGCTCCGCTCTTTCTTACTGCTCTGGAATTTTAAGCATGGCACCCTCTTATTTTCTCCCCCCCTCCCACCTCCCTCTGTGGCTGTTATTTGGTGTGGCAGTGCAGCGGAGCAGAAGTCCCTTTGCGTTTGCGTGTTCTCTCTCTCTCTCTCTCTCTCTCTCTCTCTCCTTCCCTTCCTCCCTCTCCGACTCCCTCACAGACAGCTGTTCTAAGCTCAGGCACGCAGGCGCACAGGAGGCAGACACACACACCCTTTCAAGCAGGAACACACACACACACACACACACACACACACACACACACACACACACAGAGGCAGCCTGCCGGTTTACATAATGCAACTCTTTGGTGCAGTCAGCTTGCCAGCTCTCAATTATTCATGCCAGCTTGGCGGGCAGAGCCACTGGGGCTGCAGGCGTTACTTCCTCTTCAGCCCCAAATCTGACAAAACAGGAGGTGATGCTCCTGGGAGCCTCTGTTCCCCTCGCTGTCACCGATTATTTCCCAGGTGTTGCCTATTAGGTCAACTTGTATCAAGGAGGTGATACTAAATAAAAACTCAAGTGCTGAGCTCCAAATAGAAGCTTGCATCCTTCAGAGGATGACAGCTGCTCTCCCCTGCCTGAGCCCTGGGAATAGGGAGAAGGAAGACAGTACTGGAGACCATAATCTGCTGTTCAGGACAGCACCTCGCTGACGGAGGCGACAGACTTTCCAAGCAGGTCAGACTCTCACAGACAGAAGAATAACACCCACGTTAAGCACTTGCCTCCATGATGAAGTGGGGTCATCTGAGTTTTCACATTCGAAGCTGCACCTCTTAAAACTGTGTTCTCTTTGTCTATTCACTGAGATGCAGTATCAGTCCCCACACATGCCCCCGGAGAATGTCTGTCTGCTATCCTATTCAGTCACCGTGCTAACAGATATCTTTCAGGCCATTCATCGCTTGCAAAGCGCATGTTCATATGAAGTAATTCAATTCTCCATATAGCCACCTGAATAGGCTTATGTGGCCCATCTAACACATGAAGACACTGAGTCCTAGAAGAAGTGAAGGTACTATGGCAAGGAGGAGGCTGTTCTTTAAATGAGAAATGTCCCTCATGGGCTTATGTATTTGAATGTTTGGTTGCCAGCTGTTGGCTCTGTTGTGGAAGAACAAAGAACCATCTAGGCATGAGGCCTAGCTGACAGAGAGCCACAAGGTTGAAAATTATAGGCTGCTCCCAGTTTGGGTTTAATATCTTTGCTTCCTGATTCACCAGATATGAACAGGCCATCATATCCTCCCTCTGCCATGCCTTCCTTACCACAATAGACTGTATCCCTTCCAACTGTCGGCCAGAGTAAACCTTTCCTCCCTTGCTTTTCGTCACAGTCTCTGTCACAGTACAAGATAAGGAAGCAATGCAGAGACTGAATTGGCCACCCAGGTCACCTGATTGTGGCCTCACAGTCATCAGCAACTTGGGTTAGTGTTCCATTGCCACCAAAAAACACCCGAGGTGAGCAGCTTAAGAGAGGAGAGATTTTCTTTGGCTCAGTTTTAGAGGTTTTAATTCATGGTCACTGGTCCTATCTTGGCACACCATTGCGCAAGTATGAGGAGAAAGAAACCTGCTCACCCATGGACTTCAGGATGCCAAGACAAAGAGTTCAACTACAGTCCTGAAATTACCTTCCATGATCATTTCTCAACAAGGCCCTACCTCCCAACATCTCCTCACCTCCCCAAAGTACCACAGGCTATTGTACCAATGTATCAAAGTACCACAGGTCATTCCTTCACTGTGTGAGCTTTTGGAGGACTGTTTGGAGACAAACTACAAAAGTATTGTCAAAAGCCCTAGGGGTACTTGAAATATTTGGAGAAGTACTGTCTGTAGATGGATGCAGAAAGGGAAATCCAACTCCAGATTAACACATGAACAATGAGATCACTACATCCCAAACTTTAATCCCTTGAGATTCTGTCTTGGAGCTTCAGGAGGATACTGCATCTGATGTTGTAATGCCTGTGCTTTGTTCCTTAAACCCTCAATGAGTACCAAAGGGCTGACAGATACATTCTCACTCTCTGGGATTTCCTATGAGATGGTACTTGTATGGGAGAACATGTTGAAGATGGATAATCACTATTCCCACCGCTGCCACTTGTATCCTCCTCATCAAACTCCTGCTGAGCACTAACACTTCTTGAGCATCTGGTAGGAAAACAAAACACAAAGCAACAACTCATTCTTTAAGTTCTTGGTCCTGTAGCCTCATCATGACAGGTCTTTTCAAGACTGTTTCTTTCTACTTCCTGTTGATAAAGTAACAGGCTTGTGGGATCCAAGAAACTGGTGAGTTTGGACTGTCTGGTCCCACTTCAGTTTCTTAAAGGCATCTCAGTTCTAAAGGAAGGCACACTGGCAATGCTGAGGGGCTTACACACTGTCTCAACTCATTCTTCCTTCTCTGTCATGAGCTCTACCTCCTACCTGCCTCTTCTCTTACTCCACAGAATGCCCTTGACCTTGGGTCAAGTCTGAATCCAAACTTAATATCTAGCCAACTGAAATTTTGCATCTGTAATCTTTAATAGGTCATTCTACCATCCCTATGTAGGACTCAGTTTATACATATAAACGGAATGTGTGTGTATACACACATACATACATACATGGAAACACATGGATGTATCACTTAGAAGATGATGGAACAAAAGCATGTGAAAGCACCCACAAAAAGTTAGGTGCATCCCCCACTGTACCCTTTACAAATTGAAGTACACGACTCATAAGTCAAATGCAAATTCTGTGTTATCTCTGCTGACTTTACCTCCCTAGGAAGGTTCTAGGCTATCCTTCTGTCTCACAGGCACATAAGAGTACTGCGGATGATTAGTCAGTACCTTCACACCGAGTAAAGCCCCATCAGGATAGTAGTAAGCAAGATGGCGGTGAGTCAGACGACCATGTCCTTATCCTGCCTTCCCCAGCTCCTCACTACCACTATGTGACTCTGAACACACTGAGCTGACTTTTCAGAGTCTCCCATATCTATTATAAAACAAAATCTTTCTCTTGTATAGAACTATTAGCATGTTCATGGTTTACACTGATAACAACAGTAAAAAGATCAGGTATAAGGCAAGTGTAACTTCAAATACGGGTTCTATTGAGTACCATCTTTGTGTTTTATATGAAGACATAACCTCACAAAGCTTCAGATTTTGGGGTCTTTAATACAGTCACGAAAACCAACTGTAGTGGCTATTTCTGGTTGTTAACTTGACTATATATGGAATAAACTACAATCAAGAATTGGAAGGCTCACCTATGATCCTAATCTGGAGGCTCAGAGATACAAGTTTCTGACCTGGATCTTGGCATGGAGATCTTGAAGCATAGTGGCTATGAATTCCAGAAGATTAAGACAAGGAGATCCCTGAGTTCAAGGTCATCTGGGATTAAGGTGAGGTGGCACACACCTTTAATCTGGGCCACACCCTCTGCTGAAGACCTACATAAGGACATTGGAAGAAGACTCACTCACTCTTCCTTCCTTGCCTGCTTGCCTTGTGGGACTGAACAACTGCTAGATCCTTGGACTGCCATCCACAGCTGCTGCTGACCATTGTTGGGGAGTTGGACTACAGATTGTAAGTCATCAACAAATTCCCTAACTATATAGAGACTACCCATACATTCTGTGACTCTAGAGAACCCTGACCAATACACCAACATGTCCTTCTGCCCAACACAGACATCATTCAGAAGTTACATATCAAGTAATTCAGAAACTGCTCTGCTATGTTATGGAATCTAAGTTTCCCTTTATGCAAGCACCTCATTCGGGTTAAGTATAATATAACTTGCTAAGCAAATGATTTCATGTAATCCTACCAACAAAATCAAAGACGGGTGCTCATAATCCCCATGTTTCAGATAAACATAAAAGGGAGGGTCCTATGACTTTGTTGTAGTTACAATAACTGAACAGTAGGGCATGTCTTCCGCAGGCTCACTCCTTCTCATCACGATACAGAAAAAGCAGCATCTCCTGACCTATCTCAAGGTCCAAGCCACTTACTAACAGCATCTATCAACCACACTGAGTAACTATGTAGCTAACTAGACATCCTCGGATGAGTGCTGGCTTCTGATTCAGCCTTCACATGTCAACAGCTAATCTATGAGCACCTAGACGCTCAAACAGCTCTTCTTTAAATTCATCTAGGAAACTGAGGTAAAACTGATAGCCTTTCCCGAGTTAAACCTTTCCCAGAGAAACAGCAGACAGAAGCCATGTTCTCAATGAAAATGAGGTTTCTCAGAGTCCTGTGCAGTACTGAAAGCCTGTTCCAGGCAGCACTCTAGAGAAATTAAAAAAAAAAAAAAGTATATCTGCAAATCCTCTTGACCCAAATAGTCTCACTGAACTCAGCAATACTCAAACTGTTTTATGTAAAGAAGGTTGCTGTCCGAACAGTCTACTGTTCACCACAACTGCTTAATTGTTGTTGACAAGAATGGGAAGCTGTGATCACAGGATAAGTCTTATTATATCTATGAATCTTATTTGCATCATAATGAAGACTTCCAAAGGAAGCACTCAGGAATTCTAATTGGACCTGATTTTGTGGAATGATATAGAATGGTAGGCAAAGGAAAAAAAAATCTGATTGTCTTATCTCGTCAACCCAATCATAAGGCCTTTTGTAAAGTGTAGACAGACATCTAGAGCATTCCTGAAGTATGTGGGATATGTCAAAAAAGATTTGATGTTTACAAAGAATCTTTCAAATGCTAGAGACAAGGATCAAAATTTCACAAAGTTTGGTCTAAGTTATAAGACTTTTTATTTCAAACTGGATAGAAAGTTGTTCATCAGAAATCTCAGGATTCTTGGCAACTTCCATAAATACCTGCTCAAGTAAAAGGCATTTGATGATATAGTTTGCTGTCGTGTTCTGCAGCACAAAACACCTTGAAAGATTTGTCTCATTGTTCCTTCTTTGGTCACTTATTAGAGTTTCTGCCTCTTGGCTCTAAATTCACCCTTCTTTGCCCTGCCTTGTGATGGTGGAGCTGTTCCCTGCCGCATTTCTACTTTGACAGCAGACACAGCATTAGGTCTTGCCAGTAGAGGGCGGTTGAGAGATGCTACAAATAGATAATGTCCTTTACAGGAGCCCAGTGGGCAGTTTCCACATGAAATGCTTTGCAGCACATCAAGAACCTTCAATATATACTGAGCCTGAACCACACACACCTTCTTGGAGGAGCTGAGTCTAAGCCTTGCAGTAGGACCCGTTTATAGTTTATAGGCTAACTCTTCAGCTAGTGTTCTGCTTCTAACTAGAGGATGTGAGTGCTCCTACTATATCATAGTATATATTTTATTCCTGACTTTGTTTCTCTGTGCTTTTCAAAAATACTCGTTAATGATTCTTAATACTAACGTCACTGTTCAAATTATTGGCACGGTTTCTGTCTGCCGATTGAACCCCATTGATCTTAAGTTTTGTTTTGTTTTGTTTTGTTTTCATTTGGTTTTGGTTTTTGGGGGTTTTGTTGTTGTTGTTTTCGTGTGTGTGTGTGTGTGTGTGTGTGTGTGTGTGTGTGTGCGCGCGCGCGCTGTGAAAGCTTTGGCTGCTCTGGGTATCCGGTTTTCTATTCAGAATATTCCAAGTTTTATAACTACTAATGCAGGAAAACTAATGTCCCTTAAGACTCCACTATGCCTTCCTTGAGCTCAACATAGACTCCATTCCACAAAAGCTGAACTGGAAGTGTCCAAATGAGTACAATGATGGAATCTGACCTAGCTGTAAGTCAGAGCCCCTTGTTAATACTGCATCCTTCATATGAGGATGTCTACACAATAAATACCTGAAGCAAGGAATGTCTCAAAGGATGGAAGGAGAAGAGGCTGATGCTGGAGAGCCACACGGTTATATTACAGCGCTCCATCTACTGACACTAAGGCAAGTGTCCATCTGTAACTTCATCAGGGACTTGGAGACATGGAGGTATAGAAGCTTCCTCTAGGACCAAATATAGCAAAGTAGATATTGAGGAATGAACCCCTGCCTAATTCTAGCCTGCTGGGGACAGAGAGTTCATGGTAGGTACTTCTACACATCAGTTAAATCATGATTCACCATGAATATAAACATTCAGCACAATTCTTAGAGTTTTATCCAAACAAAATTAATGGTACCTATAGTATTGCTTTATGTTTTCTAGATACCCATAATCATTAATTTTAGGATTTTCTAGGTTTTCAGCCAGGATCAATGTCAAATCCACTGAATGATGTAACCCTCCACTTCCCATTTGCTGCATTAGAATCAGCTGGGAGTTTTGAGCCAGTACATTGTTCGAATCTTCTCTTATACTAGTTAAGTAAGAGCACTAGGGAAGGGGAACCAGGCATCAGAACCTTCCAAGGTCACCAAAGGGTTCACAATGAGACACAGTTCAGGAGTCACTGGTCCAAACAACCCCAAGCTAATCTG
Source organism: Tokudaia tokunoshimensis (assembly GCA_036184795.1). Classification (NCBI taxonomy): domain Eukaryota; kingdom Metazoa; phylum Chordata; class Mammalia; order Rodentia; family Muridae; genus Tokudaia; species Tokudaia tokunoshimensis. Next base: position 41,516,521 of record BTHU01000008.1, read on the forward strand.
CTAATGATATACAAAATTTCTTCAGATCTTAAATTTTGTGAATCTTAAAATTTCTTTGAATTTTGAAGTAAAAAAAATTTGAAATCTATACTTGTAAAAATGATTTTTCCATGGAATAAAACATAAATGAGAAAGGGATGGGCCAGCCCTTATGTAAGAACATAATGAAGGGCACACTGGGTTATATCTCATTTAATCTTATTATTTCAATTTCACAGCAGAGAAAATTGAGTCAACTAGATCCAGAATACTCCTGTGGGTTTATTAAGCAAATGAAATGTCATTCACCAAGGTCTACATTCACAATGGTCAAATCCTAGTGTTCTCTGTCTCTGGTTTCTATTCTATTATGATTCTAATTTTCCTTTTGGTTTTAAATTTTGCTGTGGATACATTTAGTAAAGTTCAGAAAAAAGATTATGAAGAGCCTTTTCTCTTGTATCTAAGTTAGTCATTCGGTGACACCTAGGGAGAATCTATTTGCAGTGACAGGCACCAAAAGTGTTCTGATCCCGAGAGAAAGCATAGGGTCCCATTTGTGTCCCTAACATTATGCCTGGTATAAAGAAAAGGACCAGAAAGCCATTAAGTCATACCTAGAAAGAGAGAAAGAAAAAAAGGATCCCGGTGAAGACACAGACGAAAGATCTTGTGGTCCTGATTCTATAGGAAGCTCATGGTGACATACATCTTTGTGGAGCCCAGGAGCTGTGGAGCCACTTAGAGAATTGATGTGAAAAGTATAGAGCAGAAAAGGTGGAGGTGGTGGTGGCTAAGGAACTCAAGGGCCGGGCCGGGCTCAGTTTCACAAAACAGGGAACATCCTAAAACAGACAGTTTTCTGTATGGATAATTGTAATTGTCTAAGCAGGAAAGCCATGAACCAAGAACCTGCCTACAGAATGGCTAAACTAGGGCTGAAGAGCTTTAAAACTTGGACAAATAACAAACCCATTTGTTTTGTTTGTTTTGTTTTGTTTGTTGTTTTTCGAGACAGGGTTTCTCCGGTTGTATAGCTCTGGCTGTCCTGGAACTCACTCTGTAGATGAGACTGGCTTCAAACTCATTGAGGTCTGCCTGCCTCTGCCTCCCAAGTACTGGGATTAAAGGTGTGCACCACCACCATCAACCTCCTCCACAAACCCCGCCCTACCCCACCACTGCAAACTAATACATTTTTAATGATGCAAACTAAAGTCAATGAATTTTCCCACATCCCAGGGTTGAAACGGAAAGGGATTAAACAATAACAACATAAGCAACTCAATTGAATGTTCTTTACGTCAGTCACAGAGTCATCATTGTGGACAGTCTGATACTAACTCCATCCACTTTCCAGTAGACCTGCCCCCACCACCATCAAAGGGAGATCACTTTGCTCTCTGAGTGACTCAGGATGAAGATATCAAGCATTGTGCTGTGCCTGAGTCCCTAGAATAGTGTGGGAATGCAACAGCGTGGAGGTTACTTTGGCAGGCCTCTGTTTTCAGTCACTCCCACACCTGCCCAGAGCAACTGTTGCAGAGGGTTCCCACACAACTGAACTTCTCTGTGAGAACTTCCCTTCAGCACAGGTAGCAGCCTCACCCAAGACCATGCCCCTCCCTCCCCAAGGACAGACCATATCTACCTGCCTGGATACAAGAACTACCTTTGTGTATATTTGGGATGGCTCTCAGTTCGGGGGCTTGCAGGGTACTAGCTAAAGCCTGTTCCAAGTACAAGAGAGTTCAACCTCCCTTTCTTTCCCCTACTCCTGACTCATGTACTTCCAACCTGTAAAGCCAAGGACCTTGAGAACAGCTTTGCTTCCAAAAATATTTCCCAATAAGACTCCATCTCTGAGTTTTCTAAAGGCTTTCCTTCCATCCTAAAGCATATGAACGTGCGTGAACAAACAGTATATAAGATGCACGGCTAAAGCTGAAAGAAAGGGTCAAATGCAAAGGCTTTGGTTCCACTTCACAACCTCTACAGTCCCAGCTCCTTGCAATAAGCAAATGACCACACTGTGGCTTCCACTCGTCTGCCCACTTCAGGATATTAGGACATCCTAAGCCCCTCTCCAAATCACCTCTTTGCAGAGGTGACTGACATCTTAACACTGGATTAAGGTCTTAAACAGGGAAGCCCGCTTGCTGGGTGTCCCAGTTAAGATGCTGACAGGTGCCTAAGAACAGACCTTGTGTCCCTCCTACCACTGGCCCAAAGCTTCTTCCTCTACCCAAATCCCACGGCTACTTTAGACTAAAGAACCTCTCCTAGCTTCAGTAGCTAACAGAGCTCCCACCATGAAAACAGCGTTGGTAGGCCCCGCTCCCTGCTCTGTCTCAGGAACTAGGTTGGGGAGCCTATGTGTGTGAAAGTAGGAAAGGTGTTAGGTTCAGGGTGACTTAAAAAGGAATTCTGGTACATGAGATACCGCAGTCCCCAGCTAGGGACTGCTGGGTGCCATCTGACACATCTCAAAAGGTTGGTTGATGAGGTCAGTCAGCACAAAAACCAGATGGAAAGGAAAGCACCAGCAACCACTGCTAAGCACTTTTACCCAGTTCCCATTTGGTCTAGTACAGTTTCTGGACAGTACCCAAGAAGGTTGTCATATTGAAATACAGAGAGAGTTTTCTAGACTCAATGAACAGAGGTTGGGAAGTGCCTCCACGTGCCTGTGTCCATGGATGTGCCAGGCTGGGTTCACCACCAATGTCCCTAATCTACAGATGTGTTCTCTTGATGTGTACTTTTCACACGCATACACACATAGGGCCATTAGTACACTCAGTCATACTCACTGAAGGTAGAACCTGGAATGCTCAGATTATTGTCCCAAGACAGGCTTCCCAGTGAGGAACACAGTATGCACTTGTCTCTAATGAGGGTGATTTGTGCTAAGGGAGGAGTTACATGCCACAAGCCAGCATTGACCTTATAAGATAACTTCTACCCTTCTAGAATACAAATGTGTAGGTGGCATATCCTTCTCTTACCCTGGGCCTCAGTTTGTCTATTACAAGAAAGGTCTGAAGGGACAAGGGACTAGGGAGGGATGACCCTTGGGTCATTTTTCCTCTAAAATTCCATATTCTTGCTTTGCTTTTTTTTTTTTAACCTTTTCGGGTAATAGGAAGCACTTTAAATGAGCTGTTTGGCCACAGAATGTGAGGCAGAAGGCAGTCACGGTGGCCACAGCCGACGAGACAGCAAACCAGTACTGCCGAGCTCAGCTCTTCTTCCTTCCTCTCCTCAGGACACATCATCTCTACCTGTCTCTCCACATCGTGGCTTTCTAGGGAGAACAGATAAAATACCACTGTGACGGCTGTGGTGGGCAGTGGGGAAACACTCTACCTCTAAATGCTCAGCTCTTGCAGTCCAACCCAACAGTAACTGGAAAAGAAGAAATAGGGGCAGAAGAGTCCTAAGGAAAGAGATAGGCAGTAAGGTAGTGGGCCTGTCTGGTGTAAGGGTTACTACAGAATACGCCTGAACCTTTGATAATACATTTCTTCTCCAATTCTGGAAGGAATTCGAAAGTCCAATTTCCATGGACAAGATCATAAAGGTCCACATGGAAAGAAGGCATAACACATGACAATAACTCACCTTGAGTCTCATTACCTTAAACAAGCGAGGGAATGTAATATTCTTACCAGTGTTGCCAGAAGCATGCCTAGAAGATAGCACACTGCTCGCAGAAGACAGGCAAGATAACACCGGTCTGGAAATCCTACTCTACCCCAAACAGCAGACTACAGGCTTTCAGCCTACAGGAATGCCTTGCAGGAAACCAGTTTTCAAGTGTGTTCATGAAAGCATAGAAAACACCTAAGGAAAGAAAGAATCTGGCCTCTTTAATTCTTCAGAGGGAATGTTAAGAGATGGCATGATAGCACCGGAGTAATGGGAGTGCCATTACTAGTCTAGGCAGCCAAACACTGCAGGAGGGGGTGGGCAATGGAAGCTCCTGCTTCAAAAGCAGGCTTCAAGTCCTCACTTTGGTCTGAATGACTTCCACAAACCCTGATAATATCACATGTGGCTGGACAGTGACCAGCAGCTGAAGACACCTATGGAGGCCTCAGAACAGCAACGAGCACAGGGCCTTCCAACTCCGGTACTAGAAACTACTACCACTTTCTACTTGCTTTTATTTTGTAGATGTTTCTGTTCTAGATGGAGACTGTGTGTCCTCCCTGCAGTGCTGGGAGCCAGAAACACATCCACAAGTCTCTCTCATGGAAACGCTTTTTGATCTTTCAATACAATTCCTACCCAAAGCAGTTGTCTTCTGTGAAGCTTCCTCCAGAGAGAAATAGAAATACAAAAGGAACAAAAATAATGTTTTCTTTTCTCTTAGTCTCCAAAGGACTGAATATTCTTAACAAACGGGAGGAGCAGAGACAATGAATGTCCCCCTTCCAAAGCAGGTGGATGCACTGTGTCAATCAACGATGCTCCAGCCATCGCTGTGGCTCTCGAAGCAGCCAGTGGTATCTAAACCCCCACTGGGAACAGAAATGGCCCTGTGCAGCTTCCTGGAAGTCTTATAAAATATGCTCAAGTGGGAGGGAATAGATGCTAAGCAAACTCAGCCCACTGCTGGGTCTCTGCATGCTGACATTTGTAATCAAGATGGAAAATATCCATGAGACATGCTCTGGAGATCTGGGCTTGTTTTCTTCTGAATAGCTTTGCATTTGACTCACCAAACCACTGATATGGAGATCTGTAAAATGCAGTTTAAGTATGCCTCATGCAAAATGTTTGGAGGCTGTTGCTGCTATGCTTCAGAGTACTTGCCTCACATACGAGGTCCTGGGTTAAAAAAAAAAAAAAATCCTGCCCTAAAGGAAAAAAAAAACAAAAATACTTGGGGGCAGAAAGCATTTTCACTTTGGATTTTTGCTCTTTTCCCAATGTTTTGGTGAGTGGGTATTTTGATGGTAGGACCCAAGTCTAAATACATAGTTCATTTTTGTTTCCTTTAAATTAGTACATATAGCTTAAAGTTAACCTGCCCTTTTTTTTTTAAGTGCACTTATATTTTCACTATAATCCATCACATAAAGTCAGATGTGCTATGTTTCACAAGCACTGTCAAGTCAACCCCCCAACAGTTTGACCTGTGGGGTTGCAGATTATCGACTCTCAGTCCACACTACCTACTACACAAACAGCATTAGATTTCTCTGTCTGACCAACACTTTGTTCTAGTCCTGAGTATTTCCCAGAATACCTTGGTGGAGAGAAAACACAAAGCAACACCAAACAAGTCTAGGCTAATCATGTCTCTCCAATCTCCTCCCCTGGCGTGCATGTTCGTAAGTGTCTGCACAGATGTAACTACTGAGCAATTGATGTAAAATACAGTTATAGAGAACAGGATAAAAAAGAAGCCTTGAGTTAGGTGCCAAGTTGTGGGGGAAATCTGACAGGCTTGTGTTCAAAAAAGTAATGGTTGAGCAAAACCAAGAAGCTGTAACAGAAATAGCTGTAATGGGTCCATGCTAAGAGAAAGCACCATTTTGAATCTACAGTGGCCTGTGGAATGCTGCCTCACATGTAGCCTTGGGTACAAGCTACCTCCCCCCTCAGGGAACCCCTACTCTCCTCTCTAAAGGAAGCATGCCATCCTGCTTCTCTGGGGTTAGAAGATTGTGCCGAGAGTTAAACTTAACTCTGGGGACTGTGTTGGGTGTGGATAGTAATTATAATACCTTGTATTTATGTCTAGCTATTTCTGGCCTGCAGATTGTTTTCTCTCCCTTCAATTCCCTCTGAAGAGGTCAGAGAGCATTATAAATGTGGTTTCCAAGGTCTTCCTGTGACACCCTTTCCAAGGCTGCGGACATTGCCCAGAGGTGAGTAACCAGGAGGGAATTTCTCGCTTCACTTTGTAAAGTCTGGAGGTCCAATGGTAGGCCCACCTCTGAAGAACAAGCCACACCCACTGAACAGGGGACTGGCTAGGCATGAGAATCACCAAAGCAAGGAAGGCTTCCCCATCTAAAGCCTGCTTAACTACAGGAAGATTATTTAAAGCGTGACCTCCTCAAGATGCAGGTAATGTTCTCTACCTACGTGCTAACTGTGAAGAAAAGTCAAACTTCACCCCCATTTTACAGTTGAGAAAACAGAAGCCCAGATTGATTGAAAAACTTTCTGAGGAACACAAAAACAGCAGTATAGGTGGTGGGGTCAAACACTGTGGACTAAGACCAGAGTAGCCACTTATAATCACTAATAAGAAGCTACTTGGCAGAGCCCAATAGTAGTGGTATATGCATTTAATCCCAGCACTTGGGAAGCAGAAGCAGGTAGACCTCTGTGAGTTCAAGGCCAGCTTGGTCTACAAAGTGAGTTCCAGGATAGCCAGGAAGCCGCTGCTACCCCAGCAGCTATTGCAGCTACCTGGCTGAAATGTAGGGGTTTCCACATGATTCTGATGTTCAAGCTGCCACTTTAGATGACCTTCGACACCTTTCTTGATTCTCAGCAAGTCCCAGGCTCTCTATAATTAATACTGGCCAACTCTATTTTACCTAGTGATACTCAGATTCTGGGGGCCCAGAAGTTCTAGAACTGAAGCCCAGCACCTACAGTTTAACAAGCATCTCAGGTGTTCAGCACAGGTGGGCAAGTAAACAGCGCTTCGGGGACAAACTGGAGTCTACAGAGACTTTTATTTTCCTCACAGGCATAACCACCCTGGGGGAGGGGAGCTGATGGCCCAGTGCAGACTATGTGAAAGACAAGGCTGTCTTCATATTGGGGGGGTGGGGGGGAAACAGGGGGAGCAGGTGACCCAAGACAGTTCACCATCCTTCCACACTTGACATGCGACACAGCAGAGGGGGAACACGCGGATGAAAATGGGAAAAGAGAAAGAGACTAGGCGGTCTAGGCCCTTCTCTCAGCACCAGAACAATGGCCTCTTCAAATCCCTGGCATCTGAACTGGCAGTCAGCCACCAGGAAAGAAAAGAGCCTGCTGTCCCTTTAAGAACGCCTTCTCTCCACAAAGGTCAGAGATGCCTGCTCAGGCTGCCTAGGGGCTGCTTCCCTGGCTACTCTAGGCCTTATGTTCTGCTCCCCATCCTTGCTCATTATGAGGCACCAGTTATCTCAGAAGAAGTCAGAGACCACCTGGGTGGCAACTTCCACCCAGGCATGGGACAGTGATCAAGAAAGAGCTCATGTGCTTCTCAAAACACCCTCTCCAAGAAGAGTAAGAGGACTGGGGCTGGCAGAGGAAGCAGGAAAGGATGTTGATAAGAGAGGATAGAGGTCCAAAAGAAAACTGGCCTAAGCATGGATGTGCCAAGAGAAACAGAATTCCCACCAGACAGACGAGCAAAAGGTGCCTGATGATAGACCCAGAAATCCCAGAGGGGAAGGAGGACACGTGGAAAAGAGGTCACTGGGAACGAAGAGTGGTTGGGGACTCCACGGGTTATGCAAATCAGCCTTTAGGACAAGGGCTATTATCCTACAGACAGTTCAAGCTGCCACTTTAGATGACCTTCAACACCTTTCTTGATTCTCAGCAAGCCCTAGGCTTTCTATAATTAATACTGGCACACAGGGAACAGTAAGAGAATATCAGAAACTAATATTATTCTGGCAGTAATATTGTTAGAGCAATTCAGGTGGTTAGAGTATATCTTCAAGAGGCCCATTCAGGCACTACCTGATTAGTCCCAAGAGACAGGGGCCTTCGTTAAGAAAACTGCATGGCCTGATACACACCATGATTTTCATGTTACAACAGCTCAAAATCAGACATCCACTGTCTAAACATGGCAGGGTATGGCAATTTTCTGTAAAAGGATGGATAAATATTTCTGGCATTGAAGACCATACAAACTCTGCCATAATTAATCAACTTCATTGTTACAGGGGGAGAGGTGGCAAATCATAGGAAATATCTAATGAAAGATGTGGCCATGTCATAGTCCAAATTAAGCAGACATCAAGCTGAAGATGTCTGACTCCTGGAAGAAAAGACGACACTGATGGAGGAAATGGTGGCAGATAGACAAAAGATATGGAGGTCAGTGCCTCCTTCTTGCTCTTCCACTAGAAGTATTTTGATGGCATGCCAATTAGTTGATAGTCAAGACAAGTTACCAACCATTTGCAGTGATTTCTATTAGTCTGAGACCTTGTCTTACTATGTAGCCAGATTGGTCTCGAACTTCTGATTATCCTGCTTCTGCCTCCAATCAGATGACAGGTGGGTGCCACCACAGCATGACTTCAATAACGTCTCTCTGCTGGTTTCTTCAGCAATTATGTTCAGCATTTGTGCATGCTCTCTCTGCCACAACCCCCTCCCATCCATCCATCCATCCATCCATCCATCCATCCATCCATCCATCCAACCATCCATCCATCCATCCATCTATCTACCTATCTCATTCTCTCTACCTCAAAGACCTCTTGTTATTGCCCTTTTGTGGCACTAGGGGGTGGGGGGTCCTCAGAAAGCAGAGACTCCTCCTTCACCTGACTTAAAGGTTGAAGGATCACCTCCCAAGATGTCTATCTCACCACTCTTCATGTTTGAGTAGCCATTTCCCATCTACCACACAGATGCCTACATCCCAAAGATGACTGCACCCAACTAGTCTCTTCTCCACCAGCTTCCAGAGCAGCTACACATAGTAGAGAACCACACATATTAACAATTTGTTGAATTGCTCTAGTAAGGGTGCCCGAGATGCTCAAGTTAAATCTTAGGAAATAACCATTTCACCTCTGCCATGAGCGGAACTGGAAGGTCAGCAGAAAGGCAGCCATGAGTGGAACCATTTCTCTCATAGTTACTAGTTCTAGCTCCCAGGTGTTTTCCCACCCGGGAGCTCAGGCACTGAAAACAACTTTCTTGGCTGTACAAACAACTTTTGTCGAAAGCAAATGAGACAGAAAAGAAAGTGGGAAAAGATACTTTTGCAAAACTTTTTAAAACTTGATCACACCATTCTTTCCTCACAGAATGACCACGACGAGCCATGAATCTACCCTAACCTCATGTCCCAGCTCTCCTTCAAAGATCTGTTCCCAATTCTTCTTGCCTAAGGAGAATTCCCTGATATAAACCTCCTGCCCCCAATTTCCAACTCTCTAGCATCCTTAGTATTATTCCCCAGTATAATTCCTTCTTCTATTCCCCTTAGGATCCTAAGATAGGTGAGTACTCTCCAGAACTTTTTACATGAACAAGCCAGCAACATCTGACCTCCCATCGACATTCCAGCTACCACTCATTAGCTTATCCATTCACTCAAACCTGTATGGAATTAGTGTGTGCTACATCCAACTTACTGAGATGGGCATTATTAGACATCCCATCCACAGGGAAAAAGAGAACTCTAAAAAGGATAATGGAGAGTAGACTGTGAGCAGCTGATGGAAAGTGGTGGACCTTAACACTTTGTAAAGGGGAGTTCATACCAAGCAGATACCTCATGCTGGAGAAAAATGCACGGCTGCCATAGCCTCTTCTCCCCACACAACTGAAGGTCCTCACTTGTCCATACAGACTGCATGATTCAGATTCATGATGCAGTATCAGCTGAGTTTCATGACGGTAGGCGTTATTTTATATCAAAACAGGACGAAAGTGGGTGTGAAAGCACATATGTATAATTCTTTTGCTTAGGAGATGAAGGCAGGAAGATCAGGAAATCAAGGTCATTGAGGCTATTTAGCAACCACGTCCCTTCCTCTGCAAAAGGCCAGCGTGCTGATTTATCTTTAACCACATGTATATACCTATGTATTTATGAATACGACTCTCTCTCTCTCTCTCTCTCTCTCTCTCTCTCTCTCTCTCTCTCTCTCTGTGTGTGTGTGTGTGTGTGTGTGTGTGTGTGTATGTGTGTGTTAGCACATGCACATGCCAAAACATACATGTGGAAGTCAAAGGACAACTTGGCAGCAAGGGCTTTTACCCATTAAGTCATCTTGTTGGCCCTAATGTATTCATTTGAAAGTAAAATCATATTGTCATTAGAGGAAACATAGGTGAGTATACTCAAAATTGAGGAAGAACTTTCTGTGAATACTTCCAAATGTAGAAACCACAAGGAGGAGATGTGGTCATATTAAAATAAACTTCAGCATACCAAAATCTACCTCAAATTGAAATACAGAAAAACCTCTACACAAATCCTCGCAAATATTTGACTGTTAATGTCTCTAATAGGGAAGAGCACTTAGAAAGAAAAAGAGAGCAGAAATGCTGGCAAAGAACAAAGCAGGTAGTTCACAGGACTATAAATCAGAAACAGAAACTAAAAACATGTCACAGACAATCAAAGAAATACAAATTCATGCAACTCTGAGATGCTGTCTTTTGGAAAATCAGATTGGCAAAGGTTGTAACAATTGCTAACACCAAGTGGGCATTTTCATACCCTGCAGATAAGTATAGTATATTTCAATTGCAATGTGGATTATGTATCAAAGTCTTTGATCCAGAAATCTGGCTTTTTCAGATTTTTATCTGAAGAATATTAGTCATAACACTATTTTAAATATGACTATTTAAAAATAACCCAAGTGTTGAATACAAATGAATTAGGCAGCAATGCTAGCAATACAAGTAACTGTCACCAGGTCTGAAGGCCCATGCTTATATATCCCAACACTAGGAAAGTTAAGGCAAGAGGGTTTCAAGTTTTTATATGAGCTTTAGTGAGTATGTATAACACTTGAGTATTTAATTAATTAAAAAAAATTGTAAGGGAGATGGTTCAATGAGTATGAGCACTCGTATGCAAGCTTGAGGACCTGAGATCAAATCCTCAGAGTCCATGTAAAAGCCAGGCGTAGTCTCATATGCCTGTAACTCCAGAGCCCTGGAAGGTGGATCAGAGACAGGAGGATCTCTGGGATTTGCCAGCCAACAATGTAGCAACAGGTTCAGAGAGACATTCTGTCTCCTATCTCAAAGAAAAAAAGGTGGAAAGTGATAAAGCAATGTACCAGATGTCTTCCTCTGCCTCTGTGCATGAACTCGAGCTCACACACACACACACACACACACACACACACGTCAGTACTCAGTATTTAGAAAGAGAATATACTGCTAATTATATTGAGTGAATTATAAATACATCTGTCTAGCTATAATAGACATATAATGCTTTCAAGAATATTAGCCCAAATCCTAAGTGATTATCTCTGAGGAGTGAAATTATGATTGATGGTTCTTACTTTCAACATTATAGTTTCTGATTTGTCAACGATGCCAATGGAAAGAAAATTTGTGTTGCAAAAAAAAAAATGTCTAACTACTGATACGTTTTCTTCAAACACTCACTCACTTCTGTTTTGTTTTGTTTTTTTTAAAAAAACAACTATGAAAGAATACAGTAAAGAAGATAGCATGACAACAACATTTTGGTTTTCCCAGCAATGTGCTCAGAGAACGGAAGGTTAACTCCTACTTAAGATAAGAGCAAACTGGGGTGATGTGTTTCAAGCCTGTGGTCATGAAGTTAAGTCTGAATGACAAGGATGATCTGCACAGGCAGAGGCAAGCAACAAAGTCAAAGATTTCCATGATAAAAAAAAAATGGTACCCAGCATACTCTGGGAAGGTGGTGTGCCAAGTTGAGATAAAAGGCTTAAATGGCAGGTTAGAATGGGTGATGAGTCAGGACAGAGCCAGACTGGAGATCAGACACACAGCAAGGTGTCTCTGTGTTTTCCAGGGGATAGACACAAAAGCCTATATGACTCCATTCATATGCAAGTAAGTCCAGAACAGGGGACCTAGAGAGACAGAAAGGGTCATCCACAGAAAAGGAGATAGAGATGCTAGCTGAGGGTACAGGATTTCTTCTGGGGGTGATGAAGGGTTCTGATGGTGGCTATAGTAAAGGCTCCAGTTATCTCTGACCACTGAAAGCCATGGGCTTGTGAGCTCTGAATGAATTTTATAGCAAGTAACTATAGCACAATAAGTGGTTTTTAAGAAGCTATCAATCAGGTGGCTTCTGTAACACACCAAAGGAAATACTAAAGAGATTATAAAACAAAAAAACAAAGAGACTAGTGACACAGGGTATAAGTGCTCAGGAGAACATGGCTTGCCTAGCATGTACATGGCCTAGGTTCTATACCCAATACTGTCTACCCTCAAAAACTAGACTTGAAATTAAAAAAAAGAAAAGAAAGAAAGACAGACAGACAGACAGAGAGACAGACAGACAATGGCAAAGGTCATAAAAATGGGGGGGGTAGATTAAGAAATGTTACAAAGATAAAATTAACCATATGGGGAATGAGGAAGGACAATTAAAAAAAATGGTAGAGAAGTTTCCAGTGTAAATGACTGGGAGGAGCCAACCATGGTAACGCATGCCAAATAATCCCAGCACTGGGGAGCCTAAGGCAAGATGATCACCAGGACTTCAAGATAAGTTCAGACTACAGACTAAGACCCTGTCACAAGAACAACAGAAGTGACAGAGAGGATGTGAAAGGTTTGGGCAGGACACTTAACATTCACTTTCCAAGCAGCAAATTCAAGAAAGCAAAGAAAGTAGTGTGCGATTTTAATTTAGAATCCTTTTCCTGATAGCGATGGCTATGAGTGTCTAGTGACTGGTGCCAAAAACAGTTATTCACTGCATTTGGAGCTACTGATCAGCCCAAAGTGGTTCTAACTTATGCCTAGGAATATACTCAGGAGAATTAGTCAGAAGACAGTAGCAAGTAAGAGAAGCCAACCGTCTGGCTGCACACTCCACTCCCAGCATTTAACAAAGCTTATGCTTAACCCACCCTAAGTGTACATTCGTCAAAAGGGATACTACTATTACTGCTACAAATGTCTTGGGTTAGACAATGACTCCTCACTGGCGAGGTGGGGCTGTGGTTGGCTCCCATTACTGATGAGCCTCGCCAGAATATTATTTTGTCTATTTATATCAAAGAAGGCAAGAAAATGAAATAGAAACCTTCCAGAAGTGATTTGGAAGTCTAAAAGAAATCTTTTGGACATGCCAGAGTTGATATATGTAAACTAAATGCAGAAGAAGGGCAAGGAGTGGGGGAACATGTACTCTGCAAAGCAAATCACCTTCAAAAGCCAATGGTCATATCCCAGATTTGCATATTCCATGTCTGTCAAATTAAGACTACAAAGAACAAAGGGGTTTTGCATGCCACGTCCCAATGCCTCCTACTCCCATGTAAAAACTATGACCATCAAGGAAGGATAAAAGTTGAGGTCGCTGCAGGGAAGCTATTATGAAACAAGAGGCTCCTGGTCTCCGGGGAAAGGGTCCAAAAAAAGATCTGAACTGAAAGATGAATCTATTTGCACTACAGCAGAGGAAGCATCCAATCCCATCCAGTGGGATTTTCCTGTATGGTGCCACCTGAACCAGGGGCCCTGTTCTGGCTCCTCCACTCTAGCAAGCAGCTTCCCCAACCTGCACCCAGGTCAAAGAACAGTTCTTACCAATGTTTATTCCTACAGCTATGTTCAACGAACGCTCAAGAATTCTTAGTAGAGTGAATGATTGCACAGTTAAATTAAAGCAGAATGTAGTGGGAACTTGAAAAGAGCATGGTGTTCTGGGGTTCATCAGTCCAAAGTGGAGCAGGGGAAATCTCAGGTATGATGCTGCTGTCACCTTAGTGACGAGGGTGTGTCCTGTTAAGGTCACACCCTTTCTTGTGATTAAACACCAGAGCAAGTTCCAGCGTCCAGTGAAGTAGTCAAGCGACTATGCCTATTTGTGGCAAGATGGAAAAGTTCTAGCAATGCAACCAAAATAGAGCTTGAAAGGTGGCTCACTTGAAAGAAAGGCAGAGCTAACTGCAAGTGACCCTGAATCCCAAGAAGGCAAAGACAGAAGAGATAATAATCAGAAGTCTCCAGCTCCATCTAGAATGGGGCAATCTATCTTGATTGGTTGGAAGGCAGGGGCTGTGGCCACGTTCTTCATACAATGCCAAGCATCCAATATTCTGAGAGCACCTTACATTCACAGAGTGGCTGTGAGTGTCTGGCCCCTTCCTCTGTGTTACGTGTACTGTCTCATTTAAAACAGACCATCCTGCCGAGTGGTGGTGGTACATGCCTTTGATCCTAGCAGAGGCAGGTGAATCTCTGAGTTCAAGGTCAGCCTGGTCTACGGAGTGAGTTTCAGAATGGCCAGGGATACACAGAGAAACCCTGTCTCAAAAATAAATAAATAATAACAACAACAACCAACAACATTATTAACAGACCAAATCATCCTCCCAGCAGTCCCCTAAGGCAGGTATGACTGCTATCACTTTTTGTTTTATCTAAGAGAATCAACAATAGTAGACAGGAAGGAAGTTTTAATAATCATACAACCAGCGAAGAACAGAGTCATTTGCATATTTCCCCAGAGGTCCAAGGCACAGCTTATCAAAGGAGCCCTACTTCATGAGGCCCTCACTCAGGGCAGCACTACAACTAAGTGCAAGCTGCAGCATCACCAACCTCCTATACGTAGGAGACAAGACCATGTTTAGAGCCCAGTGAATGTGCAGTTCTGAAACTATTTGCATTCTCTGAGACTTGCACTCTGGGGCCTTTGAACATCGTCATCAGTCTTGAAGAACGGCTTCAGTTGTGATATGCTAAGGCAAGGCTCAACTGGTTATGGTTAAGAGACAAATATGATGTCCTTCATTAAACTGTATGGATATATTGAGTGCAATTCTTCTGTTTGAGATACTTCATCTTTAAAAAACAAATTTGTCTCGTGTGTGTGTGTGTGTGTGTGTGTGTGTGTGTGTGTACATGCCACAACTTCTGTGTGGAGGTAACAGGACAACTTGTAGTTGGTTCTCTTTTAGCATGTAGGATTCAGAGATCAATCTCAAGACTTCATGATTGGCAGTAAGCATCTTTACAGGCTGAGCCATCTCTCCAGTCCTCGTCTCCTTGCTTAGCCTTGAAGGGACAGCTACTAAATCAGACATGAGTAGGATCCTGGCTTTCTGTGGGGTTCTACACAATGCACATGCTACGGTTATTGCATCCATGGATGAAGAAAGCCCCCAAACCCAGAAGGCCTGGCCCTGGCAGTGTTCCTCTAACTTACAGTGACACAAAAAGCTCCAGATTTGGGCAGATCCACACTGTGTCAGAGAAGGGATGCTGAGAGCTCAAGCTCAGCTTCTCAAACCTTCTCTCTCCTCTGTCATTTGGCCCTGAGACTCTGTTTTATCACCTATGATATGGGGCAAATTAAATACCACCTTTCAAACAGGACTATGGAAGGCACGCGCATGCGTACTAGTTTGTGTGTGTGTGTGTTGGTTCTAAGAACTAAAAGCAGGCTTTCCTAAGTATTCTCTCATCTCTCTTCCCCTCTGTCTCTCTCTGTCTCTCTCTGTCTCTCTCTCTCTGTCTCTCTCTCTCTCTCTCACACACACACGCCCGCACACACATCTCCCAGCCAAGTTACTTTTTCAAAAGGTCTTTTTCACAAATGTTACCAGATTACAAACATCAAGCTCTCACCTCAAGCATCATACCCACTGAAGTGGAAAGTGCATCTCATGGCTTGTACGTGTGTGTTTGTGTGTGTGTGTGTGTATGTGGGTGTGTGGGTGTGTGGTGGTGGTGGTGGTGATGGGGAGATCTGGAGTCTACATATCTTCTAAGATATCTCTTCCGGAACCATGTTTTGTCCCTTCAGCTTCTACCCCAGTGCCCACATGCACCTCTGTCCCTCTCTTCTATTGGCCTGCTCATCTCTCTCCCTTCCCTTGCTCTAGTCTTGATAACCATTCTTGCTTTTTCCCTACCTCGGAGGCTTAATGGTTTCTTGAAATGTCAGCGACCTACACTAAAGAATCAGCCCGTGCTGATGGGACTCAAATCTCATTTGCCCTGTGCACCCCTTCTCAATCCTTTACCCCCTGTCCTTGGTAACTGTAATTTACATCATCAAACACTGTTCCCATAATTCAGTCCACATATCCCCTCCCCTCCCCGAGGCAAAGACCAGCCCTTTATTTGCTTTGCAACCACAGTAACTAAATGCAAGGACTCAGGCCAGGTGAGAGAGCACTTGGAAAGATGAGGTGAGAGGATCATAAGTTCTAGGCCAGCCTGAACAATATATATTTTGTAAGATCAGATAAAACAGGGCAAAAGAAAAAGAAAAGTTGGGTGGTGGTGGCACATGCCTTTAATCCCATCATTTGGGAGGCAGAAGTAAGCTGATCTCTGTGAGTTCAAGACCAGCCTGGCCTACAGAGAGAGTTTCAGGACATCTAGGACTACACAAAAGAAAGAAAGAGCATGAACTCTGGGTCAGACTGACAAGTCACGGATTTTTAGACTCTATGATCTTGAACAGAGGATTAGGCATTCAAGGCAAGGTTGAAAACTCAAAGCTAGCAACATAGAAAGACCTGAAAGATGTAGCAAGGCTCTGTCTCAAATTTTAGAATGAAACAAACCTGTCATGCAGCAAATTTTCACATAAGTATTACCTATTGTTAGCACTGTCCTCATCATGGTTGGTATTAAAGCCCCTGGAATAATACTGTTAACTAAAAAGAATCCACCACAAACATTAGCAAAACCTGGGAGTTGCTGGCCAGCCGGTCCAGCTCAAGTACTTCAGTTTCAGTGAGAACCTCTCCCACAAGGAAGATGGAAGAGCTATGAAGGAAAGACCTGATGTTGACCTCTGGCCTCCATAGGTGAACTCACTAGTATACAAATGTGTAACCGCCCCTCCACTCCCCCCTTCCCCCCACACACACATCACACCATACATTAGATAGATAAGACAGACAAAGAATGGCTGGAAAGACATTAAAGGAACTTGCCGGTCTAGCCCAACTTCAATCCCCAGAATCCACACAGAAAATGGAAAGAAAGGAGAGAGTGCAGCTGCCGGTTGGACTCTGACCTCTGCGTGTGCACACGTAAATACATGGGTATAATAAAAAGGTTTTATTTTTTTCTAAATGAGTATAAAAGTCACCAAGCATGACCCAGTTTATTACATTCCTTCATTTAAGAGGTCATTAAAGGAAAGATTCCTAGCCTTATGGACAATTCAGCAAGGTCAGAGGTATTTTGTCTTCAACGTCTTTCTCCAGAAACAATAATTATCTTTTCTAGACCTATGAAGCCAAAGAGCTTTGATACCTTGGGTACCCATCACCTGATTTGTACGACAGTAAATGCTTCTTTCTAAGAAGAATGATTGTGGCCACAATAACACAGCGAAGCAAGTGATGTTTATTCCTGGCCCATTGTAGAAGCCTGGGTGACATCTATCATCTTAAGAAACCATAGTATCAGATTCCCTCAGCACCCTGGGCTGTCTGTCTCTCAAGAGATTTAAATCTTAGATGACCAGCACTCAGGGCCCTGAACATGAGGAAACCTAACTCCTTCCCGCAGAATGATAAGATAAATCTCAGTGTTCACGGGAAGGCACACCTGGGGTGCGATGTTTGTAAATGAATATTTAATACTCTCAAATGAAGGTCTGTTTTTTTTTCTCTCTTGCAATATCCCCTGCCGGCTAAAGAAGTACTCCAACAGTCTACAGCACATGCTATACCACTCTATAAAAACTGTAGCCTTTTCCTAGACCATTTGTAAAAAATAAAAAAAAATTAAAAAAAAAAAAGGAAACTAAGAGACTACTAATCTACCCAGTGCTGACATTTAATGCCCCGTTTTCAAAAAAAATATCATCACCTAAGGCAAACAGAAGTCCCCTACCCAGGCCCACAGCAGGCTAAACAGTAGTAACAAGATTTCCAGTCCTGAGTCCTCTCTCAAGCCACTGAGAGAACTCAGCCTTCTCTGTTGCCTGCCTTCTGGGAAGCCTCTCAAAGGCTGTGAGGTCAAGCTGTCCAGGAGGTATGTGGAGATCCCCCCTGGGCTCCCTTGTCTTTCACAGCACCCTCTCCCAGGAAGTCTCCTCAAAAGATAAGTATGTGGTCTAGACAAGAGATGGGGGAAGAAACAGGAAGTCATTCATTAGCAGGTGTGAAAAGAAAGAGAATAATGAGCAATTGACCTTTGGTGTCAATAAAACATGGGTGACCATTAGTGCCTGAGAAATGAGGACAAAAGCCAGTCAGTCAGTGGACTAGCTAGTCACCTGGGAAGAAATTGGGCACAAGTTGGGGTGGTGGAGGGGAGAACTCTCATTCCTAAATCAGGGGTGAGAATGCATCACACAAGCTCATCTGTCCTCACACCTGTTAAATAGGCACCTCGGTAGGCATTTGTCCCAGGTTTGAGACCTAACATCTGCCTATTTAAAAAATAAAAATAAAGAACTGAGTTCTCACCTTGGAAGTGCTTCCCTAATGTGTTGGACTATGCTCTCTTAGCTTTGTTTGGTTGGCTGATTGGTTTTGTTTAATTGTTTTTTTCCCCACAAAATCAGCTTCTCCCTTACATTGACTTTCCTGAAGATCTATATGAGCCTCAGGCTCTGGGCCGCCTGTACCACAGAACCCAGCAGATGTGAAAAGCAGGAACAGGAAGGAGCTGAGGGGATCCTACAGATGTTGCACAGTCTGCCAGCACAGTCTGCCGGGGCCATCGTGGGGACAGCAATCTGGAGAAAGTGGCCTCACAAAACTGAGCTCTGTTCAGAAGCTCTACAGGAATTAGAGGTAACTTGACATCATCACTAAAAGAGTGAGTGAGGAGAGCAGCCATGTGCAGACAGAAGAACACTGGCTTCCAGAGGAAAAGGAATTCATTTGTTCAGAACACCTCCTTTTGGCCTCCTTCCACCACAACTCCTACCTTACTCACCAAATTACCAGCAGATTGAAGGCCGATTTACTCACCAAATTACGGCCATCTGAAACAACTTTTGAGGCATCTTAATTAAGTTCCTCCCTGATGAAGGAGAAATTAGGTGGAGGATTTCTTTCCTGATGCAGCCACTTGTCAGTCACACACACACACACACACACACACACACACACACACACACACACACACACACGCACACGCGCGCGCGCACACACACACACACACACACACACTGTGAAAACCTGTAACCTAACATATCACCTTGGAACTCTGTGAATTATGGGGAAGTTACTGTGTAAAGAAAAACTTTGTTTACTTAACAGTCCAGATCCAAACATCCTCCTGGGCCATTTAGCCCAAGAACATGTTCTGTGGCTCCACCAGAAGAAATCAGTTTCTAGACTTGTTGGTTGCATTTATCTGGCCAATAGCATTGACTGATTTGTACTACGTGTGCGGGGTTTGGGGGGGGTGTCTCATTCTTTGAGTACCTTTGAGAGAACTGTTTTCTAGAAGACTAGGGTTATTAATGACTGTTTACACACTTTAAATGACTACAATGCTAGGCAAAGGGTTATAAATAATGAAAACTTAATCAACATTTGTAAAAAGAAGGGATCGGTGAATATATGAACTTGGAGACCTTGAACCTTCGAAACAGAGATATGGACCTGCAGATCTTGAACCTTTGAAACAGAGAAACATCTTGCTATTATTATGGTTGTCCTCTGCTTATGAAAGGGATGAAGAAATGGTTCAGTGGGTAAAATGATTGCCATAAAGGCACAAGGACCTGAGTCTGGATTCCCAACACCCATGTAAAAAGCTGGGATTGGTCCACGCACTTTGCAGCATGGTAGACACTGAATTCCCTGAGCCCACTGGTCCACCAGCCTAGCCAAAAATTTTAGCTCCAGATATAGTGAAGAGAACTGGTCTCAAAGAATGAGGCCAGAAGCAATTAAGGAAGACACCCAGATGCCGACCCGTGGTTTCCACAGTCACACACAGGCACACAAGCATATGCTCGCACACATATACTAGTGAAGGCAGGCTGCACCCTTTCATGAACTAGTTACATAAATTCAACCTAAATAGTTTATGGCTCTCGGCCTCAGTTTCCCTCCAACAACAGGATAGACATTTTGTCAACACAGAACACATACTTCATTGGGACATAGCACGAGTCGAATGAGATAACTTTTCTACAATCTTCAAAGTCTAGCTAAATGATCAAATGAGACACCTGAGCGGGGAAGGGGTGGTATAGTGTGGTCTTCCATACAGAGAAAGAAGGCTGCAAGAGTCACCAAGGACAGGTGGATTGCTGCAACCTGACTCTACAGCAAACCCTGACACATGCACAAAACCCGATTTCTTGGTGTATGCCTTAACCTCTGCCTCAGCTTCCCAGTCTGTAAAATGAGGAGTCATAATTGTAGTACTGCATGGCCCGTGCTAATACATACAAAGTACCTAATGGAGCGTGACACAAAGAAAATTTCAGTAAGTGGTAGAGAACTATTTACTTCGATTAGGAGCATAAGTACCACCATTTTTCTGTCACCTATACATAGGAGGAATCCTAGAAGTGTTCCTAGAGATGATTCTAAACATTAGAAAGCCTGCTAACCCCATCCTCGTCCACATGCACTTAGATGGTATTACCCAGGACAAGATGGTCACCGTCTTGCTTCTAGGGAACAGGGCACACCTAACAAGGAATGGCAAAGGGAACCAGCCACTTCTCACCCAAAACAGCCACAACACAACTGCAAAGAGGGGACACAGTAGACTAATGTGTCAATCATTCATGAGACAGAAGGTCACAGATCGAACAACATCCAGACTGGCGTAAATGACAGAAATATCCCCTGATTCTGTTCATCCAAAGAAGACAAGGTTGGGCAATTACAGCTTCCAGCTGAGCACTGCTCTCCTTGTTGAAATGCATCAAGAGATACTCACGACAGATTTCAAAGGCAAACATCTCTGCATGTCCCTGAGGGACCAAGCCAGGCTGAGCCAAGAAGCGCCTGTGTTAAAGTGATGTCTCATCTGAGTGACAGCGTACCTAGGTCCCAAGCTGAATATGCTGACAACAGGGGAAGAAAGGTACTGAGTGATTTTGATAGAAAAGCCCGGGGTCTTTGTGCTTCCGGAAGTACCTACACTTTTCTGAGATACCTGGATTTACTCTACTGAGGAATGAGCGCAGTTCTGACCACCCAGGTGGGCCTAGAATTACTGACAACAAGAGACAGTTTACCACACAGTGGGACAGGCAAACCCCCAAGGCCCCCAAGAAAGCAAGGGCAAGCATAGCTATAGGGCCGGTACTTCCTTGTCTCAAACTCAAAGGAGAGGCTTCAGCACAAGGACCCAGCACCCTAGCACCCAATGTTAAGAGAAACAACTCAATGCTAAATGGTCTCACCACGCATAGGAGCTTGCAGTTATTATGAGCTAATCTTGCAGAACTCAGCGCCACTCTCTGTCCTTCTGAAGGCCCTCTAAAGAATGTTCACGCTTGGAGCAGAAGAGCTACACTTTGCTGGGGTTGGGGGGTTGGGGGTTGGATAGGGGCTTCTAGAAAACCAGTAGTGACCTGCGGACAGGCTAAGACTCCTTGGTTTAAGTGCTTGATCCTATCCCTGATGCTAAAGATCAACCTGCCGCTCACAGGAATGCCCTCCCCCTACCTCCATTGAACTTGGACAGCAGGTCCACAATGAAGGTAGGTTGCATTCCTGCAGAGAGCTTCCCCCAAGCTATTCTCCTCCTCCTCCTCCTCCTCCTCCTCCCTCCACCCTCTTCATGGCATTAAAGCACCCTCCCTCCCTAACCCCGGGAGCTCTGCACAGGCTGCCCTACGGGGGGGGTGGGGGGGGTGGGGGGTGGGAGGGGTACCAGATTCCTGGTAGGACAAAGTTTTCCAAGCAAAAATCTGCAGTTTCTCGAGCAGACAAAAAAGCCAGTTCCCCCACCCATCTGGTCCTCAGTGGATCAAAGGAGAAGAGGAAACAGTAAGGGTTTTATTTTTAAAATGGAAGGTAAAAATACTCTGCCTACGGCTGCAGCTAAAACACAACTATCCCCACACACTGCAAAGCAGAAGTTCTTTTCAGGCCCCAATATTAATCCCAGCAAGAGTCAAACACTTGCAAAGCCCCAAAGCACGGGTTCACTCTTCCTTAGCCGGGCATCCTAGAAGATGGGGACCAGTCCCTAACGCTCTCTCCTTAGGGAGAGGCCTCCCAGAGAGGTCAGAGACTGCCTCAGCTGTGGCTAGCCCCCCACCCCACCCCCAGTGATGACAAGGAAAACATTCCCCAGGGAGACAGTCAAGGCCACTAGCCCAGAACAAGTACAAGACACAGGAAAGCATCTTTGTATAAAGTTCCATCTCTGCGTACAACCACCCGACCCCTCAAAGTTGGAGGCTCTTTTCAGCTTCTATGAGATTCTCTCCACAGCCTCCCAACTTCTACAAACCCCTGACCACTGAGAACATGCCGGGAGAAAATACCACAGCCCCGTGGGTGCTAGCTGAGCCAGGTACTCCAACTTCAGGGTTTGTCATCCCTGTCTTGACACCTTGCTGCTCATCCAGTGAGTCAGGCCTGTCTCAAGGAGACCTCTGAAGAGGGCTGTCGGAACACACAGGTGAAGAAAGATGGAAGAGGTCGCACTTATCCATCCTCCACTTACCAGGAGAGCTTGAATCCTTTCATTAGTACAGTCACGAGAATCCACTGACCGTGTCCTTTGCATCCCTGTCACAGCTCCGGAGGTCCCAGGACATAGTGGAAAAGATGACGAAGTCCCAAAAGAACAGAATCCCATGTAATGTGACTTGAGAGAGAGAGAGAGAGAGAGAGAGAGAGAGAGAGAGACAGAGAGAGAGACAGAGAGACAGAGAGAGAGAGATCCTGCTGCTTCTGTTCCCACTGCCCTTCTCCCAGCTCAGCTGGGCTCAGAGGCCAAGGGCAGCTTGGGCAAATCCAGCCCCAGGCTGGAGTCAGCTGCCCTGGCTGTTGCCGCCACTGCCAGTCTCGGATGAGGATGGGTACTCTGGTAAGCCTGAACTGAGCGAGCCCTGGAGTTGCATCCACAGTCAGGCTGGCCGCCAGCCACCCACCCTCACCTCCTACCGGCAGTGAGCAGCCTCGGGGAGGAAAGGCAAGGAGGGCCGGGAGGATCAGAGCACCGACCTAGCAGAACCTGCACTCTCCTCCCCCAGGCGGCAGCTCCATGTAATCTCCTAATCAATGCAGTACCCAAGCAAAGCACCGCCAGCCACTTCCGCCCATTTAAAGACACAGCACATGTTTTGTCCCAGAATGGGACAGATCACCAACAATGACAGGGATCAGTGAGCTGCAAGGAAGAACGGGGTACCAGGAAGGAAGAGGCAAGAGGCAAAAAAAAAAACTCAGAAGAGAGATGGAGTCACGGCCCCCAACAATATTAACCAGGTGAGTTAATAGGTCACACCCTTGGCAGGGAAGGGGTCCTGGACAGCCTCAGGATTCCTGAGCTGAGCATACCTGAGAATCCTAGCTAGTATATTGTCCCATGGCAGGCTGCTCAAGACCACCTTAAATAGAACTGCCCGTTCCCAATGAAGCCAGCAGGCTCTGAGCTCCCAAGCAGTTAGTTCTGAGCACAGAGAACTCACAGTTCTCTTCCCCTACTGGGGACATTGCCCATATGACAAGGGCATGTGGTGAGCAACTCTGAGTGGCAAAGAAGCCTTTCAGTCACCTGAAGTCAGGAATCCTGTCAAGGTGGCCCCAACAGCCTGACCTGACTTAGGGCTTAATCAATATATCCTCATCAATCCAAGCAGCAAAACAGACTTAGGCACTCCAGGAACAACACTAAGTGAGAGAGGAAAAAAAATGTGGACTCTAAACTTTAAGTGGGGGGAGTACCTGTGGCTCCCCACATCAACTCTGGGTGGAGGTTCTCACACAACCCATTCTCTGGGTGTACCCCTCACTCCTTTCTGGCCTTCCTATTATCCATTATCTGGGTCAGTAATACGAATGGGTGAAAGAGAACAAAGAGGAGATTAATTATGAAATAGCAACCTTCAGCTGAACCATAATAAGCCTTTCCACTAAAACTGGCCTGAAACACTCTTCAGCCATGCCTGGGATACATTCAAATCACCCAAGCTCAACTTTCTAAGGTCACGCTCCTAACAAGCGCAGACATGCAATCCCATTGCAAACTGTCATGGGGCATGCGCTGCTGCTATCACCCACCACCCTCTTTTTATTGGGTACCCCAAGGAAGGCAGGGAATGGCCATCTCCTCGCACTCAGTGTAAAGTTGCCCTGACTAGGAGGCCTTTTAGTGGGAGGGATCTTGTTAGTAAGTGCTTCCTTGATATGACTTTAAACTAACGCCCAAATCATTGATGTGTCCCTCCAACATTTGACCAGCACAGAAGAAACACTCTCTAGGACCCTGATCTAGGATCCCTTTCAGGGACATAATAGGCAAAGAGCTGGTGGAATTCCTCTCTATGTACAGCCCCATGCCAGGTGATGTTCAAATACCACTAGGACGTCTGAAAACTTCGCCAATTATATTTTTAAGGATCCTTGGGCCTGTATCCAGGCCATACATTCTGTACAAGAATTGATGAGATACACCAGATTCTCAAGGTGCACTGAAGTTTCTTCATGGCTTGGTAATGTGACCCGAATTCCCACGATCCAGCCTCTAGACTAATGTCACTGATAGTCCTCTATATAGATGTAAATCTTCTCTTTGGTCCTATTGCTCCAATCATGGGGGAGACACTTCAACACCCGACCAGTGTACACCAAACGCTACTCTCTAGAAACACATCTCTGGAGAAGTTAAAGTTCTTTGGCCTTTGCCAATCAGCTACTTTGGGAAACTCCATAGAAACCCTCTTTCACAGCTACTAACAAGAGTACATGGAGGGCCTGTGGTGCCAGCTGGTGAGCTAGGTGTGGTAGGTACATAGTTGTGATTGTGCATGCACACACTGAGGTATTTGCTGGGACTGTGCCTCAGACAGCACACCTGAGCAATAAAAAGGGTATCTTGGTACCCCTGCTGCTAAGCAGCCAGGAAGATTCAACTTTGGGATATAAATATAATCATGTCAAACTTTAAGCCCAATCCCGATGCATGTTTATTTAAAAAAAATTTTTTTTTTCAGGGAAAGGACTTGGCTCCATGGAGAAAGAAACAAAGACTCTTCTGCCCAAGCGGAAGAACCTCTAGGACAGACACTCATATTGGAATCCGGGTGGTGGGGGGTGGGGAATTGAGGCAAGTAGATTCCTGAGTTTTCTGGCCAGATCACCAATCAATGAGCTGCAGTAGAAAATGACAGAGGAAGACCCTCAACATACAGTTTCACATACGAATTACAGATAAGCGTGCAAGAACACAAATGCATGCATACACATCTTTTCTCTCAGATGTGCTGGCTTAAAAGAGCTCATTTAGGCCAAGACATAAAATATAGCCATTAAGGATAAAGAGTCTAAGCCAAGTCAACCTCTTCATTACTGAGAATGCTAAGTGCCAGTGTGTGTGTAACATGGGAGCCTGGTGGGATGGGTGACAGTTGCCCCACGGATTCCCCTTGGCTGTGGATCATGGATTTTTCCTGCTGCTCTAGAAACCAACGCTATGCTTTTCAGTCCATAAAGAATCCAGACATGGAACACTGCACATCCCTGATATAAATTAATCATGGAGACCTTGAGAGATAGATAAGTGCCCATCTTGTGGACTTGCCTGTCTTTCCTTCTCAGGGACAGTACTGTGTACCCTGAGAGCAGTTCCCTCCCTGGGAAATGGAGCACTCTGGTACCAGTTCTAAGAAGGAGCATGTGCCTCCCCCCAGATGCTGCCTGCCTCTCCACCCACTGGCTGCTGCATATATTCCTGTTTCAGGAAGGGCATAAATTATTCTAGAGAAGACTAGGCTTTGAAGACTCCCTTATCTTGCAAGATGACCACACAGACTAGAAAACTGAAAGCCGAAAGAAAATTATTTTAAAATGCCTGTGGTACTGGCAAAACCCAAAAAGTTAGGAATATGTAAAGTTCAAACATTTAATGATGGCAGAAACAGACAATCCTGGGCTTCAATTTTCCTGGTCTCAAAGCACAGAGAGAAACTGGAAAAGCCCATTAGGAGTAAGGTTTCAAAGGAGACTTCATAATACAGTGGCCTTGCCCAGCTGGGCCCCCGCTTGGTTGCACCTCACCTTCCTGGTACATCAGATGCCCCCAGGCCCCTGTTTGGCCATATCTCCCACTAATGATTCCTTTATCAGGATTCAGGCCAGTTTTAAGCAACAAAGGACAACCACAATAACAACAACAAAGGTCCTCAAAGTGATCCCAGCAACTCAGTGATTAGTCTAAAAGTCTCCTAAACAATTCTCTCTCTCTCTCTTTCTTTCTCTCTCTCTCTCTCTCTCTCTCTCTCTCTCTCTCTCTCTCTCTCTCTCTCACACACACACACACACACACACACTCTCTGCAAAAGAAAACAATTGTACACTTAAAACGACCAACTTCTAGACATTAAAAGGAAAGTTGGGGAAAGGAAGACACAAATGTTTTGCCAAGGAGAAAATTCATGCAACAAATACTGAGAAAAGGACTGTTGGACATCTACTAAAAATCCCCCAAAATCCATGAGAAATAAACGTAAGGGAAATAGGCAAAAGGTTGGAATGCAGCTTTGTGAAGAGGAGATAGTAAACATATTGAACAGGTCCTCTCCTTTACAAGGACTTGGGAAAATATAAATTCAGAACACTAATATGATGCTACTTCAGACCCAACTGATGAGTCAAATTTTATTTTTTATTTATTTTGTTTGTTTGCTTGTTTGCTTGGTTATTTGTTTATTTATTTTAAGACAGGCTCTCATTATGTTGCTCGGGCTATCCTGGAACCCATTTTGTAGCATATGCTGGCCTCAAACTCATAGAGATTACCCTGCCTCTGCCTCCTGAGTGCTGGGATTAAAACATGCCACAGGGCCTGGCTGGCCAAAATTTTGACATCAAACAATATCAAGTATTGAGAAAGAGCTAGTGGAAGGGCATATTGACTCAACTCCTGAATGATGAGAAAAGGTGGAATAAGTATATCCCTGTCCCATAAATACTATGGGTCACTAAACTACACTGACAAAGGTAAATTATGTGAGGGTAAATACGCAGCATGTGATAATGAAGACCCTGCCTGAAAAGTATTTTCAAACAGAATACTATACGGGATTGGAGATGCACACACAGTTCTATAATATACAACAGAGTGGATAAACCTCAGAAACACAACACTGAAACCAGAAATAAAGTCAATGAAGATTTTTATACGTTCATCTGTAAACATACAAAGAATACATAAAACTCATATCCGCACTATAAAAAAAAAAAAAAGAATCCTAAGCCTTGATGTTGAACAAAGGAGCAAGCCACAAAGAGAATAACAAACCCTTCAAAAAGTTGGTCAAGAGAATGATGTTAGTGGGCAGAAGCTCACTTACGCCACTTTACACTTTATGCCTAATTTGCATTTTGTCCTTTTTTCTCTCTAAATCAAACTATGACAATGAGACGTGTTTTTCCTGTTTGCCATTGAGTATTTCATGTCTCTTTTAAATACCCCTTTGAATTTATGTCTCTGGTAAATACCCTACTTGATACTTAGGGTAACAGAGTAACCAGAGCCCACGGTCATATCCATCTTCTCTGATATGGGATGAGGTCTGACCATGACAGTGTTTCTATACTATTTATGTTTCAGAACTTGGTTGGGGCTGGGGCTCACAGATACCCATTGGATCAACATGCAGTTGGTTTGTGTTATTCTAAGTTTTCTGGGGTGATTCTTCTAAACTTTACTGAGTTAGAAAGTTTGTTTCACCTGCCTTGATTTTTTCCCCCAATCTTAGCCTCCTCCAAGCCCCTGGTGTTGTTTCCTGTCTTACCCTACAAAAACAATGACTGGAGTTTCTTGCCTCAATCAAAATGTGGACTGGAAAGGTAACAGAGGTCACCCTTCAACTGAAACAGACCACCTCCACACACCCAAGACTCTTGGCCAAAGCAAGTCCAGAAACTGTGTACTCAACAGTCAGGGCCCATGCAAGGATTTGGCCAACTAGAATAACTCAAGGGAGAATTCAGGACTTTTGACTTCACCTCCCCCGTGGGGGTTCTTCCCCAACAGCACAGGCTTGGGCCTCCTCCCGACCTTGCTAAGTCACTCCAAGCAAATAGTTCTGTATCTGGAGCAGAAAATGGATGGCCAGATCCCTGAGGCTCGCCTTGTAACTCGAGTTCTCGGACTCTGGCCACAGTTCTTCTGCCCATTCCTTCTCCTGGGCAGCAGAGCTAGCTGCAGCAGCATCCTCAGAGCCAGAGCGGCATGCCTCTAGTTGCTGGCAAAACTGGGGCAGAGCGGTGCTGCAGTCACACGCTGGGGAATCAAAGCTCCAAGCTCAGGCAGGAGAGTCATCAGGCGATGCCGAGAGTGTTATATTTAAGGAGCTTTTTTTTTTTTTTTTGGGAGGTCAGGAAGCAAGCAAGAAAGGAGCTTTGGGGGGGGGGGGGGGGAGAGGGCACAGCCTTCCAAACACTCCATTTCAACAACAAGCCTCCTCATCATCCCCTAGCCAGAATCCTCTTCCAAACTCCAAATTGCAGTCAATAGAGGCTGTGTGAGGGGCCGGCAGATGGCCAGGGCTGCACTGATCAGGTGCTTCCCTACCACTTCCCTGTCCCTCCCCTTCCCTCCTCCTCCCTGCCTCAGCATTCACCACTCCCCACCCTCTGCCACTATTAGTCACAGGCTCTGGGGTGACAGTGTGGGCTGTAGGCATTGGCCTTGCCTTCTGGTCTGTCCATCTGTGTCAGCTCCCAGCCTGGAGCCTCCTGAGCACCCTCTTGTCCTCAGTACCCTTGGTGCACACCCCAGTCCTCTAGCCCCACCGCCCAGGGTGTGGGTGCCTTGCAGGAAGCTGGGAGAGGTTGATAGACCTATGGGCAAAGTCAGCCAGGCTTTTTGTGTTCGTGTTTCCTTCTGCCTCTGTGACCCTAAGGACTCACATAAGGTCTTGCTTGAAGTTGATTTTTTTTTTCAGAAAAAGGACAAAATCACTTCCATCTCTGCTCCCCCTTCACAATCTGTTAATCCAGAATGTTCCTTCAGGCAACAACAGTAGGATCAGAGCCAAAACCAGACTCCAATCAACTCTAGCTTCCATCCTGCCCCCAGGAAAGGGGAAAGCAGGGCCAGGTTGCCAAGGACAGGCAACATACCACTCCAGAATGTTAAGTGGGGACTGCATACATAGAGTCTTGTGGACCTCACCATGACCCAGGAAAGAGTTTTCAATATTAAACAGCTAAACAGGAAAGGGTTAACATTTGTTAAAAGAAGAAACCAGGGTTTGGTGATGTTCAGTTCTTTTCACAACATCACCAGCTACTGCTCGCTCCTGGGTAAGTGGCACATCATGCCCTCTGCCTCACAGGTCTAGCATGCAGGACTCTACCAACCTTCGATACAACATTCCCAGAAAAGGCTGCATGTCTACAGAACATGCTCAGACTTCACTTCCTCAAACACTGCAACATAACAACCATTTTCATAGCATTTACATGGCACTGGGCACTATAAGTAGCCTAGATATGACTTAGTAGGAATACATGTTATATACAAGTATGCCACTTTATACAGAGACTTGGACGCTGGTAGATTTGAGAAGCAGGGTGGCTAGCATGGGACTAGGCTCCTGAGCAAATTCAAGAAAAACTGTTGTGAAAGTTTAAATGAGAAGGGCCCCTATAGGCTCATATATTTGAATATTTGGTCCCCAGTTAGTGGGTCTGTTTGGGAAGGATTAGGGGGTGTGGCCTTGTTAGAAGAGGTGTGTCATCAGAGTGGACTTTGAGCTTTTAAAATCCTACACCGTTCCCAGTTAGCTCTTTTTCTCTGCCTTCTCCTTCTGCTCCATACTTGAAAATCACAAGTAAAAGATCTCAGTTGCTACCGCAGCACCCTGTCTGCCTTCGACCATGCTCCCCTCCATGATGATCATAGACTTTGACCCTTTGGAGATGTAAGGAAGCTCCTAATAAACACTTTATTTATTAGTTGCTTTGGTCATGGTATCTTTTCACAGCAGTAGAAAAATAACTAAGTAAAAATGGGAAAAGCTAAAAGATAAAGGAAAACCTAGGACCACAGGACCTCTGCCCTCTCTAGCCCAGGACCCTCTATTGCCTGGTGGCACAGAGATGATCAGCTATACTCATACTGGCTGAGAACCCAGCTAAGCTTCTTTCTTTTCCCTGCTCTTGACATACCTGGTTTTATTTTTGTTTGGTTTTAGTTTTGAGGTTTTATAAGACAAGGAAGATGTTTCTCTGTAGCCCAGGCTGGCCTTGAGGTTATTTTCCTACCTCTTGCTTCCTGAGTTCTGAGATTAAAAGGGTAAACCATGGCACTCAGCTTGGCATTCCCCTTCCAAGGAAACTGGCTTGAGGGACGCAAGAATGTCCTTGGTTCTGTCAGAGGAACTCTCAAAGAGGATGACCTTCATGCCACGCTGAAGTGAACCCATCCCACCTTCTCATCCCCTTCCAAAACCACTCTCACTTCCTAAAGGCCCACCTGTTACCTCAGGGTTGGTTTATCTGCGCACCAAACTCATCCCCACATCTTGGCTCATAAGACCTCTTCTCCCCATAGACAGAATGGCAGCTCCAAGAAGGCCAGAGCCTGATCATCAGACTAGTCACAGAAACCCTACCCCACCACCAAAGAAAGAGACACTGGCGTCCCTTCAGCATTATAACTATGCACGCAGCAGAGACACAGGTGTCCCAGGCAGGTTTCTAATGGCCTGCAGCTCCTCTAGGCTCAGGAGAACCTCCAGGTGAATCACGAGTAGAAGTCAGGCAGGGCCTCACAGACTTTGGTTCCCTGGGCAGGGAACACTTATCCACCCACCAACAGCAGCTGCTGCCTGCTCTCCTACCCCTGTGAGGACTTCTCCTTTTTCATTAAGCTACATGAGTTCTGCCATGGGGGTCAGGGCGAGAATGACAGATGAACTGAGTGTTACTCATTTCCACAGTCAAAGTCTCCTGACCAAGGAGATGTCAAGAATCTCTTGTTGGCAAAGAAGTGGCTTGTTCCTAAAACCGGCCTTGAGGAGGCACTTCTCAACTGACCCTGCTATAAAATATAATGCAGCAAGCAGGCACCTGTCGGACCCAGGCCAAGGGATGCCCCTGAGTAATTACAAGTGCAACAGATCTGGTATAAAGGGGCTTACTGGGGGAAGGGAGAGGAGTGAGGACCTGGAAAAAGGGGTAGGGACAGACGAATGGACATGTAGACAGGCAGACAGACGGGAGCAGAGTCATGAGGGTAGAGAAGAGGGGACCACAGAGATGGAAAGAGGGTGAGAGAGAAGGCGCTGGGGGTGGGAGACAGAGTGGGGGGAAGGAGGAGAGAGAGAGCTGGGGTGATGGGCAGTCCTTTTATATCCAGCCCACATCTGGTACACCTGGCAAATGATAACCTTAAGTTGCAGCTAGGTCCCTGGGAGGAGGTGGATGGAATTGCCTGTAAGCTGACAGACCCCAGACTCGCCTTAGTCCCAGGGTTTAGCACCAGGATTCTAGAATCAGACTTCAGTCCAAATCCATACCTCACAGCCATGTGCCCTTAAGAAGTCTGCTTATTTCACTAAGCCTCAGACCCATCACCTACTCAAAAAGGGCAATGACAGCAGCAGAGTCACCAGGCTGTCAGGAACTCATAATATACAGGGAGTAAGTGATGAATGCATTGCAACCTCCATGGAGATTTCTACCCAGAGTCTACAGATCCACCACCATCGCTAGAAGAGCCAGCTGCTCCCCTGCTCCACTTCCTGGCACACGTTTTCTCTACCTTTTCCAAGTTTTTCCTATTATGCTATTGTTACAGACCTATATTGCCTTAAATGATACAACAGAACAACTATTTACATAGCATTCCCTCGGAATTAAGTATTTACCAGGAGCCTAGATATCGCTGTGTCTTCTCGGTGTGTGGTATTTACTAGGTCAGTAGTCACTGGATGGGTACTATGTTCATGACCCAGGTTCAGTATAACATTGCAAAGGCAGGCCCAATGGCCTTGTTGGACTTTAACTTTAAAAAGGGTAAGACACAGCATTAACTAAATAACAGAGTTTAAAACAACAGTTCCCAGGGAGAGGCCTATCTAATCAAGACATATTACCTCTGTCTTTCAAAATGAACACAAGTTTGTAAACATTTTGCTCATTTATCAGCTTCACGGGTCATGACGGAATGCTCAGCTATCCTACACTGAGTCAGATAGTGACAATTATTTCTTGATTAGTCTGGTCTTTGTTTGAGAGCACTGGCCCAAAAATGGTACCCAGTATTTGATGTCATCCTTTACTGAGATAGGCATACTTCCTACTTGCATGGCAGGTTCAGAAATTGTGCTGTTAATGTGTACTTCTACCATCACTGCCAATGAATACAGGCTTCTTGGGATAGAGCAGACTGAACTGAATGAGTATGGATTTTGATTTACTCTCTACCTTCAGGATATTTTCTGATTTCTGCACAGGATGGAGAAGGCAGCAGTAGTGTGTGTTGGGGGCTGTTAGAATCACCTAAGGGTTCTGATACATCCTTTCAACATCCCAAAAGATCTTAGACCAGCCTGCTACAGGAAATTAATAGTTCAGCTTCCTTTGTCTTGTGGTTAGCACTCATAATAAATGAATCTGTAGTCTCTTATGTCACTGATCATATTTGATGGTTCAAGGGCACCCTAATGCTGGTATGGATCATAATATAAGCTTGGCTTGGTTTGGTTTGAGACGGGGTCTTAAAGTGTACCCCTGGGTGTTCTGGTCAGCTTCATACTCATAGATATCCTCGTACCTCTGCCTCCCAAGTGCTGGGATTAAAGGTATCTACCCTATATCTGGTCCCCATGATGAAGGTTGTACATGGATCCATGGTGAACTTGGGAATAGTTAGAGCAACACAGTAAATTTCAGAAGGATCAATATATTTAATTATTAAATTTTCAACAGGACCTCCTTTTTAATTTCATGTTAAATTGTTTTTCAAATGTAAGTAGGGGCAGTGGTCATTTTATATCTGAGTATGGTTATCTTCCATGGATTCAAAACAAAAAAACATCTAGAAATGTCTCCCCTCTGGAAAAAGGCTACGGTGACTCCGAGGCTTCATGATCAGCTACAGGTGACTGAGAACTGAGATGGGGTCTTCTGACAGTCTCTGTCCTTCAATGCCATCTGGGCCACAGAGGTTCCCAATGAGACGTGAATGCTTTAAGGATGTCTTGGAGATATGTTGATGACACCCAAGTTTATATGGGCATCTATAACCACTCCCTTGACCTCAGACACAGATTTCCATTGTTCCTGGACAGCTTAACCTACGTGGCTTATGGCACTCAAATTGTCTCACTCCAGGTCTACACCTCCTGACTCCGACCTGATGTAATACTTCAATGAATGGCTGCATCATTATCAAGTCACCCACTGAGAGACAGAGGCCTTACCTTAGATTCCTTCCCTCTGAGCTCCCATTTAATTAGATTGTAAGTCCAGTCAGTCTTAGGTCCAAACTATGGCTTAAGTTTCTCTTCTGCCACCATTTGTTACCCATCAGTCCTCCTTTTTCTATCTGCAGCTGTACTCTCCCCTACTTGGTCTTTACCTTTAATCGACCAAACATTACTGAGTAGTATATCTTTTCCTGTGGAAAGCAGAAGATATCAGAGCCTCTGTAGACTTAAAAACAAAAAGCATAGAACTCAATGGGCAATGGTAGAACACACCTTTAATCCCAGCACTCAGTAGGTGGAGGCAGGTAGATCTCTATGAGTTCAAGGCCAACCTGGTCTACAGGGTGAGTTCTAGGACAGCCAAGGCTACAAAGAAAAACCATGTCTCAATAAAGAAAAACAAACAAACAAACAATATTATAAAGCTCAGTGCTCAAGGAGTTCCTAGTCTAATACAGAAAGACCAACATGTTAAAAAATAAAATAAAATAAATGAGCCAGGCATGATGGTTCATGCCTATAATCCTAGCAATGGATAGTCTAATGCAGGGAGATTATTTTGAATTTAAGACTAGTCTGAAATACATACTGAGTTTCAGGATAGCCTGGGCTATCCTATGAAACCCTACCTCAAAAGAACAGTCCATTGATATGTAAATAAAATATCAAAGCTGGAGCAAAATAAGGAAACTATCCTGTCTGTCTACCAGGGAGTAGGAGGGTCTTGCTCCTAAGCAGGTCTGAGGCTAGCTCAGGGTTCTTCTCCCCAGCATTTTGGCTATCTCAGTATCTTATGAGGCTTTCGGAACATTTCTATCCTGTGCTTGTATTTCTCATTTCATCTTCGGCCTTGACTTCTACACACTTGCTAAACCCCAACCACGGAGACCCTGCTTGCTGTCTCCCTCTGCTGTTGAGCAGGCCTCTGTGAGCAGATGCCATTAGTGACCGTCCATCTGAACCCAGCAATGTCCTTGAATCTCCATGACAGCTCTACAGTGCCGATGTCGCTATTCACAAGGAAACAGACCAGCAAAGGCCAAGGTAACATGGACGTGCTAGAATCTGACCTCAGAAACATACACCTCCAGTCATAGCTATACCATTTCCCCACCATCCCACTTTCCTGACCACCTCCTTCCCAGCCTGCCCAAACAAAAAGTACTTCTGTGCTCCCCCAGGGACGGCCATTTCTCTTCTGGCCCTCATTGCATTGTTTTTTTTTGGTTTGGTTTGGTTTTGGTTTGTTGTTGTTGCTGTTGTTTCAGCTTTCACAACAGGGTTTCTATGGAGTTCTGACTGTTCAGGAATTCTCCGTGTAGACCAGACCAGCCTCAAACTCACAGAGATCCACCTGCCTCTGCTTCCCAAGTACAGGGATTAAAAGTGTGTGCCAATATACCCAGCTGACTGTCATAATCTTATACTGCCATAACCTGTTTACTTACCTGCCTTCCCCCAAAACTAGTGAGCGCTCACCCTCAGGACCATGTGCTATTCTTCTCTGAACCCCCACACTTGTCCCTGCTGCTACAACAGCAGCATTTACTATACCTTCACTGGATGAAGGATTCATAAATGCTTCTAGCCTCTCTTCTCAAGAGATCAAAAACTGTCTGAGTGCAAGTTATCCTTCATATACCTTAACAGATTAAGACCTGAGATACCTCGATCTTAAACTGGAACCTTAAAGAAACAAACCTGGCAGAGTTGCGAGAAGGGAGTCTCTGAATCCAGACTCCTGAAGGTGAAGCCACACCTCCAAGCCCTCCTCCAGGAAATGAACAGAATCAAATGAGGATGCTGTCATCAGGACTGGCCACACCTCCTCAAAAAGCTATTTCTTTCTGTAGCACCGTAGCTCAGTGCGTAAGAGCTGGGGTAAAATCTGAAAGCAGCAACTCAGAAATAAAACAGGGTAGGCTAAGGTAAGAGGGGGCATTTACATGTATTTAGACCTGTGAGTCACAATATGAATTTTTACTCAGCTATTTGTGGGCTTTTTACATTCTCATGGGTCCAGGGCATGCAGCCATAGCATAATCTCATTGTATCTGGGCTTCAGGTTTTCTACCTGGCCTAGACAATCAACCTCTTAATGAAAGCATCTTGAATCAGCTCAAGATTCCTCAGCTTTGAGTCATAAGCTTTCTGCACAACTGATGGATGCCACAGGTAATGTCTTCATAAAACCACATAGGTTATACTGTGTAAAGTTCTGCCTAAGAGTGCGGGAGGTTCATGAGCCTTGTACTATAAAGCCAACTCATGGCTTGATGGTTCACAAGCCAAGATGGATGATGCCTGAAATAACTATTCAAAGAACTTGGATCAGAGAAGGTTAAAGATGTCCTCAGATTGAATACTCTCAGCTCTGGCAACTTTGTGGTCCAGAACTTGAGAGCAAATGCTCACCTCAGGAAGGATTCAACTGAGTTCTGGTTCTACAGCAGGCAACTGGAGATGACATGAGATCTAGACTAAGGTATAGAAAGGTCTAAGAAGGCCGGGCAGTGGTGGTGCACACCTTTAATCCCAGCACTTGGGAGGCAGAGGCATGTGGATTTCTGAGTTTAAGGCCAGCCTGGTCTACAGAGTGAGTTTCCAGGACAGCTAGGGCTACACAGAGAAACCCTGTCTCCAAAAACAAACAGAAAGAAAGAAAGAAAGAAAGAAAGAAAGAAAGAAAGAAAGAAAGAAAGAAAGAAAGAAAGAAAGAAAGAAAGAAAGAAAGAAAGAAAAGAAAAGACCTAAGAAAAAACAGGGCTGTGTATGCTTCCGCCCCACATGCAAATATAGACACAACAATGACCACATCTCTCTGAACTCACTCAGGAGCTCTCCAGTGCCCTTGAGGCCACACCTTGCCTAGACTTCACCCTACCATCATGCCCTAAAAGCTGGCAGGTTGATGACAAACCACTTTCAGGCTCAAGAGCTAGATCACTGGCCTCAGCATCACACAAACCAGGAACAGCAGCATCCCAACCAGACAACAAATTGCATACAGCAAACACCTTTGGATCCAAACACAGCACAGATGTCTGCTCCCATAACGGCCAATGCACACTGCCAAGAGGGAAGAGAGCACAGCACCTTACGCCATCCCACGTATTGGTTGGTTATTTAAGTATTCGTGAAAGTAGGAAGGGAGAGAAGCAGTCCCGTGTGATCTGTTCTCATTTGAGTTCTCTCCCTTGCTCCTCTTCAAGTGTGCGACAGATCTCATCTGATGTAAACAACAGATAAATGGCATTTTCACCCTCGTATAGGCTAAAAGGTGAAAGCTCAGAGAGCTTAAGTAACTTCCTTCCAACCGCACAGCACAGAGAAATGGAAGAATCACTCAAGTCGATGATTCCAAGAGACCTGCCCAGACAGTTCTGCTTGCCGCACCCTGGCTGCTTGGACCTCCATTCACATCACAGGAACCCAACCTGCTCCAGAAGTCTGAGCCTCTTCGAGTCTTCCACCTCTGTGAGAATGGAGACTCGGCCATTTGGCCAAACAATAAGGCCACCAGCAAAGGTCAAAGTACAGGGGTCTCCTTGTACACAGGACAGGGGTTGGGGAGGGGCTGTTGAGACTTGCCTCCTCCAAGGCCCCATCTACTACCAATGGCTCAGGCTCCTTGCTTGGAAAAATACACAGAAAAGCAAAATTCTAATTGCCAGCAGCGTCCAGAATAAGAACACTACTCGACAACGCCCTCTAGTGTATCCAAGACCAAAGGTACAGCACCCAGTCACCATTCCCCTTCAGAGGCTCAGACCAGCCAGGCATTGGAGCTGCTAGGAGCTCGGGGAGGGGACATCACCTGTCACTCAGGCAAGGCCTCACCAGCCCCAAAGCCAATGTCTGCTGCAGAATGATCCGTCTCCACTCCTAAGGCTGTCCAGTCCACAAGCCCCACCCAGCCAGTACACAACAGCAAGGGAAACAACACAGAAGTTGAGAGACAATGTCAGAATGAGCCCATGGAGCGGGAGAGTCGGGAAGAGGCAGAGGAGGAAGACAGAGAACAGGGGAGCCAAAAGCAGACAGGATGAAGATGAACGGAAAACTGAGCAATAGCTAAAGAAAAAGACAGACATGGGAAGTGAATCCGGGCAAATGCCCTGAGCGTGACACCACACTCCTAGTCTCTTCCAGTCACAGGCTCTGATGTGTATGGATAAGAGGTGGCCGGTGTGCTGTGTAGCACAGGACACACCCTCCCCTCTCCTGAGGTCATTTCCCTCTCCTGACACAGCCCTGACTGCTCCTGAGTGCTGGGCTGAGGGAGAGGAGGGGAGAGAAAGTGAACCAAAGGCGGAACTCGCAGAGCGAAACCACTTACGCACAGTGCGGCCGGCAGCATTTCCATCCTACCTTTGCCGTCGCCACGTCGGCCGGATCCATGACCCCGGCTTGGCCTGGGGAGCAGCAGCACCATCCAGGGAGAAAAGGCAGAGTCACAAATGTCCACCCAGAAAGAGGACACCACCCCTCTGGATGGAAGGCCAGGAGAATGAGACCTGCTTCCACTCTCCAGAGGGCCCCCTGGTACCTCCTCTGTTGGTAATGGAGGAAAACATCCTGGGGTTCCCAGCCAGTTGGGGAAGCAGGCAGTCAATATCCCCACAAATACCCACGAGGCCCAGTCAGTCCATCTCCCCTCCCCTGGTACTTGGTCTCAGAAGGGCAGTGTGGGTCTCCCCAGGCTCCCCCTGCTGGGGGACAGGATGCAGAGTGGAGGCCCTGCCCCATCACTGCCAGTTGGTACCCAGAGATCAGGACAAGGAGCTCATGTGGATAGAGGCTGCTGGAAGGTGCTGAACCAGTGCTGAGGCAGAAGGAAGGGCGAAGGTTTGGGTTGGTGGGGGCAGGTGTTCAGGTGCAGGCACTCAGATGGAAGCAGGGGAAGGTTCTGTGCGGAGGAGCTGGCGGCACCGAACTGAGTGGCACAGCAAAGTGGAGAAGGCGAAGGGAAAGGGACTCCCCCGTAAAGCCACTCACCTTGCAATAACATTCAGACTGACTGAGGCCTACACAGAAGCCAGGGGCGGGCCGTTCACACACCCCCAACTCCACTCCCAGAGACTCACAGCCTCTGTCTAAAGGTACATGAGAGCAGCAGGCAGCCTAGCTGGATCCGCAAAGGCCCCTAGCTCCGTTGGAGCAGCCTGATTGGCGGAGCAGGATGACTTCATCCAGCCCCATTCATCACTCTAGGTTTTCTGCCCGGCAGGGACAGTCAGCTCAGCTTGCAGCAACTATACAGCTTCCTCTCTGGCTCTTAAAGCAGGCAGCTTGGGATAGGCTCTATCTGTCAGAGGGCCGCTGAGCACCGGGAACTGGTCAGAGTACTCTCTCGGTCTCAGCGGAAAAGCTGAGCAGACCGCTCGCACTGCTAAGAAGAAAATGCGCACTCAAAGCACCATGCATGGGTATTCGGTATTCGCTGTAAGCACCCTGTCTGCCTAAGCCAGCACCGATGGAAGACAGCAACACTCCTAAGAGAACACTGCAGAAACTGTAAGCTGCACTTCCCCCACAGAAAGTAAGGTGTGGAAAAAAAAGATCCAAGCTCTCGAGCATGCCTCAGTACCTCCCCGTGGTCATTTTCCCCCATGAGTAAGGCCCACTTGGCCTGACTGAAGGACACAGATTCCCTTGAGTCCAGTATTTCAAGCCCATAGAGAGTGACCAAAAAAAAACAAAAAAACAAAAAAAAAAAAAAGGAAGCTTACAGATCCACTTAACACCTTATGGATCTAAGTCCCAGAAAAAAAAAATTTAGTAGATCAATGCAAGAATGTCAGCCTCTAGAAGTCATTTCCAAATAGGCTTTTTCTATATAAATCTACTATTGGGCCAGGGAGATGGCTCAGTGAGTAAGGCATTTGTTGCTAAACCTGAAGAACTAGGTTTCGTCCCCATGACACACATGACGGAACAAACTGACATCCACAAGTTGTCCTCTGACCTCTACAGAGAGCGTTGTGCCTCACGTGAACAAGCACATACGCAAATAAATAAATATCATTTTTTCAGATGCAATTGTACCAAAAAAGCTGTGATTCTTGGAGAAATGATGTCTTTTTTTCAATCCCAGACTCCTCCCTTCTTCCTGAGACCCTGCTCAAGATCCAGCCCCCAGACCATAGAAAAAGCCAGAAAGGTGAAGAGGATCAGACATCCACCCAGAGTGAGAAGGAAGCCGTGGACTGAATAATCACTTGTCCTTCCCCTCCTTCATTTCTCTTCATTCTCATGACCTCACTGAATTCAAGTCCAACTTCATAGCCTAACACAAAAGCATATGGCGCTAACACACACCAAAAATATCAGTAGTCAAGGCAAATATGGCTGGCTGCAGATAGATCTGCTGCTACTACCTGAAGTGTGGTCATGCCTCCCCAATATTACCCGGACAATCAGGAAGATGGTGTCTATGTGCTGGGGGAAATCTGACCCTATAAGACAGCAGGTTTACTTAGCCCAGTCTGCTCACTTCTGCCAGGTGACAAATCTTCCTGACACAGACTCACCATCAAGGGACACTTCCAAGTGTTCATAACCCTGCAGTGGCATCCTGACCTGCAGGTCCCTTAATGTCTCCTCCTCTGCTATCCACTCCCCTGCAGGAGACTCAGTAACACAACATGTCTGTGAGCCAGGTAACAAAGCAAGGCAATCTACTGAGCCATGAAGTCTTCTTAACTCCACACACAGGTCTCTTGGAATCCAGTCTCAGCACTGCCTTTGGTCATGGTGGTTGAATCAATCACAGTGGGTATAGCCCTTAAAGGGAACAACTCTTTTGTTAATGTTTTAAGCTACTGCTGCTTTATGAAAGAGAAAATGATCTTATTTTCTTCCTCAAAGCATCACCAAACAGACACTATACCCAGTATGCATCAGTGTACATGATTCTGGCTTAATGACCAGAGCAATAAAACTGCCCACTCTCCATTTTCACAGGACTCCATAATTTCAGTTGGGTCTCCAAACCCTGTCATCTCCTTGAATACTCTATGACGCATGACACCTAGATGATTACCCTGAGATTTGTAGCTATGAAGTGACTTGTCTAAGGTCACACAATGAGCAACTGAAAACTGAACTCACCCTCATATGAACTGGGTGCATATCTTCCTCCATAAATCTATTCCCAGTTTCCCACCACATCTCTGTACCTCATCAGTCTCCTCCCAATTCCTGAAGACTTAGAAAATAGAAAGTATCAGTTAAAACCAAATGAGAGGGAGGGGATGTAGCTCAGTTAATGGAGTGCTTTCTTCCTGTGCGTGCTAGAGTTCAATCCCTAGCAATTCATGAACAGGACATAGTGATGCATGCGACAATTCTAACACTTAGGAGCTGGAGACAAGGGGATCAAAAGTTTAAGGTCATCCTCAGCTACATAGCAAGTTCGAGGCCAGCCTGAGCTACATAACCCTGCCTCGCACAAATAACAACAAAACAAATTCTAATTTAATACCAAGAGATCGATTCATGCCTTTAATCCCAGTATTTAAGAGGCTGAGGCAATAAATAGATAGACAGACAGACAGCTCAGCAGGTAAAGGTTCTATTACAAAAGATTAATAGGTCAAGTTCAATCCCCAGAAACCATGGTGTAAGGAGAAAGCCAACTTCTAAAAATTATTCTCTAATCTCCATGTGCACTGTTGGTATGCACGTGTGTGTCAGCACTCATATATAAACACATCAAGCACATACATGGTAATTATGATAAATGAAATATAATTTTTAATTTAAAAATATACAAAATGGCAATTGATGCCATTTGCCTTTGAGATTTTTTTTTAAGATGACAAATAATGAGATAAAACATTATCAAAAATTAGGAGGGAGCTTGAGATCATAAAAAAGTTAGTGTGCACATTTACAAAAGTCTCCTATGGTGACAAATCCTAGAACTTAAAAGTTGGAGTCTAGACTGAGAAGAATTTCTAGTGACGACTGCTTTTTAAATAGAAAAAAAAAATTAGCAATTCACTCATGTTCACTTTAGGCAGGAAAGGAGACCAAGGTACCTTGCCAACATGGAATCCAACAATACAAATTATTATTAAGGCAAGGGAGAGATACATGTCTTGGAACCTGAAGATACATTTTTCATCTCACCACAAACACCTAATACATGCGTTCTATGAGATGAAAGAACATGTTGTGCCTTTCTCACCTGAAATATTGGGGATCCAGAAAAGTATCTGAAATGTATGTCAGATTTGGAGATATTTACATAGGTTTTCTCAGATGAACCATTCTAATTCAAAATAATTAAAATGCTCCAAAGTCCAAAATCCTCACCCAGTAGTAGAATTTAGGTCAAGGAATATTTTTCTGTAACTCTGCTTAATCTTTTAAATAAGTCCCACTCGAGGGTCATGGTTGAATCTACTGGTGGGGGGACAAAGAGAGGCCTTTCTCCTCCTCAATGAGGGTAACCCTACTAGACTCCTTTAAAAATCCAAGAACATGGGGACTGTGCCATTCCACAGACATCACACTGGCCTCTTTACTCAGAAGTTTGACAAGTTCCCTCTGGCTATTGTACAGCCTTCAATCTTCTCTCTGTGCCTGGGCTGACAACCGGTACCTACCAAAGAGGATATTCTGTTTCATCAAGATCACACAGAGACCAAGTCCTCAATAACTGGAGTCTGTCTAGTCTCCCCGATGACTCAATCCATTTACCTACTTAGTTCTGAAGGAATTATCACCAGGTAAGGTGATGCACACCTGTAATCCCTTGTGTACTCACAAGGCAGAGACAGGAGCATCTGCACATGCCTTGATCCAGCTGTTCCAGTGAGTTCCAGGCTAACTGGGGCTACTTAGCCAGCTGTGCCTCAATACAACCAACAGCCAAAACCTCCCATGCATCCCTGGAAGGAGAACTTGTGTCAGCAGCGTTGAAAGAGCATCAACAGAAGCCCAAGGCAGCTCGGGCCTTGAACCCCCAGCCTCAAACAGAATGTAATTTGGTGCAGAACACACCGTTTGCAATGGTTGGGGAGGTATATATTTCAGAGTATGAAGAATATTCTGAGGAAAAAAAAAAAAGAAACTGAAAATGATATTTAAGAGAGAAGAAACAGCTGCTGCAGGGGCCATTGGAGCCATACCTCTTCTACTTAGCAAAAAGGACTTGAGAATTCCTTATGAAATAACCCCTCCAGCCTGCACACTTGCTTTTAAAACTAGTGACCTGAAGCTCTCTTTTCTCCAACCCATTTCATTTCACCTAACAGCCAGTGAAAGGGCAAGAAAGACACACTCTTTTATAATATTCTCTATCTAGGGCAATTATTCACACTAATCACTCTACCCTAGGTATTACTCTCCGCTTAATCACCACATTTAAGCACCGAGTTAAGGAGAGGAAGTGATAAAGACCCAGATGCCTTTGAGAAGGTTGGGTTTTGACAGCCAAGTGGAAGGTGATGTGGGAAATCCAGTCTCCAGCTCCCTGAGCACAGGTCTGAAGCAGAACACTGCACCTGCTTCTGCTAGAAGAGCCTTTATGGCAGCAGCTGCTTGGGAGGCTGGACTACAAGGAAGCCAGTGTGGTTGTTTCAAACCCTGGTCAGAGAAACTTTCCTAGCACTGCATTCTGGGAGTTGTAGTTCTGAGCCGCAGACATTTGGCAGCCATGTTTGCACTGCTTTCAGAGTATACAGCTGGATTTTGATTCCCGTACTAAGACTGCATGCAAATCTACAACCAGATATCTTTTCCAAAAGCATGAAATCCCTTCTCTATTGTCTTGGCGCTAAAGTAAACTGAAAAGAAGTCAATGAGACAGAGATTCACAGAACTGTAGGGAACTTGAAAAAATGGGGAGTCTAAGAGCTCTCTTGTAGTCTCTCTGGTTATAAAAGACAGATTCTCCCAACACTTGGGAGGAAGAGGAAGGCAGATTTCTGAGTTCGAGGACAGCCTGGTTACAGAGTGAGTTCCCGGTCAATCAGGGCTATACAGAGAAACCCTGTCTGAAACACCCCCCCCCCCACACACACACACACAAAGGTTCTTGGAAAGAGAAACAGGAAGGAAACAAGGGCAGTGGGCATTCCCTTGCAAGTGTATGTCTGCGTGAGTGACTTTCTCATCATTTTCTTGTTAACCATCAACTTCAGCAAAGCACTGAGCATAAGGAAACCCCGAGACTTAAATTCTGACTCAATCACTCACCGCTGTTGTGACCTTGGGTAAATTACTTAGCCTGACTATGCCCCCATTTCCGTATCTCTAAGACAGGGATGTTATAAAACTCAAAAACACTTATGAAGCCAGAAAACACTGTAAAGGGCTTGGATTCTTGTCTGACACATAACAAACACAAAGTCAGAGTTGGCTCTATGATTGTTTTTCAACAGTAATCTTCCTTTTTGCCATGCAACCCCTCACCCCACGGTGTACATTGTCTCCCAGAATTCATGGTAGGCAGCAGAGAAACCCAGAGCTGTTTGGGGTTAAA
Organism: Tokudaia tokunoshimensis; assembly: GCA_036184795.1. NCBI lineage: Eukaryota > Metazoa > Chordata > Mammalia > Rodentia > Muridae > Tokudaia > Tokudaia tokunoshimensis. Next base: position 41,560,485 of record BTHU01000008.1, read on the forward strand.
CAGAGACATTAAAGCAGCACAGCAAATAAAACAGTCACGAGAATAAGACCAGGAAGAAGAATTTATACCAAGGATACTACAGGGTAATACCAATGGCGTTAGACTCTAAGAGAAAGCTGGACCTGGGATCAAACAGGAGGAGGCCACAGAAAGTAAATGAATGCACAGATCTGTGTTCTCATCATTGAGAAGGCTGAGATGGCATGGCGTGAGTTCAAGGCCAGCCAGGAGTGTGACTCGGTTGGGAGAGTTCTTGCCTAGAATGCAAGAAGCTTAAGTTGGATGCCCAGCTCTGCACAAAACCCTGCATGGTGGCACTTGCTTGTAATATCAGCTCTTGGGAGGTGGAGGCAGAAGGATAAGAAGTTAAGTCATCTTTGGCTACATAGTGAGTCAGAGGCCACCCTGGCCTACATGAGACCCCTCCCCTCGCCAAAAACAAAAACACCATAATCTACAAGGCAACAGAAACGTGGGTCTGGTTGAGCAAGGAGGGAAAAGGAGAACAAGTGACTAGAGTCAGGGTGGGAATGATCATGGGAGGATAAGATGGAGCATCAGAGAGCTGGGGATGAAGGGACGCTGTCCGGCTTGAGACAGAGACGGGAGAGCCACCCCTGCACAGGTCAGGTTCAAATCAGTCTTGCAAAATTGAGCTGCTCTCTGGATCAGTGGGGGCTCAGAGCGGAAGAGTTTCTAAAGAAGTTTAGATGAGGAAGGAACAGAGGTCATAGGAAGAGGCATAGTAGGAGAAAGGGAGCTGGCCAAGCCTTAGAAACTAGCCACAGTTATCAGTGTGAGGGAGGGCAGCCATAGAAAACATTAGAGACACCTCGGTGTAGGTGTTGCTGACTAAGGGGAAGGAGAGCCCCAGGTTACCAGTCTCCCGGAGCACCTTGCTTTGGGAAGCCCCCAGCTCTTGTAAGGCTGAGACTGTGCTGCTCTGACCCCACCTTATACCTGAAAATACCCCTGGGAAAACAGTAAAATTAGCAAAGGAGAGATCTGTCTTCCCTGGCTGCTAGCAATTCCTGAGACCTTACAGGCAATGAATGAATATTAATGATATTACCTTACTTCAGCCTCCAGGACTTAACAGAGACCAGCCTAGCAAATCTAAGGTCCAGTTGCCTGGTTCAAATTCTAGCCCAGTATTTAATAGCTGTGAAATAATAATTATATATATATATATATACATATATGTATATATACATAAAAGAACTCTTTACAGCACTCAGCCAGGTGAGAAATCACCTGTAATTTAGGATGCCCATAAAAGGAAGCTTGGGTAACGGGTCAATTTTATTTCTAGAGGAACAGGAACCAAGCAAGTAAAGTCACTCCCATTGTAGAACCTTCAGCACCTGTGTCACAGAATTTCAAATGTCAACCAACAAACTAAGAGTTTCAAAAGTTCAACTTGAACCCCATTTACTAGCTCATCCATCACTGTCATATAAAGAATGACACAAGGGAGCTTCTGTGTTTATGCACCTGTGGGTATGGGGCCCCAGTGCACACAAACCTCCTCCACTCCTCCCAGCTCTCTCCCCAGCCCCCCTGACCATGCCGAAGCAGGGTCTCATCATGGGCTCCTCTCCATCTCCAAGGAAGACACTGGCCTTCAGACTAAGGAGGAATGACAGAGAAAAAGAGGGAACTGGGCTATCCACTGCATACGGATCACAGGCCTGAGGATAAGGCAAAAAGAAACACCAAGTCACCTAGAAAGTTGGCAATAGACAAGATAAAATGATTGGTTTTAGCACACCCCCAACCCAGCATCTTTCTGTTTGCTGCAGATGGTTAGTGGTACCTGGGCTATGCATCAGACAGATATTGGAAAAAACAAAACAAACAAACAAAAAAAGAAACAGAAGTTGTATGCCTAGGCTAGTTAGGCACAGTTCTATTAATTAATTAATGCTTAGAAGAGGCTCACTGGAGGCTTCAGATTAAGGATATGTTCCTCTAAGCAAGGTCTATGACAGCTTACATCAGAAGCCCTTGTGCATTAACTGGAAAACTCCTGAGCCTGTGCTGGCATACATGAAGTTAAGGTTGCAGCCTAGGGATCTTCATATTGAGCAAGCTCTTCTTATACATCTCAAACATATACAGGGCTGAGAACCACAGCCTTGGAGATAGAACTGATCACACATTGTCCAGAGGGTGTGGACACTAACCCATTCATGTACAGGAACTGTTACAACTTGGATTTGTAAGTGTATTTTTATTTTGTACTTAAAATCTCTCCATCATCATACAAACTACACTCTGAGATTTCAGTACAGAAGCGCACAGCCACCATTGGCAATACATACCAAATATGGTTTTGCAACCATGCTGATGTGGTCAACCCCTGCTACAATAACTGCAGTGCTTAGATGTACAGTAAGCTGCACAGAGCTGCTCTGAGCTTCCACTGTAAATGAGTAATTGAGGAGTCTGGCCTTCCATTCACCATCTCAGCCATGGTGTAAGAAGGGAGGCCAAAGCAGAGTAGGACCAGCCTGATGTTGGAGTCTCTGCCATGAGCCCAAGTTGTCTCCCACCCACATTTCTTCTTTATTGTAACTGGTAGGAGGATGAGACTTCTCCTAGCAGGAAGTAGAAAAACTGGGAAATGAAACTTACCATCCACCCTGCCAGTTGTCCAAAGCTAGATCCCAATTATGGTGTCAGCAGAGAGAGGGTACTTTGCTGAGCTATAATTAACAACCCCCTCTCTCAGGCAGAGAAGAAGTGCTGGAGTAGGAGAAACATGGAGCAGGTGATGGTTACACCTGCAGACAGTTCTGCTGACAGTTACAAAACCATCCAGAGCTGCCAGGGAGGAGGGCGCTAAGCCAGAAATACTGGGGGGGGGGGGGGGGGGGGGGGGGCAGAGGCATCTCTGCTATGACTCCACATCTCAAGGTCTGTTCTCTATTATCCACAGTCCACATGTGTCATCTTCCACAAGACCAAGTCCTCCTCCAAAGTATGTGGGTCTGATGAAGAAGGCACACATGGTGGGCAGTCACAGATCAAACCATGTCCTCGATCATGGAACGCCCAAAGATTAATAGCACTCTTCTATTTGGGATAATGTCACTGAACCGTGTGATCATAAGACATTGGAAGTTACAGCAGAAGACTTTCTCTCAACTTAAAAAAAAAAGAAAAGGCCTTAGTCATCCACTGGTTCAGACTTAATTGAGATTTTTCAGGATCTATTGGGCACTAGGGGCTGAACTAAGCATTGACAATACACAAAATCAGAGACCAATCTTGACTCTCTTGAAGCTTAAGGACAAACACACACAACTGTGTTGAGGTCAGTGCTTAGTGCCAAGATAGAAAGTAAAGCCAGTTGTGGTGGCATACACTTGTAATTTCAGCACTTGGGAGGCAGAGGCAGGGGGATCACTTTGAGTTATAGATCAGTTTGGGCTACAGAGCGACCCCCTGTCTCACACAAACAAACAAAAGAGAAGAAAGTGAGGGGAATAAACTCACTAAAGGGAGAATTCTCTTTGGCTACCAGCACTGACATTGTCTGCTGAAGGCCTACTGTGTGCATGGCGCAGCCTGTGCTGAGGAGAGAGACTCAGCCTAGCTCAACATCCATCAACCATGAGAAACCCTGGGCAGGGAACTGTCAGTAAGTGGCTACATGGTGACAAGCATCTGTCTCTGTGCTTCCTGTGTGTGTCTAGAGGGTAGTGGGGGTGGAGGGGGGGAGTGCAGAGACAGACAGACAGAGACAGAGACACAGAGCATCAAGATCAAGTCAAAGTCAACCTCTGCTCCCTACCTACTGTGAAATCCATTCAGCCTCTTACTACCTTCTTTTTTCTCCTTTTCTCTCCTCACGTTTTCTGTCCCATTTTTTTTTCCTTTCACCAATGCTAACCTTTGTTTCCACACCAAAGGAGAAAGATGCCCCCTCTCCCCATAGCTTGCACAAGTCTATATGTCCCACTGAGCCATTGCAAAGGCTTTGTACTGAACTCTGGTTCAGCACTTGATCCTCTTCCTCCCAGCCAGGCTCCTCCTCTCACAGAGACCAAGGTACAGACAGCATGGTCTGCAGGAGCTGCCACAGCTCCGCGAGATCAGGGGCCTGCCTTAAGACAACTCACATCTCCGTGTCAACACCCAGTCCTGAGGCAAAGAGGCACACTAGGTGACCACGTGAATTGGACAACCCACACACTTCCATCCTAAGTCCCTGTCAGTCAAAACCAATTCTCAGCACTCACAGAGACCAAGCACTCAGAATCCAGCACCTTCCTCTCAGGCCCTCCAAATCCTTTACTGACTGATGTTCCAGGGCAGAAACCAAAGTTGCCATCTAGCTGGCTACTTATGAAGAGCGGAGAGAGGCGAGTCACCTCCTAGGAATCCCACAATGAGACACAGACTAAATCTCCCAGTCCACACCTCATCAGCTGTCCACCTCAGCTTTTCCCTTCAGCCTCCTGCAACACATCTGTCTCTCTCCAACGCACCTGCCACTCAGCAGGGAGCAATCATGGATGCCCAGGTCCAACCAAACTATTTCTGCCTCTGTGAAGAGACCCAAGCCATCCCAATCCTAGCCTGCCCCTACCACTTACTTGGCTCTCAGAAAAGCCAGCTTCTTCCTCAGACAGGAGACACGGTAGTAGCAAGTCCGCTTGATAGCTGTGCTGCACGAGACTGTCTCCGTGCACAGATTCTGCACCATGCCGGGCTCAGGGGAGGGCTGGCCACATGGCAGCCAGGACCTCGAGGATCTGCAGGTTCACTTTGGAGGAGCATGGAGGCAGTGCCTCTGCAGCTGCCCCAGCAGGCGACAGGGAACTCCTCCCCACACAGTCTCCATCCTCAGCTGTCCCATCCGGAACATGGGCCCAGTGCGAGAGGGTCTGTGTGCTCTATGCTATCGTAGTCTCCCCTGCCTTCTCTTTGAGCCACAGTTCCGCGCTGAGCTCTCTCCCATCCTTCCACATCTGGCAGTGCTCTGGATATTAGGCAAGCTTCTGCTCCCTCTATCCTCAGACAGGAAGGATGGAGGTGTACCTGCATGTGATGTCAGCTGCTGGCACTGGAGGGAAAGGAGAGGCAGCTGGCACTGCTCCCGGAGGGATTGCTACTTGCCTCCTTAAGGTAAAGATCACCTGAGTCAAACAGGGTCATGGAGAATTCAGGGGCTAAACAGGTAGGTGGCGCTATTGTGCTGCAGAATCCGGCTATTGGAGGACAAGTTCCGTGCCAGAAGCAGCAGAACTGAAGACACCTCTCGCAGCAGGACCTGGTGGCCTTTTGAGCTTCCTTTCTGTGACTGGGATCAATCACCATGACAAAAGCAACTTGGAGAAGAAAGGGTTTGTTATATCTTACAGGTTAGAGTCCATCACGGAGGGAAGCCAAGGCAGGAATTCAGATACAGGAAACTGATGCGGGTGTCTGTCTGTGTGTAGGTGCCCACATCTGGAGGCAAGAGGCTGATTTCAGGGGTCTTCCTAGCTCTCTCTCTTTTTACTTGAAGCAAGGTCTCACGGAACCTGCAAATGACTCAACTAGTCCAGCTAGTTGGCTCATCCACAGGATACTTTACCTCCACTCCCCAAGTACTGGGACTACAGGTGGGCTACATCCCTACATAGCTTTTATGTAGATGTCAGGAATACAAACTCCAATCCTCCCACTTTGTCCACTAAGCTCTCTATCCAGCCTCCCAGTGGGTGATGATTGTTCATTGCTTTGTTTTGTTTTTCTTGACAGGGTTTCTCCCTGGCTGTCCTAGAACTCTCTCTGCAAACTAAGTTGGCTGAGCACACAGAGATCTGCCTGCCTCTGCCTTGCAGTTCTGTGATTAAAGGTGTGCACCACCACTGCCTGGATGATTTAAAAAAAAAAAAGAACTAAATCAGGGGTGTCTTAGGGTTTCTATTCCTGCACAAACACCATGACCAAGAAGCAAGTTGGGGAGGAAAGGGTTTATTCAGCTTACACTTCCACATTGCTGTTCATCACCAAAGGAAGTCAGGACTGGAACTCAAACAGGTCAGGAAGCAGGAGCTGATGCAGAGGCCATGGAGGGATGCTTCTTACTGACTTGCTTCCCCTGGCTTGCTCAGACTGCTCTCTTATAGAACCCAAGACTACCAGCCCAGGGATGGCACCACCCACAAGGGGCCCTCCTGCCTTGATGAGAAAATGCCCCACAGCTGGATCTCATGGAGGCACTTCCCCAACTGAAGCTCCTTTCTCTGGGATAATTCCAGCCTGGGTCAAGTTGACACACAGAACCAGCCAGTACAGGGGGTCAGCAAGATTGCTCAGAAGGCTGAAGCGAAGGCTCTTCCTAAACAAACCTGGAAAGCCGAGTTCAAACTAGAGAGATGGAAAAGAGCACAAACTCCACAGAATTGCTCCTTGGCCTCACACACACGCTGTGGTGTTCGTGTCCACACACACACCAGGTTATTTTTAGACCCTTCAGCAGGCAAAGGTTCTTAACTCCAAGACTGAGAACTTCAGGTCCATCCCTGAAACCCACATGGAAGGAAAGAAGAGACTCCTGAAAGTTGGTCTCTCTTTTTTTTATATATATATATTTTTTTTTTATATTTTTATTTACATTCAAAATCATTCCCCCTTTCCCGTTTCCTCCCTCCCCGAAAGTCCCATAAGCCCCCTTCCCTCCCTCTTTTCCCCATTCAACCCCCTCTCGCTTCTCTGTCTCGGCAAAAAAAAAAAAAAAAAAGAAAGAAAGAAAGTTGGTCTCTGACTTCTACATGTGCACATTGATATACATGCTCCCCTCCACACAGACAGACACACACACACACACACAGACACAAAAAGACAGTGACAGAGAGACAGAGAGATATTTTAAATAAATTAACTAAATAAATAAATAAATAAAGTAAATCGAATACCTGACCTCTAGACTGTTTTACATCCCACCTTAAGGATGATGTCATTCCTCACTACTCAGAAGAAGAGATCCTGAAGTTACCATCTTCCCTCCTCCTCCATCACCTATGACGGCACCTGGACCACTGGCATGCATCATGCTTATCACTTCCTGGAAGTGTTTCTTTTCCTACCCTCCGGGTCGCTCCTCGTCTCCCCGACACCTGGCTCCCTTACACTTCAATAGGAGAGCAAGCCCAGGAGAGCAAGCTGGGATTTGACTCAGCTCCGAGGACCTCCCTCCTCCCACACCCATATGTGCACATCCAGTTTCTTCACAGCCTAAAGCAGATCTTTGAACGCTTGCCATGCTGGAGGAAGGGATCATCTGAGACCTCCAGCATACTAGGGCAAGTCCTTCTCCACTAAGTTACCCTGAATCTCCAAACAAGTACATTTTAAGCTCTGCCATCTGAATTTCACAATCCCTGCCTTTCCTGCCTCTCCATTTGCATGCACCAAGTAGCAGTTCACACTCTGTGTGCCGAAATTAAAACTCACTAATCACGGCTGCCCTTCAAATTCTTCTGAACGTACACAGTATATTAATAATACTTAATGCAAGCACATACAAAACACTAGCCATGGACGGGCTGTATCCTTATTATAAATCATCACCATACAATGGGTTTAATTTGCACAAGACTATGAGGTATGATTATTACATGCATTTTACAAAAGAGAAGAATGAGGCACACAGATATCTCCTGACTTCCCTCAATATCACATGGTATGTGCTGGAACAATGATTCTCAACCTATGGACCATGACCCCTTGGGAGTCAAATGACCCTTTCACAGGGGTCACATGTCATATAGCCTACATATCAGATATTTACATTGCTATCTATAACAGTAGCAAAATTACAGTTATGAAGTAGCAGTGAAAATAACATTATGGTTGGGGGTGGGGGGTGCCACAACATGAGGAACTGTGTTAAAGGGTCACAGCATTGGGAAGGTTCAGAACCACTGTGGAAGACCCACAATTACTACGTAGGAGGCAGTTAGCCTCCAGGCTGTGCTGCCTTTCTCCTCCGCACAAGTCCGAAAAACTCAGGTTCATCCTAGCCAGCCTCCCAACTTGGATGTCACTCGGAGCAGCTCTATTTCTCACATTTTTAATTGGCTCCTCTTTTTCTGTCCTCACAACCGCCATTCAGAAATATACCATCTGGCTGCGGTCTCAATGTTGCCATGACAGTAACTCCTCCCTGCCTAACTCCGTCCTTGCTGGCTTTATCCCCCTCTTTCATTTTCTCTCTCTCTCTTTCTTTCTTTCTCTCTCTCTCTCTCTCTTTCTTTCTTTCTTTCTTTCCTTTTAAGATTTATTTATTGTTATATGTAAGTACACTGTAGCTGTCTTCAGACACCCCAGAAGAGGGCATCAGATGTCATTACAGATGGTTGTGAGCCACCATGAGGTTGCTGGGATTTGAACTCAGGACCTTCGGAAGAGCAGTCAGTGCTCTTAACTGCTGAGCCATCTCTCCAGCAGCCCCCCCCCCCATGTGTAGCCCAGACTGGCCTCGAACTCGTAATCCTCCTTCCTCTGCCTCCTTCAGCAAATCCTACCAGCGTGTGCCACCACAACTGGCTTTCATTTTCTACAGAGCCTTTCCTACGACGTGGTAGCTTCTTTGTTCGGTGTCCATTGCCTCTCACTGGACAGCAAGCTAACTTGATCATGGCTGCAGATAACGCCTAGAGTGGATGGCACCTAAGAGACTGAATAGGTGAAGAGTTATCTGCTTCCAGTTCATCTGTTTGCATTCCCAAGTGTCTGTTTCTCAAACCAGGGCACATCTGCACCCCCATCATTTGGGAAGCTGAGACAGGAGCATTGTGGGTGAGAGGACAGCCTCACCACCTAGTGGGACCCCTGTTGTTTGCTTGTTTGTTTATTTGTTCTTTAAGAGGGCCTGGAGACAGCTAAGTCGATGAGGTGTTTACCACACAAGCATGAGGGCCCAAGTTCAGTCTCTGGCACCCAGAATAAAAGTCCAAGCAGCAGACACATTTGTAATCCTAGCGCTGGGAAAGAAGTCCGCCAGCCCTGCTCAGTTAGCAAACACCAGACTCGGTCTCAAAGGTGGACTTCACCTCAACAAGGACACCGAAGGTTGATCTCTAGCCCCGACGAGCACACCTTGGTGTACCCATGCACACAAATGCATAAGTGTGAGGGACTCTAAGGTCCCACCTTTCCCTCAGGATTTATACCCAGTTAGTGGTTGCTGGAGGAGGGAAAGACACTTCCCCAGTGGTGTAGCCGCTGACAAGTGGCTCATAAATCCGTAAATAAACCCTCAACAATTTTGTAAACAACTCAAATTAAACTCAGTAGGGCATTTTTTTTTTTTTTGGTTTGTCTAATTCTTTTCTACCTTTAATAAGAAGAAAGATGAAGGAAGGCAGAGAAGAAAAAGCCGTCTCCGTTAAACACTAACTCTGCAAGGGCATTCATTTTCATTAATAAATGCCTGTAATTTAAAAGGGGAGGCAGGAAGATCCAAGCATGCAGGGCCAGTGTAGGCTATGAAGCAAGTTCAAGGCCAGCCTGAGCAACTTGAGGCTGCCTCAGAAAGCCTCTGTTTATAAGGTTGCCCAGGGAGACACAAGCATTCCTTCTATCCAGATCCCTCCAAGGTTTCCTGTCAGTCCAGAGCGTGCCTCCCATGGCATCAAAAAGACCTCTCCACCTGCTCAGAAAATCTGCTCTGGCCCCTTGGTAGAAGCCCCCTCCGAGGACAGCAGATTTAACTATCTGGGGTTCCTGAGCTCCCTCCCTCTGTTCTCCCCAGCTCTCTCACACCCCCAGGCTTGTGTACATCCTGTTCCTTTCCCAGGGATTCTGTCCCTGTGACACTCCCACTCATCCCTGAGCTCTCAGCTAAAGCAACACCCTCCAGAGTCTTTGTCCATGCGCCTCCTAGCCTCCACCCCAAGAACTGTTAAGCCACTCCTGGGAAGGTATTTAACTTCATTGGGTCTCAAGTCTCCTAAAAGCTGGGAAAAACAAAAATCAAACAAAACAACAACAACAACAAAAACAGTATCCGCTTGATAGGTGCACAGAAAGAGTGCTATGTTAAGATAATACATAGAGGACTCACTGCACAGTTTAGAACTTAACAATTCTGTGTTGTTACTGAACATATCATTTCAAGTCCATAATGATATCGTACACTCATTTGCAAGTGTGTCGCACTATTAACAACAAGACTGAAGGGCGATGTCACTCCTCAGTCTGTTTACCTACCAGTGTCTGGACTTTGCAGTTCCAGGTGCTCTGAATCCCACCAACGTTTTTTATCCAGATGATCTTGAGGCACATATTTTGATTTATGAATGTATTTTAATCATCTCTAGCATCCACTCCTCCAGGAGCGCTCCTTCTCCATTCCCTTCCAATTTCATGTCCACGCCTCTTTGTTATTGTTGTTATTTTATACCCCATGGAGTCCAAATTAGTGCTGCCCCAGGAACAAGAGTGGGCGACCCCCAATGGAGCATGGGCAATTCTCCCTCTCCCAGCGGCTATCAACTGCCAATCACTCTCAGTTCAGTGAGGTCAGTAGAGCATAACTGCATAACCCTACTCACTGGAAGGCAAAATGAGAGTAAAAACAGCAATGACAAACAAACAAACAAACCTACCATTTACTTAACACCTACTAAGTACCTAGTTTATTTATCACCTACCTAATGCCTAGCACTTTACATATAGTATTTTAGCTATTCTTCACTAGATATTATAAACAATAGACCTTTACAAATGAAAAGTTGAGAAAAAAACAAGTCCATTATAGTTACAGTTAGACAAGGAGGCATGTCTTTATGGTGGCATTTGGGAGGTAGAGGAAGGCATATCTCTGTGAGTTCAAATCCAAACTGATCTACATGTAGCAAGAGGCAGGCCAGCTAGGACTATACAATGAGACTATGTCTCAAGTATGTAAGTAAGTAACTAAGTGAATGAATGAATGAATGAATAATAAAAACAAGGAAATAAATATATGATAAAATGCTCAGTTACCACCTAGCATGATGATACATACTTGTAATCCCAGACCTCATGAGTTTCAGGCAGAACAGTCACAAGATCAGAGACCATCAGGTCTACATTGTAACCATGATGTAGGCCAGCTAGGGCTACATAGCTACACATAGTGAGACCTTATCTCAAAAGAATAACAACAAAAAAAGCATTTAGAGCCAGGGATGTAGCTCAGTGGGAGAGAGTTTTCTTGCCCTGTGAAAAGCCCTGAGTTTGAGCTCCAGCACCTTAAATAAATAAATAAATAAATAAATAAATCTATTTAAGAAGAAATAAAGAAAGTCAGGTGGTGGCACAGACCTTTAATCCCAGCACTTGGAAACTATAAGAGTAACAAGATTTCAATGTCATCCTCAGTTATACAATTACTTTGAGGCCAGACTGAATCGCTTGAAATCATGTTTTGAAAACAAATGAAACAAAAAGCAGGAGAAAAGAAAGTCTTGCAAATAAAATGTGCCTGGCTGTAAGGTATTTGCTCTTACCAATACAGTGGGCCCCATCAGCAGCCAGCGCTCCTCCACCCATCTTGCTGGGCTCTAGCAGCTTGCCTGCATCCTTTGGATATCTTATCAAGACTCATGGCACGCATGCCTGCACGCAGGGATGTCTACATGAATGCACACTCTGGCTGCAGGGGAAGGGTGCTGCAGCCCGGCCTTGGCATTTACATACCCGCACCTCCACTCTAGGTCTCAACTTTCCTGCTGCTGAAAGGTAACCAGGTCAGCTGAGACCACATTCTCCTGAAACTCACCTGCTGCACACAAAGGGTCCTCAGTAAAAACATCTCTTTTCCTACAATCTGTGCTTTGTTTAGAAGTCCCTGCCACTGAGAGAGACAGACTGAGATCTGGGTACCTAAGAAACTAATTGGTCTAGTTTGGGGTGAACCTGAAGACTAATATTTCAACTTGGCATTGGTCTCTCCGAGAAGCAGGAAAGTGGATTAATGGTCTACACACACACACACACACACACACACACACACACACACACACACACACGTAAGTTCTCTCTTTTCCTTCTTACTGGAAACCTGGCAGGCATGTAGAGTGTCCAACTTCTGAGACAGCGCTCCTTCTGACTCCTTACCCATTTCCCAGTAAATGGATTCCTTACATAAAATTAACCTTTCTCCCTGACGTCATAGCTGCCCTGGAAATCACTGTTGCCCTATTTGACCAGAGAGAGACAGTTCATTTACAATTGTTAAGACAGTCACAGATTACATAAGCTCACTTCAGTCAACAATGGAGCTAGTCCAGTAAGATTAGATTCCTAGAGATGCTACAACCATCTCAGTTTATGTGAGGATTCCGTAATATCCACACCACCAGACAATCACATGGTGATTACCCTATTGTCAAGTGATGCATAGTTGGATTAAGGTAGTTATCTTGTCTCTAAATATTATATCCCTCCTGGACTTTGCACGGGGTTGAAAAGAATCAATGTTTTATTAAACCAACTAAAAGAACACCTTATTTAAAAAACTATAATTTTAAAGAATTTTAAGATTTTTCAAAAAATAAGTATTAATTTTCGCCTGTTCTTATGAAGCAAGCTTTCATGATTCAGAGTATTAGAAGCAGTCACAGACAGCCTCATTCGTCATCACTGTCAGTCCCTACTGCCTTTGCTCTCCCAGAGGACTGTCACAGAGTAAATGGGAAGATTATAGGAAAGACTTACAGCACAGGAAATGTGGCCGTTAATGAGACAGTGCAGTCTGCCAAAAGGAGTGAGGGGCTGGAAGCACAGCTCAGTCAGTAAAATGCTTGCTGACACAAGCAGAAGTTCCATCTCCAGGAGCCCGAGCTTATAATCACAGCCAGCATGGGGGAGGCAAAGACAAATGGATCCTTAGGGCTTGCTGGTAGTTTAATCAATGGGTTCCAGGTCAATGAGAAGCCTTGCCTCTCTTCTACATGAAATAGAAAAAAAGAAAAAGAAAGAGAAAAAGAAAAAGAAAAAGAAAAAGGGAGGGAGGGAGGGAGGGAGGAACTGGACAGCACCTGAAGAAATACACCAGAGATTGACCTTTGATTTCCACCAGCATCACTGGCCCTTTACACACACACACACACACACACACACACACACACACACACACTGGCCCTTTACACACACACACACACACACACACACAGAGCTCCTCAGAGTCAGGCGCATGGGCCACATCCTCATCACTACAGAAAAATCTCTTTAGATTCAAATCTCAGTCCATTACAGCCCAATGATGGATGAAAATGTATTAAAGGAAGAATCAAGTATAGGGTATGACCCTGCGAACGTGTTCTCACAAGTAGAAGGAACCCAAGAAGGAAGACTTCACTGGGAGCGACCATGGCAAACACAGGGCAGCACCTGGGCATCTCAGATGGGAGCATGCTCAGGGACTACCCCACCCGAAGCACACTTCTGACAGATGTCAAGGGCGATTGATGGTTTGTGTGTGCTTGACCCAGGGAGTGGCACTATTAGAAGCTGTGACCCTGAAGAAGTAGGTGTGTCACTGCGTGTGGGCTTTAACACCTTCATCCTAGTTGTCTGGAAGCCAGTCTTCTGCTAGCAGCCCTCAGACGAAGATGTAGATCTCTCAGTTCCTGCTGTACCTTGCCTGCCTGGATGCTGCCATGCTCCCACCTTGATGATAATGCACTGAATGAACCTCTGAACCTGTAAGCCAGCCCCAACTAAATATTGTTTTTATAAGAGTGGCCTGGGTCATGGTGTCTGTTCACAGCAGTAAAACCCTAACTAAGACATCAAGCAAGCCAAGGCAAATAATGTCCACACCTACCATGAAGAGGTTAGGGAACTGAGCAGCTTCTGCGTGTGAAAGGAATTCAGGGGGCTTTTCCAGAGGCTACAAGTCCAGATGAAAACCTTTTACGGAGGTACACCTGGTCAGACAAGGTGGCTGAATGTAATGTTTACCAGTGTCCACTTCTAAGTAGTCAATCAAAAGTCTGTTTAAGTAGGAACATCCAAGAGACAAGGTATCCTGGGGAAGCTGTTGTCGGGGTTACATATAATTCAGTACTTAGTTCTCTCCCCCCTGGAATGGTCCAAGCTACAGTGATAACATGGCAGGAAGAGAGGGGTTGGTAATAGACCCCAAAAGCTGAGGACATCATACTGAAAAATTAGGCAGTATTCATCCTGAGATACACAGCATACAGGCACAGAAAAGAGAGAGCTGGTTTGGGGTCTTCTAGGTCATTTATCTTAAGGGTATACATGCTAAAAATCTGTACAGCCACAGAAATGCACAAGCTACTCTGGGGATTGAAAGAATACTCAGATCAAAACTGATAAGGATTTTGACTAATTAGTGTTGGGGTGGGCAGCTACATATCCACAATGGCTTCATCTAGACTGGACTGAACCACTCATTTGGGCTAATAATGGGCATCAAACTGAGAAACGGGACAGAATTCAAAAGAATTCAAACACAGCATTTAGAGTGACCTTGGCATGCTGGTTCAGGACAGAGTCTTATTTTGCCACACTACCTGCCTCTGGCTTGCTTTCTCCCGTGAAGTGGGAGTTCATTACTTGGTGAGGCCTGTTGCGCCGCCCGGTCTAACCTCCTTCTGTCAACCAGCTCTCGTTTGTTTGTTTGTTGTTTGTTTGTTTGTTTGTCTTTGTTTTCAAGACATGGTTTCTCTTGTTAACCCTGGCTGTCCTGGAACTCACTCTGTAGACCAGGCTGGCCGAGAACACAGAGCTCTACCTGTTCCTTCCCCTGGAGTGCTGGTGTGTGCCACCAAGTCACGACTTTCAACCAGCTCTTAAAATGAGACTGCCTCAGAGCCATTCTCTTGACTGTAAAACCCATTTTGAAAAACCAGATCACTATACACTAACCAGATCTGCTCAGTTTCACGCAGATCACAAGCATGCCCACCCCCTTCAAAGACCATCTGAAGGGTGGGGTAGGGTAGCTGTGCAATCCTAGCCCTTGAGATTCAGGCAGCAGGGTCAGTTAATGGCCTTTATGTGGCAGATAAGTAAAAACCCCATGTTCTTTTTCGTAAGAAATCCTTTCAAGTTAGTCAATATTGGACTCACAAAAAAATTTTGTTTGTGGTTTTTGAAACAGGATCTCCATAGGTAACTTGGGAGGCCTGCAACTATGTAGACCAGACTGGCTTTACAATTCCAGGGCTCTTCCTATCCCTGACTCCAGAGTGCTAGGTTATAGGCATAAACTGCCAAGCTCCCCGCCCCCCCCCCCCCACACATCTCAAAAAATGTGTCTTGAGGTGACAAGATGGCTTACCAGGTAAAGGGGCTTGCCATCCAACCTGAGAAACCAAATTCAATCTCCAGGACTCACACAGTAAACGGACAGAACAGACTCCTGAAAATGGTCCTCTAATCTCCACATGTGTCCGAACATACACATAAACACACATATACCACACACACACACACTAAATATAATTTAAAAAAATCTTTTAAGTAAATGATCTTTTCTAATGTACAATTGATTTTCTCCTTTAAGACACATATCTCAAGCCAAGCTCAATGGCACATCCTTATGAGGAAACTGAGTCAGGAGGATCTTAAGTTCAGTCCAGGCTAAGCTACATAGCAAGAGGCTGACCCAAAATTAACAAAACCCAGAACCCCTGTGGTAGGCCAACCAAGGCTTTCTTTTAATTCCCCATTTGCAGCCATGCTCTCTCAATCTACAATTCAGAATGTATGTTCAGCATGCTAGAGTCTTGGAGGGAGTCAAGGTTCAGCACTGCAGGTCAAATCATCTTTCCTTGACTTATATAAAAAACGATCTTTTGTGGGGCAGGGTTTGAGACAGGGTTTCTCTGTATAGCTCTGGCTGTTCTGGAACTTACTCTGTAGACCAGGCTGGCCTCAGAACTCAGAAATCCGCCTGCCTCTGCCTCCCAAGTGCTGGGATGAAAGGTGTGTGCCACTAGTGCCCGGCATAAAAAACATCTTAATTCACAACCAGAAATCCTTCTGTTTGCACTCACAGCACTAATGAAACAGATCTTGGCTGGTCTTCAAATCCCTAATGCAAAACCAGTAACTCTCAAATCTTCAGCCCAGCATTTAGGAGCCTCCATATTCCCCTTGTAGCCTCTCTATCAACACAGCCACTTCTTCTCCAATAATTCCCAACACACACACTCTGCTCCACTTTAAGTGATCTGGCCTTAAGGGACCACGAGAGCCCATCCCAGGACATACAAATTGCTCAAGTACAAATACCTTACCCAAAACAAAAACAGAACAAAATTCCTTCTCCCTACATGAGCCATGCTACATTCAACCTTTAAAGTATGACGGAGGCATTTAATTCCAGAATTTGGAAGGCAGAGACAGGGGGTCTCTGTGAGTTCAAGGCCAGCATGGTCTACAAAGCCAGTTCCAGTCAGGACTACATGGAGAAACCCTCTTTAAAAAACATAGGAAAAGGGGCTGGAGAGATGGCTCAGCGGTTAAGAGCACTGATTGCTCTTCCAAAGGTCCTGAGTTCAAATCTCAGCAACCACATGGTAGCTTACAACCATCTGTAATGAGATCTGATGCCCTCTTCTGGGGTGTCTGAAGACAGCTGCAGTGTACTTATATATAATAAATAAATAAATCTTAAAAAAAAAAGAAAGCATAGGAAAAGCATGACTCAACTCCTAAACTTGCCCAGACCCTTTGGTCTGTAGTTGGCTTCCTCCCTTGGAGACCCAGCCCATGCCTTCAGCATCTGCAATAGCGTTGTTCCCTTTGGATTCTTGGGCAACGTTTTCTCTTTCCAGACATTCTCCAAGGACAAAGACCAGATGCCCCCCTTCCACTTCCCAGAGTGTTTCCACACAGCAAAGCAGCAGGGGCACCTCACCCCACTTTCCCTCTTCTCCCACAACATCCCCGTTGTTTTTTCAAACTTACCTTTCTTCCCGCACACGAGGACTCAGGAACCTGCTCGAATCATCGTCATGGCTGCTCTGTTGGCTGCTTTGCTGACTGCTGAGGACAAGACACAGAATATGAGCGTTAAAACTTCTCCAGTTCTCTCAACCCTTGGGAGAGGTCGTGCGGACTTCAACTACACAAAGAAATGGGATTACAAAACCAAGTGAAAGCAGAATGCTCTGGTAGAAGCAGGGGTGCTAAGCTGAGAAAAGACATTAACTGCTGAGAGTCACTCTCACGATGTCCAAGGCAGCTATGCTGCTGTCTAGACTGTAGAAGGAAGGGCCCAATTTACTTCCTGCATCCCCAAGTATGTATACCAAGGTAGGCAAGCACTGACAGCTTCCAACTTTGTTAATTAAGCAATTTGAAAGAACAGTGATCCATTTTTCTTCAACCCACCCAAGCCCCCAAGGAGTTGGTGCAGTAGGAGAGGGAGGGGTTTGTAAGGTATGAGGGAGGGAGATTGCCGGAAAGATTTTATTGGGATCTGCCCCACCTACCAGGTCCCTGTCCCAAGAGAGGGTCGAGAGGGAGGGAGGGAACAGGCAAAACCCTGCTCTTCCTACTCGGAGAGCTAGATAAATACAGAGTTCAGTTCAAAAGCAGAGCTCTAAAGCTGGATGCTTTTAATACCAGCACTTGGGAGGCAGAGGCAGGCGGATCTCTATGAGTTTGATGCTATGGTGGTCTTTATAAAGTGAGTTCCAGAACAGCCAGGACTACACAGAGAAACCCTGTCTCAGAAAAAGAAGGTGAGGAGGGAGAGAAAAAGAACCAGAAGGGAGATTTGACCTGATATTAGCAAGTTATTCCACTAGATGGCACTGTTGTTTCCCAAATCATAACCAAGCCAGCGCCTCAGACACCAGAATGAGTCGATTTTTGAGTGCCCCCTTCTGGTCTTTCCATGGTTTGGAAAGTTCAGCTAACAGGAAATAAAAATAATCGGTTGCCTTCAAAATGTGTAGTGGTTCCAAGTAACTGATAAATACCAAGTGGGGGCCAACAAAATGGCTCAGTGGGTGAAGACACTTGCCTCTAAGGACATTACCTGCAACTTGAGTTCAATCCCCAGAACTCATAACTCATACTACGGAAAGAAAGAACCATCGGCACTCCTCTCTCTCTCTCTCTCTCTCTCTCTCTCTCTCTCTCACACACACACACACACACACACACACACACACACACACACACTTTTTTAAAAAGAAAAAAAAAAAAACAAGCCTGCACACACTCAACAAAGCCAAGGGGGGGGGGGCAGTATCGAGGCAGTGACTGAGCCTAGACCGTGAAGCCTACCTAGGCCACATAGCATGATCCTGTAGTAGGAAGGGGACACATGTCCAGTACACTCTGCTATGAACTGATACCTCACTTTTTTTTTCTCTCATATATTACATCCTGACCCAAGTTTTTCCTCCCTCCTCTCCTCCCAGACCCTCCCTGCCACCTCCCTCTCCCCATAATCCACTCCTCCTCCATTTCCCTTTAGAAAAGGGCAGGCCTCCCAGGGATCACACCTCACTTCTTACTTGTATGACTCTGAGTGATTCCTCTCTTGCCAGAGTGATAGCTACTGACAGGGGACATTACTTGTACTCCTTCCCACACAAAGCCATAGTACGGCTTATAAGAACAAACATAGGTAAAGCTTGGACAGCAGTGTTTGATACACACGTTGACCACTGTGCAACACTGGATGGCACACCATGGAAGGCACCTCATTCTGTAGAGGACAATGCATGCGTAGATATGAATCAGACATGGATCCTATATTCAAGAGTGAAGAATGATTAACTTTCACAAAACATGGGGCTCTCTGAGAACGGAAAGCAGAAGGTCACCTCTTTCTGGAGTCAGTAAAGAACAGAGTCTCAACAGCAAGCTTTTTTTTTTGCATTGAAATTTAAGATCGGAGGGAGTCAAGCATGAAGACAGGACGTACCTGTCACCCCGGTGCTCAGGATGCAGAGGCAGGACAGTTCAAAGCCAGCTGAGTCTGATACCCAAGCCCACTAGGTGACTCACACTTGTAATCCCAGTCCTGGGAAAGCAGAGACAGACAGATCTCCAGGGCTCACTGGCCAGCCAGTCAAGAGGTTTACAGGTTCAGAGATTCAGTCCATTATCACCAAGATGGAAGCAGGGCAGCATCTAGGCAGGCATGGTGCAGGAGGAGCTGAGAGTCCTATATCTTCATCTGAAGACTGCTAGTAGAATACTCACTTCTAGGCAGCTAGGATGAGGGTCTTAAAGTCCACACCCACAGTGACACACCTACTCCAACAAGGCCACGCCTACTCCAACAGGGCCACAACTTCCAATAGTGCCACTCCCTGGGCTAAGCATAGACAAACCACCACATACTAACATACACACACTCTCATATATGCATACACTCATGCACTTAGACATGCACACACTCATACACAATATATACACACACATTCACACATACATACACATGCACACACTCACACAGAATTCTTGAATGCACCTGAGGGAACCAGAAGACTCCCAGTCTTGTTCCCACTGAACTGCCATCCTCCTCCCCACCCCAAGGAACAGATAAACGTGTAGAAAACACAGGCTAACCTCATAAGCCACAAGCAGATGCACTTGTTCCCTCTGATGAAGATGGAACCTGGTATCCTTTTGATATTTTATTTAGTTTAGTGTCTTCTTTTATTTTTGTAGTACTGGGGATAGAGCCCAAGGCCTTTCCTGGGTTGGCAAGTCTTCTCCCACTGAGGCATCAGTCCTCTTGTATTTTGAGACAGCCCCACTAAGTTTCCCAGGTTGACCTTGAACTCATCATCCCTTGGGCTTGAACTTGTAGGTTGCCGGCTTAGGTTTCCCCAGTAGTTCAGACCCCAGGCACTTACCACCATAGTGCCCAGCCCCTTTTCTGGAAAAAGCATTTCCTGAGTACAGTTAGGTCTTCCTCTCCCAGGCAATGATACACTGTTCCCCTAAACTTGGAGGGCATTTGAGATTCAGGTGGTCCCAAGCTGCCACAAGGCTTGCAAGATGAAACTCAGTATTCCCCAACTTTGATGGAAGCCACCCACACCAAGACGGAAAATCGCCCATTTCTCTGCTTTTGGCAATAATCTACTGACTGCTGCAATAGCAACAATTATCTCAGGCTAATTGGGAGTTTCAAAACACTACAAGTGACAGTTACAGCTGTCTTTGATTAATAAACAAGGAGAAATAAATTCTCTTGAATTGTGGATGTGGTAGGAACAGACAAGCCTGAGTTTTCCCTGCCTTTGCTTCTTATTGGCTTTATAACCCTGGGCCAAGCTCACTTAATCCTCTCTTAGCCTAATTCCTCAAGAAATGGAGACTTACTGTGTTTAGTCACTACTTAATCCTCAATTTATAGAGCTGGGGATTAAATTTTGAGGAATCCAATCATCTTGCCCCGAATCACAAAGACTCAAGTTCTAGTCCTGACTCTTCCACTTAGCAGGGGGAGATGGGATTTGCTTTTTCTGAAAGGCCAGATGTGCACAATAACACATGCCTGAAAGAGTGCAGTGAGATTTAGAAACGGTAGAGATTGTGGCAGGTGGTGAATACCAATTGTACCGAATAGCCACAGTTGGCTTGTCTGATAGATACTTTGAAACTGCCAAGGAACCACAAGGTAACAACAGAGACTCTTAAGGCGTTTGTTGTCTGTTCTTGTTTTGGTATGCTGGTGTCTTTGCAGTATTGGGAGTTAAAACTAGGGCCTAAAGCAGGCCAGGCAAACACTCTATTGTTGAGCAGTAATATCCATACAGAGGAAATTCTTTTTTCTTTTGGGTGGGATATGCACCCCTGTCACAGCATGTGTGTGGAAGTCAAGAGAACCACTTATAAGAATCAGTTCTCTCCTTCCACCATGGAGTAGAACTCGGGTCCTCAGAGTTGGTGGGCAGGCGGCGCCTTTGCATACCCATTGAGTCCTCTCACTCAGCCCCAAGAGAAATGCTCAAAGAGAAAACCCATAAGGAGTCGCTGAAAAGTAGAGCCACACCCTCACAAGGGGAAGAGATAACTACATCCCATGCTGAATGATATTTCCACATTTAAATGACTCTAGAGTTTACAGTTTCAGTTTAAGGAGGAAAGGCATATCCAGGAAGAGAAGGGAGTTAACAGAGCAGTGGAGAAAAAAGAAAATCAGTTTCTGTTTGTCACCTGGCGAGCAAGTATGGGAAAGTCTAATAATAGCAATAAGTACACAGATGTGATTGGGACATTGTGACAGACTGCCAGCTTCTTACACAACACACCTAATAGTCTCAAACAGTACTTAGAAAAATCACAGGCTAGGAGGAAACTGCCAATCTGCCTACCAGCTTTGGAGCCTCGCTTCTGTTTAACGGCTCCCATGGGAACCTGCAGTAAGAGAGGGTAGCTGGACAAAGATTTATAACGTGTTCAATATTATGCAGAATGCAGAATATTCTCAGAATGCAGCTCAATATTTTCCTCACTCACCAAAATCCACAAACAGTTTTCCATTGAAGGTTTCTTTCACCTCTAAACATGCCCGTGGTGTCTGTGCTCCCTTTGATTTGGGTTTGCTTTGCTCAGTTTGAGACAGAGTGTCGTTTTGTAGTCCAGGCTGTCTGGAATTTAACTATGTAGCCCAGGCTAGCCTCAAAGTTGCAAGAGTCCTTTTGACTCTGCCTCTACAATGCTGGGATTATGGGTGTGAGTCATCATGCCTACCTGTGTTTTATATTATTTAAACGGAATCTCACTATGTAGCACAGGTTAGCCTCAAACTCCAGATGCTTCTATCTCAGCCTTCCTGCCTAGCAACACTGGGCTCAGCTTCCATGTTTGTTCTTTAAAGGGTGTGGGGGAGGGTCTCCTTCAAATCTTGATTTTCCTTTTCTTCGTGGCTGCTGACATAACACACTGCTCGGTCGGTCAGTCGCTGTTAAATCTTTGTTAAAACATGACAAACTGGGCGCTTGGAGGCTGGAGAGATGACTCAGCAGTTAAGAACACTGACTGCTCTTCCAGAGGTCCTGAGTTCAAATCCCAGCAACCACATGGTGGCTCACAACCATCTGTAATGGGATCAGATGCCCTCTTCTGGTGTGTCTGAAGACAGCTACAGTGCACTCATGTCCATAAATAATTCCTTTTTAAAAATTAAAAAAAAAAAACTGGGTGCTTTACCATGCACCCAGATGGTGCTCACAATCATCTGGAACTCCAGTTTCAGGAAACCTGATATACTTTTCTGGCCTCTGCTGGCATGAGGCACACACATGGTACAGAGGTATATGTGCAGACAAAACACCCATACACATTAAAAAATAAATAAATAAATCTTAAAAAGAGAGAGAAATCCTTCCCCCCCTACCCCAAAACCAAATAAGTAAATGAATAAATACAATTTAAATATTAAAAGCAACTAGAAAATCCATTGCAATCCATCTGGGGTCGGGGAGACCTTCACCTATTTATACAGATAAAACAGACAACTCCCAAAGATGGCAGAGCAGAGAGCTGAGTTGACTTACACAGTGGCCGCCAGTCACATATTGTGTGACTTTCACTTAATCAGAAATGCAGTCCTTAGCTGCCCTTTAGGTGCTCAATATCCATACGAAGTGGCTTCTGTAGCGGGCAGCCAGAATGTCTGTATCCTCCTAGAGAGCCTTACTGGATAGCACTAGTGTAAGAAGTTTCCAGCTCAGACCAAGGACTGGCAGTCCAGCTCTGTTGCTTGTATTCTGAGCAACTCGAGAAGCAAGCCTAAGTCCTCTCTCCATTCCCACAGCCTGTCTGTTCAGACCAAAGTTAAAAGGCTCCTTATAAAGACTGCGTGACCTGATAACGTATGTGCACTAACAAAAGAATTGGTAATGGGTAAATGAACACCCAAGAAATGGACGTGACCCTTGTATCTATTATCATATCTTACTGAGCTCTCTTAACATCTAACTGGACCCTTATGGTGAGCAGGTCCATTGCTGACTGCAGTGTCTCTTCTCCTCCTCTCTTTGTATTTCACTAGGAGATTCACAGAAACACCTACACACCACTCAACATCAAGGCTGGCAGACTCCACTTCCTTCTGTCTCCCAGATCCCCATGGTCCACTTGTCACTCACCCAGCTGCTCAGATCCGTCTCTCAGCACTCTACATCCAGATCACTTTAATGGGCTCTCAACTGCTTTTCCTGTTGCCAGTCTGGGCCCCCTTCCAGCCCACCCTCTACAATGACAGTGATATCTCCGACTAGGGTGATTCCATTGCTTCAGACCATTTCCTGGCTTAAAATCCTGGGACTAGCCCAGGGATATAGTGCAATGGTTAGAGAACTTTGCCTAATGTGCATGTGCTTGGACACTCACATGCATGCTTCCGAGGACATACACACACACACACACACACACACACACACACACACACACACACACACACTTGGAGCTTCACATACTTTTGGAGCAATGTTCACACTCTTATCTTAACAGTAAAGCCTCTGAGCTTGACTGCTGTGTCAATCCACAGCTCCCTCGTCTCCTACACGTAGCTCCACTCGCCCCACGCTTCTTGTCTCTGCCTTTGAATTTACTCCTTCTCTGGTGTGTCTCATACTCTCTCTACTTTTTTCCTTTACTCAGTATACCCAGTGATCCCTGTCCTGAGGAAATACTGGCCTAAGGATTGAGCCCCAGGCTCTAGTGTATGACTGCTTATATCTTAACTCTGTGGAAGACTACTTAGGGCACTCAATTTCAATCCTTAAAAGATATTCCACATTACAAAGTAGCATCCACATTATGGGAGTGTTATAGGAGTTCAACTAAAACTCGCAAGACAGGATGGCACTGAATAGACACACTATGTATGTAGATACTATGTCTTCCATTATTCATCAAAATTAGAATCTTCAGGAAGGAAGTCTTCTGGATGGCTATCACCTACATTCTAGTATGTATCATCCTGAAATGGCCTTTTTCTTGTTGGTCATGCTTAGATGGATTCTAATTAATAATGTGCTTCACAGACAAACACGGTGTCACACATCTGTAATCCCAGAACTTGGGAAGCAGAGGCAGGAGGAGATCTAGTTTGAGGATAGCCAGGGCTACACAACAGAACCGTGTCTCAAAAAATATACATGATAATAACTTCACTTCACTATAACTAATAATCATTCAAAAGTAAAAGCCCCATTTTAATTGTCATTTCTTTCCATTCGAAGGGTCTAACACTGTCGGGTGATGATAGAGCATGCTTATCCCATTAGCCTGTTCAAAAAGACTCCTTTTTGAGTGCTCTCAAATCAACACAGATTGTGTACTTGCCTCCTTGTTCCTTGACATTTTCCAGATACCAGGGTTGAAAGGATCCCACTCAATGTTCCAGGGCACAGAAGGGGTCATCTGTGACCATTGCTCCAAGCACGGTCACAGAGAAGCACGAATGCTGAGATCTGGAGACACCAACCAGAATGAGACAGAAACAAAGAAGCCATCACAACAAAACCATCAGCTACCTCCTAATGCCAATCCTCCTCTGTCCTACACACATGCCAAAGACATGATCTCTCGCTCAGTCACAAAAGGTCAGGAGCTGTGCTTCGTGCTTGACAGAACCTTCATCAGAGGGTGGGCAGGAAGGACCGAGGCTCTTCAAGTACACACTAGGAGCAAAAGTTGGCAGTAGGCTGAGCCTGCCTACTGTTTGCTCCTCGTATCAAATGTTATGAGTTTCAGATCTCCGTGCCAATCACAATACATGCTATCCCAAACACAGATAATTAGCCTATGGCTGAGGAAAGAATAAATGTTCTATTCAATGCCTTGTGCTATGTTTTGGGTTTTTGCTTTCTTTTATTTTGTTTTGTTTTTATGAAGAGTAGAGAACTCTTCAGCCACAATAAAATTCTAGACCTGACCCCACACAATTAAAAGAATTAAACTTACCCCATTGCATTCCTGGAATGGGTTCTGAGAAAGGGGTAAGAGCGTTTGTCTAAGCTCTAGCTCCCTTCCTCTGTTCTTAGTTGAAGCAGCCCACGGCTTTCCCTCCGAGTTTCCACCATCTTAGGGGTGGCTTTGGTCTCAGCCACTACTTAGCTTCACAGTGAATCTTATGCACTCTTGAAAGAGTAAATGCAAATTAACCAGGTCACTCAGAGCTAAATCTTTCACTCAGGAAGTAATGTGGTCAACCAAGTCCCTTCTCAGAACCTGGAGTCTGCGAGGATTGGTCAAGACTCTGGACAGTAGGCCTCATAAACCTTGCCCCCACAAGTATCTCTCCCCTTCCTGCTATTAACATCCTGTGCACCCTCCTGTAGAAAAGCTTTTGCTCGCCTCAGCTAGTACACTTATGCAGGAAAGGCTCAAAATGAAGGCAAGTAGAAGTCACGATATGCACAGACACCTCACAACCTTCATTTGAGACAAACACTTTGATCCTGCAATTCCCTAATCTAAAAGAGGTCAAGTTGCTTTTCCATCTGTTTCCTCTCATGGGAGTAGAAGACAACACACAAGGGCCACGTGTCTGCTCCGTACAACATCCTAGCTTCTCTCCAACAAAAATCCTTAAACTGCATCCCCAGCTGCCATGTCTGAAAGACACAGACATTACTTGGTCCCAATTAACGTACATACATGTCGTGTTTCTAGTCAAAGACACCTAACTACCTAACTACACCAAATAACCCTTCTCAACCACAATAGGCTGAAAAAAATTCAAAGAAATGCAACATGGGTTGTCTTGTGTTGTGGTTTACATATGAAATGTTTCCGGAGGCCCATGTTTTAAACACTTCCTTCCTGGCCATTGTTACTATTTGGAAAAGTGGATAAGAAACTCAGACAGAGGAAGTAGGCTAATAGAGGCAGGTATGGGGAGGCTATATGTTCCTGATCACTTCCCGTTGTCTTTTCTGGCTGTATCGATTGGAGATTGTTTGACAAATAGTTTCCCCCTTGATCATCCTGGATTCTGACCCAAGGGGTCCCAAGTATGACCTGAATGGGGTATTTTATCCTTGCTTTGGTTTGGGTTTTGGTTGTTTGGTTTTTGAAGAGGCAAAACTCCGGTTTGCAAATGACTGAGTCCCACTCTATTAAAATAGACCTTTGTCTCTTTTACTCCACTAATAAATGTTTGCAAACCAGACTAGATTCACTGATTTGAATCATTTGCTAATTTCAGTGGTGTAAACACTTTCACCGTGGCTGGTTTCTCATGTCTCTGAAATTAGCATTGGAAAACGACAAACATAATGAGCTCTCGCCAGTTGACATTAGTCCACCACAGAACACAAATATGCCCAAAGTGCTTCCTATGACCTTCTAAAGCAGTTTTTCAAAACAAACAAACAAGCCAGGTAGGCATAAATGGCACATTAAAGAATTCTAACAGGCAGAGTCAAGTGGTTCTCTGTGAGTTCAAGGTCAGCCTGGTCTACATAGTGAGTTCCAGGACAGCCAGAGCTACACAATGAAACCTTGTCTCCAAAACAAAACAAAACAATGAACAAACAAACAAAACAATAAATAAAGTAAGCAACTTTAGATATGTCTCTTTCCAGGCTCATGTCATCTCTTAAATTATATTTTTGTTTATTTTGTGTATGTCACAAAATACTTTTGCGTGGCAGCCAAGTGGAGGTCAGAGGGATGACTTGCACTTGAGTGAGTCCTGGGGCCATGTGAGTCCCAGAGATAGAACTCAGGTCATCAGGTGTGGCACCAAGTGTCTGAACCATTTCAGCAGCTCAAGGGAGACCATATGTGATTAATGAACAATATTTGCATATGTGGAAATATTAATATGTAGACACATGCTATATGTTATATTTTTAAATGATATATAATGCCTTGGTTTGTTTTTCCTTTTCTGTCTTTCTTTCTTTGGGGAGGGCAGATTTATTCTATTTTTTAATTCGATGGATGCTGGGGAGAGCTGTTCATGTAAAGTGCAGGCGCCCTTGGAGGTCAGAGGCACTGAATTACCCTGCAGCTGGAGTTATAGGCAGTTTTGAGTCATCTGATGAAAGTGCTGGGAACGGAACTCAGGTTCTCTGCAGGAGGAGTAGTTGTACTTAACCACTAAGCAATCTCTCCAGCCCAAGCCTTACCATGTTGTTTTTTGAGACAATACCTTAAAGGTTCCATGCAGTCAAGGATATCCTTACACTTTGACCCTACTGTCTCTGTCTCGCAAGTGCTAGTGTTGCAAGTCTGTGCTAGCATGCTTGGCCCCATGTTAACTTTTACAAAGTAAAGAAATATACACTGATCTCTATTTTAAAGAAGAAAAAGACTTCCAGGGGATGTATGATATGTCTAAGATAAAACGGTTGGTGAGCTAGAAAATAAAAGCTTCTGCCTCTGCATTCATTCTCTGTCCTTTTGCTTTAAGCCTGCTACGGTACTGGACCCCAGTGTTCACCTGGAACTTCACGAAATAGGTCTCAGAAATGACCTCACTGATTGAACTCAGGACAGATCTGATCTTGGGTTAAGGAAAGGGGACTCTGAGGGACCTGGACATTTCATTCTGCTCACTGTGTTGACTGAGGCGGCAGAAGCCTTGACACACGTAACAAGAACCTTCAGTGACCACTGTGAGACAGTTTGCCAGGTGACATAGACACTGAGGTCACTTGACCACATGTTAAAAAAAAAAATCTTACACTTAAGAACAGATGTATCTCAACAGCCAGCTGGGAGGGGGGAAAAATGAAAAACAAAACTTACAGACAAACCGAATAGGGAAGAACAATGAATCAGGCCAGAGCAGGACTTGTTCCAGATCTGAGGTTTCTATGACTTCTAGGAGGCCAGTGAAGGCTTGGCCTAGAGCCCAAAAAGAGGTCTGGAGACCACAGAGGCCAGTACCATCCCAGTGAGGCATGAGGGCAAGACTCACAAGAGCCAGGCCAGCTGCAGAATTCTTGTGTCCTGCTGGCTGGCCTCGTCACACAAACAAGCGTAGGAAACAGTCCTAGTCCCTGCCAACTTCATTCCACCGCCAGCAACACTCAGGAGCCTGACTCAGGAACCAACCTGGAGTTGACTGGCAGCTGACTCTCCCGGAGCAACAAGATCATTTCAGCAGAAGCCGGAGCCTTCCACCTTCCTCGCAGCTGACCCAAGATCATACTCTATTAACAATGCCTGTTCTCACCTTTGCTGTTAAGACTTCCCGATATTAACTTTGTTACCCATTGCAGATGTCCCTCTGGCTTAACCTCTGAAAAAGATTTAAAATATGGGGCTAGGGAGATGATTCAGTCAGTTAAGTCCTCAAAGGACAAGTGTGAGTTCAGGTCCCCAACACCCACATAAAGGCTGTGTGATCCTTGCACTGAGGAGGCAGAGACACGAGGATCCCTAGGGCTTGCTGGCTGGACAGTCAAGTCAAATCAACAAATTTCAGGATCAGTGACAGTCTCTATCTGAAGATAGAAAAAAAAAGATGAAGTATTATCGAGAAAGATCTCTGACATTAGCCATGTCCTCTACATGCACACACATGTGCGCCACATACATATACACATACAATACATACACACTAAGGCTGAATTATATAGGAATCATGAAAGATCACAGGGTCTGAGAGATTTTAAAAGCTTTGAACTCTGCCATAAAGATTCAAGGACAGAGGAACCCAAAAGAGGCCCTACAAAGAAGAACCGGTTCTTGGGACCTAGTAGAGGACAAGGAAGTAAAAGGGTGACATAAAACTTGTCACATACAATTTGTCACGGGGACCACTGGCCTGGAGGACAAACAGCCTGCAAGCGTTTCTAAATTCCAGAAAGAAACCACTCAGTTCCCTGCTTCTCTGTCTCTGACCCGCCCCACCCTACTTCATTTGCCCTTAGCAACACTTATAAACACTGGCTTATAGGAAAACTGTTACCTTGTTTCCAGTCAGAAGGAATATGAACAGCCCTAACCAAGAGCTCTGATCATCTTCTGACATGGCCCTCAAGGCCCGGAAGGAAATAGCATCATGGACTGGTCCTGAAGGTAGGATTGACACAGTCACAGCTGGCTTGTCCTCCAGCCACATTACACACCAGACTAGATAGCATATATTCCCAGTGAAGCATTTGGGAGGGGGGGTGTGTGACTGTGGTAGATTATTGAGACAGGGTCTCAATTTGCAGCCCTGGTTGGTCTGGAACTCATGATTCCCATGCCTCAGACTCCCAGTTTGGGGTTAGGTTAGTCTTGCCCACCTTATCCTGTTCTAGTCAAGCATTTTTGATAACTTTTGTTTTATGGTTTTGTTTTGTTTTTTTGCTTTTTTTTTTTTTAGTTTGGTTTGTCTTGAAACAAGATCTCCCTATGTACCTGCACTGGCTGGTTTTGTGTGTCAACTTGACACAGCTGGAGTTATCACAGAGAAAGGAGCCTTCCTTGAGGAAATGCCTCCATGAGATCCAGCTGTAAGGCATTTTCTCAGTTAGTGATCAAGCAGGGAGGGCCCATTGTGGGTGGTGTCATCCCTAGGCTGGTAGTCTTGGGTTCTTTAAGAGAGCAAGCTGAGCAAGCCAGGGGAAGCAAGTCAGTAAGGAACATCCCTCCATGGCCTCTGCATCAGCTCCTGCTTCCTGACCTGCTTGAGTTCCAGTCTGACTTCCTTTGGTGAAGAACAGCAGTGTGGAAGTGTAAGCTCAATAAACCCTTTCCTCCCCAACTTGCTTCTTGATCATGTTGTTTGTGCAGAAATAGAAACCCTGACTAAGACAAATTGGTACCAGTATAGTGGGGTATTTCTGTCACAATCTGACCTGTTTTGGGGAGGACTGTGGAAGGACATTGGAACTTTTTGCTAGAAGAGCCATTTGGATGTTAAGAGCTCTGTGGAATGTTTTGTAGGAGCTTGGAAGATAATGTTGAGAACAATAAAGAAGATGGAGGCCTGGCTTGTGAAATTTCAGAGGGAAGATTAAAGACCCTTATCAGAGCCATTGCTATTTTGATTGTGAAGTTTCTGTGGTTTTGGCTGAGGCTGAAGAATCAGCTGTGATTAACAAGATATCAGAATCACTAAAGCAAACCTTTGTTCTTGGGACTATTGATGCTAGTTAGCTGGAGCTAAGAAATGAGGTGATTTAAGAACAGATCAGCATCACTGAGGTGAAATCTTCTGAGAAGTGTTTTCTGAGAGCACAGAGGCTGTGTTCCAGAGATAGCCACGGTTGTACCTTGTGCTGTGGCTGGACTTGGTAATGTTTAAGAGTCACCCAGGTGGTACTGGTTTTGAAGGCATGAAGGGGTCATGAAGAGCAGCTGAGGCTCGGCACTGTGAGAGGCAGCAGAAGGCCAATGGTGAAGGTGCAGCCTCAGTTGCAATTGATGACCCAGGACTGAAGAGGTCATGCAAAGGACTTGACACATGGCACCATGAAGAGAGCCTATGAGAGGCTATTGGTGAAGCCTAGTTACAGCAGAAGACAGCAGTGATTTGGAGATGCCGGTGCCATGAGATGACCACCAAGAACAGCAGCAGTAGTGGAATACAGGCAGCTGGAGCCTAGAAGACAAGCTGTGTGTTACAAAGGGCAGAGCTGGAGAAGTGACCCTAGCCCTTGGAGGAACCCAGAAGATCGTGAGTGGATCCTAGACACTGGACAGTTGGAATTTAATGTTGCTTTTGATTTGACTGTGTCCTGATATTTTTCCCTCTTGAAGAAAGAAGGTATTTTAGTGGAGCCCACAGTTAAGAGAATTTGAATTTTTAAAAGACCTTAAGTTTTAAAACATATTGGGTATTTTAAAGGGATTGAATTTTTAATATGCAAGGCCGTGGGACTTCTAAAGTTATTTAGATCTTGGGGATGAATAAGAAAGTTAAAGTTTGGAGCTTAATAGTGATGTTTTTATGTGTCAAGTTGACAAGGGGTCAATTGTACTGACTGGTTTTGTGTGTCAACTTGACACAAGCTGGAGTTATCCCAGAGAAAGGAGCTTTAGGTGAGAAAATGCCTCCATGAGATCCAGCTATAAGGCATTTTCTCAATTAGTGATCAAGTGGGGAGAGCCCATTGTGGATGGTGCCATCCCTGGGCTGGTAGTCTTGTGTTCTATAAGAGAGCAGGCTGAGCAAGCCAGGGGAAGCAAGCCATTAAGGAACATCCCTCCATGGTCTCTGCATCAGCTCCTGCTTCTGACCTGCTCTGTATATGACGGGCAAGCAATGGACCAGGCCAGAGGTCAAGCAAAAAGAGAAGATACATCTGAGGAGCCTGCCATCCACAGTCTAAATCTGGACATTCAAGACTGGCTATGGTGGCTCAAACTTGCCATCTCAGCTAAGACAGAGGAAACAGAAGACAGCTGCAAAATTAGTACAGACCAGGCTACAAAGTGAGTCTATGTCTCAAGAAAACAAAACAAAAAACAAAAAACAAAAAAAACAAAAACAAAACGCAGTTCTTTTTTTAAAAGGAATTTAAATCTAAAAGATAACTGTGTGTGTGTGTGGGGGGGGGGGAACAAACCCAAAGCTTGTGTCCTATAGGAAGGAGAAAGTATCATATACAGACATTTTTTTCACATAGGATTTCTTGGAAAGTTGGGATGGGGGTAGGTTGGTTTTACTGTTGTTTTGGTTTTTAAAACAACGTTTCACATTGTTAAAGCAGGCTTCAAATCCACTAGCCCTGAACTGATGCCCCTGCCTACACCTCCCAAGGTTGGAATTCCATGCTTGTGGCCCCACGCCAGGCTAAAAAGTCATTACTTGAAGGAAATGATATTCTCTTACTCAAATTCAAGTCCTAGTCTCTTTTTCTTGATTTCTTTGTATTAAGAATCCTGGAGCCGGGCAGTGGTGGCACACGCCTTTAATCCCAGCACTTGGGAGGCAGAGGCAGGAGGATTTCTGAGTTCAAGGCCAGCCTGGTCTACAAAGTGAGTTCCAGGACAGCCAGGGCTACACAGAGAAACCCTGTCTCGAAAAACCACAAAAAAAAAAAAAGGAATCCTGGAACCAGACCTTCCAGTCTTCTCTTATGCAAATGATCTTCAATGAACGTAAGTTACGTAAGTTATGGGACTTCCCCTTCCTGCTCAGGCTTTTCGACATCCAAGGCTAGATAGGTAATTGCACGGTGGTGCTTACACCCACCACGCCGTGCCCTCCAAAATACTCTATGGTAAGTTTGCCAGGCTAAGAGCATTGAGGGGTTCCCACCCACGAATGACTGACTGGGGAGATCTGATTCATGGTTAAAGAAAATTCCAAGGGCATAAGAGTCAAATCTCAGACTATCCACCCCAGACACCATTTCCTAACCAGAAGTATCTCTGTGCAGCTTAAAATACTCCGCCTCTGCAGACATGTCCACAGGTGAAAATGAGGCATGTCCCTACCATTCAAAGGTCAAAAGGTCCCCTTCCTCTGTCTTGACTGCTGGTCACTCAGTCGAGGAGAGAGACAAGCATCAGGAGAGCTCAGAATGTTTCATCGCTTATCTACAATATTGTCATCCTGCAGACTGAAAAGAAAAAGTGATCTGCTTCCAACTCATTCTCCTTCCTTAAGATGGGTCTTGCTATGTAGCCGTTGGCTGGATTTGAACTCTCATACACACTCAGCTCTCCTTTTGTGCTTTTAAAAAGTATCCATTACCTACAGTAGTGCCTGGACTTGAAGGCACAATCTAGGGAAGTGCTCATCATCACTCTCGATCGATATCTTCAGCCTCATCTGCGCATTTTCTTCTCTTGGTGGCCACAGCTGAAAGGTCATGAACAGCAATGCAATGGGCAGTGTCTGTTCCCGCCTGGCTGACCGAGAATCTCACTTGGATGAGAGGCAAGCTAGATTCTGTGGTGAGCAGGTGCTTCCTGAGTGTGAACACTTGTGCAGTGGGCTCATCCCATCATCCTTCATTCATCGAGGTCATCGCCATCTTTCTTTTATGACCTTGTTCCTGTGACTGGTGGTTCCGCCCAGCTTTGCCTATTGCCTTTCTCCTCTTCCTTCCCTTCAATCAAAGCCAGCAGCACCTGTACTGCTTGACACAGGCTGTAATCTTATCAAAGACGAATGCCTAATGGCCTCTTACCCTAATTGTTTCTGACACTTCCACGGCAGTTGAAAGGGCTCCTCCCTTGAGAGAAATAGCCACAACAAGAAATATTTCATCTTAAGTGTAATTTCAGTGGGACCTAATGAATTCTCATCACTCATTCAATCACCATGTACGGTTGGCCCACTATGTGCCAGGTACCACAGGAGAGAACATAAAGATTTAGATAGAAGACAGCATAATGAGTCATTCCTCCAATGCTGGAATTCAAGAGTCTGCAACAGGAGGATGACTGAGAGAGTTCAAGGCCAGTTGGGTTTTAGAAGACTTTTGTCTCAAAAAGTCAGAGAGAGAGAGAGAGAGAGGAAAGAAAGAGGGAGGGAGGGAGGGACAGAATGGAGGGACAGAGGGACAGAGGTAGATAAAAGGGGGGGGGGGAGACAAGACAACCCAGTTAGAGGGTTGAGGCTAGGGATGTAGTTCAGCAGCAAAAGGCTTAATTAAAGTACATATGACTGGTTTGATACTCACCAATACACACACAGACACACACACTGACACACACACACACACACACACACACACGGGATAGGGTAAGGTGAAGGACTAGTTGGGAAAAAAGAGGAGCCAGCAGAAGTAAAATAGGAATAAGAAAGGGTAATAGCGATGAATATAATCACAATACACTACTATATATGTATACAATTGACGACATTTAATTAAAAGAAAGAAGTCAGGCTGCCCTGTGACCTCTCCTTTCTAGCTCCTGGGGCACCGCTATCTCCTTTCCTCACCCCATCTGCTCACAATACAAAACAAATGTAGTCAGGCAAGTCATTAATACCCAAGTACTGGCTAATTCCCACTGTCTTCGTCAATTAACAGGTAACTCCAGCGCATCCCTAGTGAGCATTGGACCTTGGAGTAAAAACAAGAATAATGCCAAAATGGGTCAAGGAAAGATACCAGGGACTTCTAACCAGGTTCTATGTAGCAAACACATGCATGAGTCTTGAGTCCTGCCTTCAGTAACACCTAACTATGAATACATGAAAACAGCATATATGAATACATGAAAATAGAATATGAACAGAGTATATGAAAACCTGTAAATCACAGGGGAACAACAGCAGCAGGGCCAGGCTTGGCGCTGGACCCAGGCCAGACTCTGTCATCCAGTCTGCAAAACACAGAGCAAGTACACCCGCATTCTGAACCTCAGTGAACCCATCTGTAAAATGGAAAGTGTGACAGACGATCATGTAAGGCCCATCTAGCCTTAAAAGAGCGATGAAGCTCAGTGGAGAAATCTTTAAGGAAGATTTTCAAATCCAAATGTAAGACACGCCAATAGGCTGAGACAGGAGAAGCAGTCGCCTCAAGATGTGTAAAGAAACCAAGGAGGTAGGTGAGCAGTGGCCAGACAGTGAAGAGAAGAGCAGAACAGCTGGAGAACAGATGTGGTTCAGAGACCAGCGAGGCAACACGCAGGCCCGCAGACAGAGACCTGCGGCTTCCTGGCTCACTTCTGTGTTCTCTCTCTGATTCCTGTTTCCTTTTACTGTCTGTCTCTTTCCAACTTGTCATTTTATAATAGTCTATACTTCAATTACTATAGCCGTGGACCACACACATCACTGGGAAGGAGCATAAAGGATGACTGGATTTGTCTGCTTATTTATTTATTTTGCAATTCAATTTCAGTATTTTTAATTATGTGTAGCAGTGTGTGTCTGCATGTATATGTGCCACACGGACGCAGTTCTGTGGATGTCAGAAGAGGGCGCCTGATGCCCTGGAGCTGGAGCTATAGACTGTGTAGGTGGGCTGTCCTGAGGGGACTGGAAATCAAACTCAGATCCTCTGGAAGAGCAGCAAGTGCTCTTAACCACTGAGCTAGGCCCTTCTAATTCTTCCCATTTGGGAACAGGAAATCTGTCTTAGGGTTTTATTGCTCTAAAGAGACATGGTAACTCTTATAAAGAAAACCATTTTGATTAGGGCTGTCTTACAGTTCAGAGGTTTAGTCCATTATCATCATGGCGGGAAGCATGGCAGTGTGCAGGCAGACATGATGCTGGAAAGGTACCTAAGAGTTCTACATCAGAGATGGGAAGGCATCAGGAAGAGAGAGTGAACCATGACCTAGCTTGAGCATGTGAAACCTTAAAACCCACCCTCAGTGACACACTTCCTCCAAAAGACCACACCTGCACCAACAAGGCTACACTTCCAATTAGTGTCATTCGATAAGCCTATGAGGGTCTTTTCCATCCAAACCACCACAAAACCAATGACCAGAAAAGTTTAAGAGACAGGTACAAAGCCACACAGATATTTGACAACACTACAAAGACTAAAACTCAAGTCTGAGAGTCTCAGAACTTCTCCTGTGCTGAGCCCCGAGTATAAGAAAGTAAGAGACCAGGCAGGAGAGAAAGTCTCTAGAGCTCTTCATCCTGAGTCTTGAATATCCATAACCTGGCACACTGCCAACAAAGTGGAAGTGTCCTGTGCTATGACTGAGGGTTCCTAATGTGAACATGGGGATCTCCAGAACTACTTTGCCCTTCTGGGTCTGAAACTCTTGTGGATTTGCAGCAGAAAGGCAGATAGGAGGCAGATCATCACCACCACAGTGTCAAAGCAAGGAAAGCACACTAAGATCACCCTGGTAACAAGGGTCTGAGCCTGGACTTGTATCCACACAGATCACTCTGGAGTTGGCGTCTTTGGCAACCGCCTTGTGTTGAGTGACAAGCACAGCAGTTTGCATAGCAAACACAGAAGGAATGATTGATTTAATGTGAATGCATATGGGCAGAAAGGGTCCCAGTGTATTTGTAATTTGGAAGGGAAATCAAAAGCAGACTCCAGTGAAATCTGTGCTGATTTTAGTTCATTATAATGAGTCTCTGACTAGTCATGATGGAAACACATAATTTTGTCAAACATTTTCCCTCTCATTCTACACCTACTGGGAGGAAAACAAAGAATGTCATATTCCCTAGACTGGACTGGAACTATAAAGCTAAAGATGACCTTGAACTTCTGGGTTTTTTTTTTTGTTTTTTTTGGGGGGGGTTGGTTTTTTGAGACAGGGTTTCTCTGTGTAGCCCTGGCTGTCCTAGACTCACTCTGTAGACCAGGCTGGCCTTGAACTCAGAAATCCGCCTGCCTCTGCCTCCCTAGTGCTGGGATTAAAGGCGTGCACCACCACTGCCTGGCTGACCTTGAACTTCTTATCCTTCTGTCTCCAACTCCTGAGTTTATACAGTGCTATGAACTGAATTCAGAGCTTTGTACACACAAGGCAAGCACTCAGTCAACTGAGTGACATCTCCATCCAATTAGGAGAAAAATGGACTTAAACATTTTTTTCTATATACACTTATACACTGTAGACAGTTGAAGTTAATGAAAATAAAACAGATCACATAATTAACTAGAGTATAAGATTAAGTACTGCTAGCCGGGCAGTGGTGGCGCACGCCTTTAATCCCAGCACTTGGGAGGCAGAGGCAGGAGGATTTCTGAGTTCGAGGCCAGCCTGGTCTACAAAGTGAGTTCCAGGACAGCCAGGGCTACACAGAGAAACCCTGTCTCGAAAAAAAAAGGAAAAAAAAAACAAAAAAAAAAACCAAAAAAGATTAAGTACTGCTCCTAAGACCCATTTGGATATGGCAAATGGGAGCATCTCTCAACACCTAACAGCTACACGTACAAAATCTCACAAATACCATATTGTCAAAGGTAGAAAAGACATTCCAGCGATAAATAAAACCCCAAATCCACCCCAAACTCACAAACACATGATCTGCACATGTTTTTAGAGAATATAGTTAATCCTTACCTTGAATCTCCATTATAAGTTCTCATCTTCCTAAATGTCTCATTTTGTCTTCTCCTGGGTACCAAGAACATCTTCTTTCCTAATTATGCCCCAGATCAAAGAACATCACTTAAACTCAAAGTTCTGCCCTCCATTCATCCTGCGTTCTCCACAAAGCCTGATGCCCACACTGCTTATGCTGACACCTAACGCAAAGCCATGCTACAGGAAATCAAAGTCCAGGCTGGATATGTCTAACATCACCACGGCTGGTCAGTTACCGTCATCCTCCTTTAGGAAGGGGATCAGGTTCCAGAAGCACACCAGGAAATGCCACCACAATATAGGCTGAGTACACACCCAGCACTACCCACCCGCTAGATCACTGTTGGTTCCAGGTTGGCCAACCTCAAATGGCTCAAGAAAGAAGCCTATCAATGACAAATGACCACACACTCCAGGGCTTGGGCTTCAGATCATTCAAGCTTGGCACTAAAACAACACCAACACAAAATTTCATCCTTCCCGGAAACTTAAAGCGGAGGGGGGAGAAGGAGAAGCGGTGGGAGTGTGAGCACCTACCAGGGACCAGGATCCTTGGAGAACAGCAACAGCTTCCCTTTACTTTTATTTATCTTCTAACCTGTCTACAAGGGCGGGAATGATCATAATCACTTATGTGGGAGGAATCTGGTGATGCAAAGCAGCCTGAGGGAAGGAAATCTGTCCTAGAGGGGAACTGTGCTCCAAGGAAGCAGGCGAGAAATTTCTACCAGAATACAAGTCAAAGCATCAATATGGACTGGCGAGGGAGAGTGTGGGCAGGGCTTCCTACTACAAATAGAGTACATACTATCTCGTCACTGTGCTCAGAGACACTCGCTTCCCCAGTATGCAGTGTCCTGCGCCCCCCCCCCACCATGCTCAGGGATGGAGAGGGTTTGTCTTGTATATTATATATCTTGTATATTATATATCTATAATAAGACAGTAAAGTCCGAAAACTCTCCATGAAGTAGATGGGTGTGAAACCACATGCAGACATCAAGACAAGTATGAAATCCAACAGGTAAATTCATTCCTCCCCCACAAGGAAAATTTGAGTCATTGTTACATGACCAAAAAGCACTCAGCCTCTCGGGGGAGGGGACATCCAACTTCAGACAGACAGAGATTATGGGAATGCAGTTCAATGGTAGAATACTCATCTGGCACATCTGAGGCACCCTGGGTTTGATCCTCAGCACTGTTAAAAAGAAAAAGGTGTATACACATATGTGTATAAGCTTACATACACAAATCTACATAGCTATAATATATATTAAATACATATCTATTTTTATATTTTTTAGACAGACACATGAGTGTGATCTGCACTAGACAATCTAACCTGGACAAATGGCTATGCTATTATTATAACAGCACCAACAATTTCTTTTTAACTCTCCGAAGGGGTTTTGAATTAGTGGTCCATCAGTATGAAGATGCTCTGGGGCTCTAGACGGTCTATAGCTGTGAGGAGCAGGATCAGAAATCGGCAGGCAATCCAAAAATATCTAACTTTTGAGTCTTTGTATTAATGCTGCTTGTGAGACACAAAAGAGAACTCTACCCGCCCTCCTTTTCCTGTTCCCTGCTGAAGAAACTAAAGGGAAGTTTGATAGTCCCTCAAATATCAAAAAAGAGGGAGGAGAAGCCAAAGTGCCGGTTATTAATTACTGATGGCCAGGACTCCCCAGTGGGTAAGGCATCGCCATGGTCACCTATCCTGAGACATGAATGACAGTGAGAGCAAATGGTTCCTGCTTTCTTCAGACAGTCCTCCCATCCAAGACTTCACTAAGGAGCAGCATGTCCTGGAGGATTTCCTTCACAGGATCAAGCCATCAGGATTACCTAGCACAGCTGTCTACTCCCTAGGGGCACGTGACTGTGTTAGGACTTAACTCTGAAACATTCCCCAGAGGCACCTTTGTCAAAGGTGACCAGCTCATAAGGTCTGGGGAAAATGGCTGAATCATGAGGGCTCTGACTTTTCAATGGATTAATGCTTAGTTTCATGGTTTCATTAGGAAGGAACGGAAATGAGGAAGTTGGGGCTTACACAGAGGAAGTGAACTTCTGGGGGACATGCTTGAAGGATAATTGGGGACATCAGTCTCTTTTCAACTCTTCTCGTTTGATTGCCTTGAGGCAAACAGTTGTATTTTGCAACAAACTGCAGACTCTGGTGTTCAGCATCACCTGGGACCTAAAACGTCAGACCTGGCAACTCTGGATGAAAATCTATGAAACCCGGAGCCGAAACAAATCTCTCCTCCTTTCTGTCATTTTTTATGGAGATTTTGTCATGGTGGTTAGTGACTAGCTGCAGGTCTTAAAGTTTTAGACTCGTTCGTAACATTTTTCTTTTTCTTTTTTTGTTTTTTTTTTGTTTTGTTTTGTTTTTTCGAGACAGGGTTTCTCTGTGTGGCCCTGGCTGTCCTGGAACTCACTTTGTAGACCAGGCTTGCCTCAAACTCAGAAATTCTCCTGCCTCTGCCTCCCAAGTGCTGGGATTAAAGGCATGCGCCGCCACCACCACCCAGCAACATTTTTCAATGAATGCTAAGTAAATAATGAATGAAAATCTGCAATTGAACAAAGGTATAGTGAACAATAAACAAACTAGACTGTATCCTTGAAGAGCAGAGGCCTCCCAAGGCTCAATGGCAATCACACGCAAGCCGCCAAGCACACTGCTGGACTCCGCCCTGTGTCCGGCGGCTTGGATGTTTGATGTGTCTCTGCAAATGAGAATGGAAAGCGGTGAGAGGAAAAACCCAGTCAAAGCTTCCCACCAGAGCCTCAGCTTTGAAAGGAAAGAGGCATGCTGGAACTCTGTGTGTGTGTGTGTGTGTGTGTGTGTGTGTGTGTGTGTGTGTGTGTGTGTGTGTGTGTGTTTCTCTGTGTGTATGTGTCTGTACATATCTGTGTGTCTGTGTGTGTGTGTCTGTCTGTGTTCTTTGTGTCTGTGTGTATGTGTGTCTCTTTATGTCTTTGTATGTGTTTGTGTGTCTGTGTTTGTCTGTGTGTTTGTGTTTGTGTCTGTGTGTGTCTGCCTGTCTGTCTGTCTGTGTGTCTCTCTGTGTGTGTTTGTGTGTGTGTGTCTGTGTGTCTGTGTATGTGTTTGTGTGTCTGTGTGCATGGGTGTGTGTCTCTGTGTGTCTGTATGTGTTTGTATCTGTTTGTGTGTCTGTCTGTGTGTATGTGTGTGTGTTTGTGTATCTCTGTGTGTTTGAATGTCTGTGTGTATGTGTGTGTATGTCTGTATATATGTGTGTTTGTCTCTGTGTGTTTGTGTGTCTGTGTCTCTGTGTATGTGTGTCTATATATGTCTGTCTCTGTGTGTCTGTGTGTGTGTGTCTGTGTATATGTGTGTCTGTGTATATGTGTGTGTGTGTGTAAAATGTTGGATATATGTGTTCTGAACAATAGAGGAATGAATTAAATGTGATATGCTAGTGATGGAGAAGATGTCCCTACAATTAAAGGAGCTCACTGCTCATGTAGAAGACCCAGGTTCAATACCCAGCACTCACATTGTATCTCACAACTATTCATAACTCCAGTTACACAGGATCCAGTGTCCCCTTCTGATCTTACAGACCAGTCACACATGTAGCAGACATATATACATGCAGTCAAAACACACATATGCATTAAATAAATGAATGAATAAATAAATCTAAAAAAAGAGAGAGGTGTAAGGAGACATGCTACCATCCCTTTTTGGAGTCTTTTTCTATCATTACTTAGTTGCATGTAGACAGATCTGTTTGAGAGTTTCAATTCCTTAGGGAGCGAGTGGGCATACTCAGTATATCTTCCCCACAGGATGTAGGAGCAATGATGTAATGGATTATCATGGCATATACTTGTCATGAGGAGGCCTGCTACACCAGACACTGAGGTAAATGTTCGGGCAGACATCAAGAATCACTGACATCCGTCCCCACCCTTTCTGGTAAAGAACTTTGAAAGGATAAAGTACTGTTCCCTAAGAGATTATAATGAATTGCTCAGATTAAGAGAGTATAACGAATTGCTACTGTCCACACTTCTTTTACCTATGTCCATGTGGGTACCATTCTCCGCCCGTCCAAATGGAGGCCCCCAATAGCAGTTGCCAGTTTCCTCCTTCCTCTTTATTTTTTCTCCCCTGCACTGAGTTCCAGGTTTCTCACTCTACCGAGGCTCAATAAGTCCATTCTCTGCCATCTTGCAGCCCTGTCATTGCACTAGGTAACAAAGGGCAATTTTTATTGGCAACCCTTTGGCTCTCGTCTCCTCTTGGAGGGCCACGAGGCTCCAACACCAGCGAGTACTCTGGCATCTGACAGCGGCAGTGACAGACTCGGCTTAACTCTGCCATCTTCCAAGGTCTTGGACAAAGTCAAAGCAACAAATGTGTCCGTGTTCTGAATGCCTGCACCAAATTAGGTTAATCAGATGAACCACTATTATCAATGGGGAGAGAAGTCAGCTTCGCAGCCCTGCACTACATCCCTCTTTGTGGTAGACTCTGACTCTTCCAACTCATGAGTACTGCATTTTAGGGAAGAAACTAATCCTGTAATGGTAATGGTCCCAAACAACTTGCTTTTAAACAAATAGGCAGAAGCAGGTGTCATAGCCTGTGCCTGTAAAACCAACACCCGGGAGTTAGAGCAGAAGGATGATGCATTTGAGGTCAGACTGGGCAGCAGAGCAAGACCCCAATGTCTCAGAAACAAATAGATGAAGAAATAGGAACTGGCAGTGTTTTGCTGATTTGCTACATTTCTATCCCCTAGGACACCAACTGGAGGAGAACCGAGATGGCTCTCTCAAGTGTCTGGTGTCAAGAACACTTAACTGGCACATAGTATGTGTGTTTAATAAAAACCAAACCACTGGCTGAACTAACTGGGAGATGGGCAATGATGGAAGAAAGCATTTATCCCAAGATCCTTCATCTCTTCAAGGAGATCAACTGATGTCCTGACCCGGAAGCAAAAGACAGTAAGAAGTGTTGTTACCATGGCAACCACAGTTCCAAAAATAAATACCCTTCAAAGCTCCTATCAGCTTGGGGGTTGTTGGGGGGAGGGGATTACCCAATATTTGCAGATTGTACCCAGGGCCTCTGATCAAAAAGCAGACAAAATATTGCCCCTACTATTATCCTGCCTGCCAGGCAGCTACCGTCACTCACCACCTAACCATACCACACCTGGTTTCTCTGAATAAAGCCCACATTTAAAAGAACTGCACCCCTGGTATCTGGAGGACAACAGACCAAACGAAGGGAACTAGCAGACAAGCAAACCAATAGCACCGTTCCCATTTACATAAGTGGCATATGGGGGTAATTATTCCGATTCTGAGAGGAAGCTTTGTCTAGAGAATGATTTATATTTGAAATCCATGAAAATCGAATTTCCTGTTTGCCTTCATCATTTCATTATCCTTCATTCCTGAAATACATATTCACCAAGCTCCTGCTCTGCTCCACGCAAAAGGCTTCTTTGGTGTATAAAGTAAATGACCTATATGGCTCAGATCCTGGGAAGGGACATAGTGAGAACATGGAACCCCACTTCACACTAGATGCTTCAACCGTCCTATAGGGAACACCCGAGTGAGGAAATCCACCCTGGAGGAAGGACTAGCTATGGCAAAGGAGAAGACCTTGGTGGCCAAATAGGACAGGGTCATGAAAGGGGAATCCCATCTGAAGGAATAATATCTACAAAGACTCGGAAGTTAAAGACTCTCTTATTACATGACCTGAATGTGACCTTGGGTGGAGATAGAGGTCTCAGGGAGGGCAATGCATGACACAGAAAAGGATACAGAGGGAAAGTTCAGCCCACTCTGCTGCAGGGAACAGGTTAAAGGGGAAAGATTGGAACGGACAAAGTGAAAACCATACATGAAGCTGACTGTGAGTCAGAGGTGAGAATTCAAGAGCTAAGGAACCTTTTCAGCCAAGGTCAGGAACCTCCTGATGATGAACGGTAGCAATCCCCAGTCTCAGCACAGAGAACTGGAGAACTGGTTTGGAGAGAAAGTTGATGAGTTCAGAGATGGACAGGCAAGCTGAGAAGATCCCACAGGAAACATGAGTTAGCTAATGGGACTATGAGCCAAAACGCCTATAAAACAGGGACTTTTAGATAAAGGGAAGAAACTCATGGCTATAGTTGAAATGTCTGTTCCCTTTAAAATCTGTGCTGTGCTGTGTGTGTGTGTGTGTGTGTGTGTGTGTGTGAGAGAGAGAGAGAGAGAGAGAGAGAGAGAGAGACAGACAGACAGACAGACAGACAGACAGACAGACAGACAGAGAGATAGAGAGACAGAGACAGAGAGACAGAGACAGAGATGGTGGCAGTATTAGGAGGTGGGGCCTTTGCAAAGAGAGGATCATGAAGGTTTGCCCTTCTGGGTAAGATTAATGTCATCATAACAGGATATTCTTGCCCCCTCCCTCCCCTTTACTCGCCTACCTTCTACCATGTATGGAGATAGCTTTCCTCTAGAGGACAAAGTTCAGAAGGCTTGATCCTGGACTTCTCAGCCTCCAGAACTCTGGGCAAACAAACGTCTGTCTTTATAAATTACCCATCCTCACAGATTCTGTTATAGCCCTATAAAATGAGTTAAGATAGTCATGATAGAAAGAAATCATTAAAGCCAAGAATGAATAAATGGTACCGAAGTTAGCAAGCATGCTTGAGAAGGAGAAGTGTGAGTCAGGGGGAGGGGGGGAGAAGGAGGAGAAGAAGCCAGAGCCTTCCACGGGCCATCCTGCAGAGGCAGATGGGTAGCATAGTCGCCGTGCTCTGAAAATGAGGTTGACATGTAGTTTTCCCAGATCTCACCGACAGATCAAAAATGGCAGCTCATAACTAATTAAAGCAACAGTAAACTACTGTTTCTGCTTATATTAACCGGAGCAGCACACTCCAGGGCCCATGGAATGCCACAAATGCCTTTAATTCAGTAATTCTGTCCTTTTTAAAAAATTAAAAGGCATAGATACTGTCTGTTCCAATCTCTGTTTTAAGATTTAGCATTTATTTAGTGTGTGTATGCGTGTGTGTGTGTGTGTGTGTGTGTGTGTATGTGTGTGTGTTTCACACACGTGCTATAACATATATATAGAGGTCAAAGGATAACAAATGGAGTCAGTGTCTTCTTCCATTATTTGGAATCTGGGGACAGAACTCAGGTCATCAGGCTCAGTAGAAAGGACCTCCCACTAAGCCATCTGAACAGACCCCTTTTACAATCTCACTGAGACTGAGGACATTAAAAAAACCTGTCCAGGACCACAGAGAGAACCAACCAATCAACAGAACCAAAATCTCCATTTCATATTGTCCCTGTTGGCCTCTATGCTCAGGGATCATCATAGGAAAAACTCATCTTCCTCCTGACAAAAATCAAAGGAGGCTACCTGGCCATTTGTGGGCTGTAGGACTCACTAAATGATCCTAGCTTGGCAAACATTGTGGTGGTTGGAGAGAGAACTGTCTCCCATAGTCTCATGTAGTTGAACGCTTGGTCACCAATTGGTGGTGCTGTCTGGAGAGCTTACGGAACCTTAGGGAGCAGAGCCTTGCTAGAGGAATATATCACTGTGTGGATGGAGGGAGAAGTTGTGGGCGTATAGCCTCAGCCTACTTCCCGTTCTCACTCTTTCCTTTCTCTGTGTGAAGGAAACGGTGATGAGCAAGTCCTTGTCCCTGTTTCCCTGCCTGTTGCTGTGGCTTCTCTGCCATTGTGGACTCTATCACCTCTGGAATCCTAAGGCAAAATAAACCCTTTC
Source organism: Tokudaia tokunoshimensis (assembly GCA_036184795.1). Classification (NCBI taxonomy): domain Eukaryota; kingdom Metazoa; phylum Chordata; class Mammalia; order Rodentia; family Muridae; genus Tokudaia; species Tokudaia tokunoshimensis. Next base: position 41,605,180 of record BTHU01000008.1, read on the forward strand.
TTTCTTAAATTGCTTTGGATCATGGTATTTTGTCATAGCAACATAAAAGAAATGAACACAAATGGGATCCCAAGAAATAGAGGACAGCAGACTCGAGTGACGGAAGATCTGAATTGTATCATCTCAGCCACTGACCAGTTACACGGCTCTGGATCTCTCAGTTCACAGCTAAAACGAACACCTCGTCAATCTATTTAACATAAAGCACAAACAGTCTCTCTCCCTCTCTGGCTCATGTAGCCCAGGCTGACCTCTAACTTCCTATGTATCCAAGCATGAGAGCCTTTGTGTCTTTCCATCTCCTGAGCCCCAGAGTAACAGGGGAGGGAGCACCACAACACCTGGTTTTACATGGTCTTGGGGTTCAACCCCAGCCTTCATGTATACTAGGCAAGCCCTCCACCAACTGAGCTACATCCTCAGCCCCATACCTGGAGGGGGAAGAAGCAGGTGACTGTGAGTGAAGGCAAAGTGGGAGACATCAAAGGACCGTCCCTCCTTTCCTCTCTTGCCCAGCAGACCCCTTGCTTAGACCCATTTTCTTTCCTTGCTTTAGTCTGAATAAGATCGTCTACTGGAATTATCTCTTCTAGATTGTGAACTCCTCTATGGAAGGACCACTGATAGTTCTATCACTCCCACACACCTAGCACAAGGCCAGTCCCTGCAAATGTCCAGTAAGTGCTGCTTGAACGGTAAGAGTCACTTCTCTCGGATTCTCTAATCTACAGCTTTTTGTTACTGTTGTTTCTCTGACAGTGAAACAAAAGGTCTGACAATAAACAAAGGCAGCAGTTAGGAAGTGACTGAAGATGGAGAAGACACTTGAGAGAAAGCATTATTGGTGTTCTTTGTTCTTATGAATTCTTAGGAATGGGCAAGTCACTTCCCCATGCATAGCAGAAAATTCTCCCAAGAGGTCTGCTGGGCTAGAGTCCAAAGACCTCCCTAGAAAAACAAATGCATTAATTGGCATTACAAAGCTAACACTTTTCTCATGATCTGGAAGAAATAGCCCTAGTCACTAATAATAAGTTTCCCATGGAATATGAAGTGTAATGGGCAGCAAATACCCCTCTATCTCCCTCCACTGAGGGAACACAAGAAAAAAAAATAGTAAAATGTGTCATGAGGACTTTGCCTAGCTCTTAGGTAAAGCTTTCTTAAAAGTATGGCTCAAAACATAGACAGAAGCAAACAACAGAGATAATACAGTCTGTTTTCCTTTTAGCATTTTTGGGGTGTGTGTGGGGGGGGGCGGATCTTCCCACGTCAGAGAGACATGGTTCACCATGGGCCCAGGATTTAAGAGCAGGTCAGCACTGGAGCTGAGGGTTGTTTTTCTGGAGAAGTTCCACCTGCTCAGAATAACCTTTATTGCTGCCATTCTATCTAATCCTGAGACTCATGAAAAAGGTCACAAAGAGCCTCAGAGTGTAATGACCCAGCTTGGAACAATGATAGCTAGACCAAGCAGACTGCTTGGAGGTCAGCCTGGCTCTAGCTGACATGCTTGGGAGCAGAAGACCACAACAGAGGTCAAATGGCATAAACACTTGGCAGGGCTCTTCTGTCTGCTGGTGAGGCTTCTCATCCTCTTGGCTTCTCCAGACACTTAGCTGCATGTACTATAATCTTAAGGGCATTCCGTCTTCATTTGTGCTCCCTCCTTAAAATCCCTGGATTCTCTAAAGGGATAGGTCTTTTGGTATTGATCAAGAGATCCCTAGATAACCCTGGAATTGATGGTAATGAGCATGGCCTCAGTATTGGCCCAGTCTTTCAGAAACCTGAGTGATTAAACATCAGAGGGATGAGGACTGGTAGAGTACTTGTTTAGCATAGAGAAGCCCTGGATTTGAACTCCAGGACTATATCAACCAGACATGGTTTCTGTAATCCTAGCACTCTGGAGTTGGAGGCAAGAGAATCAGAACTTTAATCTTATCCTCAGCCATGCATTTGAGGCCAGCCTCTGCTACACAAGAACGTGTAGAAGAAAGAGGAGGTTAAGGAGGAGGAAGCGAAGAAGGAAGAGGTAAAGGAGGAGAAGGAGGAGGATGGGAAGAGACTGCGAAGGAAAAGATATGAGAGGTAGAATTTTAGTTCAACCTACTAACTACCGGAAAAGAAGTGGTGAGACGAAGCCAGAGATCAAAGTCTGTAACATCTTACTCAGCAAAACTCCCTGAACTTCCTACTTAGGTTACTGAACTTGTGGGGGTTTTGGAAGGGTTTTGCACCTAAAAAGAACATGAGAGACAGTCCACCCATCCTCAAGTTATATGTTCCTACCCCACACTCAACCGTATACACTCTATATACCTCCTCATCTACATCATTTACAATTAAAAAAAAAAACATAAGTTAGGTTCTTTGAACCTAAGGTGGTGTTCAAAGCCTATAGTTGTTGGATCAGAATAGGTGGCCTGATTTGGAATTAGCATTGGAAGTAGACATGGGAGTAAAACAAACAAGAAAAAACGGGGAGAGCCCCAGTAGTCCTTTCAACAGGATGTAAATCTTTAGAGGGGCTCGAAAGGAACGAAATAGGAATTAATGAGGTTAAAGCAAAGATGTGAATACAGACCTCTCAAAGGCCAGGTAAACCAAAGACAGTTCTTCTGTGCTGGTCTCCTGTTTTAGCTGAGCAGCTTTTAAAGTTTGGGGAAAATTAAAATCTCTGAGATTTCCTTGGCCCATAGTCAGGTATAAGAGCAATACTGAGAGCAATTTAGACCAGGACAGGGATTGAGCTAATAACCCTTCTGATGACATCATAGCCTGGACAGAATGGAGAAGAATGGCCCCTGAGAGAAAGAAAGCAAATATTTCGAGATAAAGTTGGTTTAGTATTACCAATTATATCAGGAGCAGGCAGGCATGTTAATGAAGGCAAAGATGACCCTTAGACAACCTCCCCAGTTTGAAGCCTTAAGGTTTTCATTTAATAAAGAGTTAAATAGTCAGAGGTGCTGGGAAGTAACGCTTTGATCCAGGAGCCCCATGCATGCTCTGTATGTAGCACCCAACTGGCAAGACTCCACTGAGGGTTACCAGAACAAGAGAGTATCAGCTTGTAAGGGGGAATAATTTTTAAAGGTTAGAATGTATCAAGAGGTCTCATGAACAAAGGAGGAAAGAAAATAGTGTGTCAAATTCTGTCTGGGAAACTTTTGCCTTGCTGAGAATTGTAAAAACCAAACCTGTTGTTAACATCTTAGTGGCAGCTATAACTGGTGAGCACAGACTGATGGTATTAAGCTAAAAACCTGTAGGAGAATTGGTACACTCCAGAGAGGCTTTACGTGAAGTAGTTGATCTGTCTTACCTGATTGTGTTATACGCATAGACCTCGTGAAGACTGAGTAAAGCTTCTCACGCCTCGTGCTATGAAGCAGAAGGCCTGGGACTCTGTCCTTTGAGCAATATGAATTGGATCCAGACTGTCCAAGCTCATGTTACATGGGAATGTTGCTATGGACAAATGGCCTCCAGGGTATCTGTGCTGTTCCTAGACTAGACTTTTGCAAAGGCCCGGGAGAAGGGAGCAGCAACCCCTGGGGCTTTGCAGAGGAGGTTACAGAACTCAAATGGCTTAGTCAAGATCAGGCTGCCTGAAGACTCCAAGAGGAAATACGAGCAGGGAGCCTCTCCCCGACTCACCCCGACAGACTCTAGAACTACAAGAAAGACTACTAGACCTATCACCACTCAGACAGTGCCCTATAAATGGCTTTCACCCCATCAAAAAAGACCTGCTGCCACTGTGCATGGCTGTTCCAAGAAGAACACAAAACATCCTGTTTGGAAGGATGCCACTCTAGATGGAAGAAGGAAAAGCAAATCAGCTGCACAGGCCAAATTATACGCTGTCCCCCCCCCCACCCCCGCAATAGTCAAAGAATTCAACTGTGGCGTCTATCTCCTGTGCTTAGGTCATTGGCATGGCCCCTGGTCAAGCAAAAAAGACAATAGAACTTAACCTAATGAAGAAAAGGATAATTATACAGACCACAAACCTATGGAAACCACTATGGGAATTTGCAAGGTTATTAAAGTAGAATATTTTGATGCCATCAGAAGAACCCCATCCAGATTCAGGTGGTACCTATAATCAACAAGTATTTTGTGTGTACATCTATGGCTGCCACCTGGATCCATGAAATAAGTAGACATGGTGATGTTGCAACAATGTGGGATGGACTGAGCCTATTTTGGGGCCCATAATGTGAACAACAGAGATAAAGATTGCAGATGGTTTATGTAGCAGCATCCTCTGGAGAAAGATGGTGCATGTAGTTGGCAAGGCCGGTTAATGCTGACAGTCACAGAGGGCTCCTAATGGGTCTCATCAGGAATAGGCACTGCTTTTGACTCTGGAGTACATAACTGCTGGAAGATGCAAATGCCCAGGGTGCCATGAAAGAACTGAAACAGGAGACGCTGTCCAATTTGGAAGACCAACCACCATTTATTCAAAACAGGGAACACACCTAGCAGCCCATAATATCCAACAGTTAGAAGGGGAAGATTAGCTTCAGAGCAGTGGGTTTATAGAGAAGCAGATCATGAATCTGTGCTTGCAATCAACAAAATAGGAACGAAGGGAACATTCCCACCAGGTAGGTTGTGTTCGTTTATGGCAGACCTCAGAAAGAAAGACAGGGAGGAATGCTGGCTTGGTAATTCCCTTTCTAGTGCCAGAACAGAATACACAAGCCTGGATAATTAAGAAGGCCAGAGGATGATTTGGGTCTTAGCTACAGAGACATCACGGCAGCATACACTGCTGAGGGTCTTCCTAATGCTTCCTTCCATGTGGGAGGGGCGCCACAAGGTGAGACAGTAAGCAGCCTAGCTTTGGTGTCTCCTCTTCTTACAAAGTCATCAGCGGCATCATGAAGGCACCATCCTCATGACATCTTTGTTTCCTAATTGTCTCCTATGGGCTGGAACTCCCTATAACATTGACATGAATTTGGGGGTCGAGATACATACATAAATTCTGGACATTCACAATCAAACCATAGCAGGTGTCTTTGGAGCTGGGAGTGAAACCCAGGCCAGACAACCCACACTACAGCCCTGAGCTATTTGCCCATAGCCCTACTTTTCTTTTCAGCTTTCTTCTTTTCTCCTCATACAGTCTCAACTTTATTTTTACTAGTTTTACTAGTTTCAAAGTTAAAAACAAAAAACAAAAATGAAGATCTGTAACTGTATTTTAGAACCATTGTCAGAATTCCTACAGATCTCATGGGGCAGGCTATGCATCCTTAACTAGCACTACTGAGGTTAAGATTCAATGCGGCTGGGACTAGAAAGATGACTCAGTGGTTATGGCTGCTTGCTGTTCTTGCAGGAGACCACAATTTTGTTCCCAGCACCCACATCCCACCTCAGATAACCCACAACTTGCTGTAACTCCTGTTCTGTACTGTCTCACCTTGTGGCACCCCTCCCATCTGAAAGGAAGCATTAGGAAGACCCTTAGCAATGTATGCCATGATGTCTCTATAGCCAAGTCCCAAATCATCATCTGGTCTTCATAACGCAATGGCATCTTCTGGCTTCTGCAGGCATCCAAACACATACATTCATACATACATTTGCATGAGTTCTCTCTCTCTCTCTCTCTCTCTCTCTCTCTCTCTCACACACACACACACACACACACACACAGACAGACAGACAGACAGACAGACAGACATGTAAATTCAGCCAGGACTAAAGATATAGCTCAGTAGTCTCCAATCTAGGTGGCCCTGGGTTCTAATCTCAGCACCATGAGAAATGGGACATAGCAGTACATGCACCAGGGAGATTAAGACAAGAGTATCAGAAATTCAAAGTTATTCTCAGTTACATAATGAGTTCAAAGCCAGCCCTGGATTCATGAAACTCTGGCTCAAACAACAATAAATGCAGCTGTGTTGCCTATTGTTCAAGATGGCCCGCTAGTCACCCTGCCTCCTACAAATGGGGGGACACAGGAGAACTTCTTGACTGGCACTGCAGCCAGCAGTCTGGACCAACATGATGACTGAACCCAATGCTCCTTCTACAAAACGTCTGGGCACAGATGAAGAAGAAGGACCAGTGACAGAGAGAGAAAACAAACCATGGGGCTATGTGATGATGTTAATTCAATACTGCACCCGTCACCTAACAGAGGCTCAAGTGAAGGGGTCATACCTGTGCTCAGTTCACACTTGAAAAGGCAAAGGTTTATCTTGCTGAGGACACTCCTGCCCTTGGAGTCTGTCAAGTCAAGCGGAAAACTGCAAATGTGAGTGGCCTTCACTGGGAGATGTTTCCACATGACACAGCGCTGAACTAACTGGGCTAGTTCCTATCAACTGAATGGGCTTCTAGAAATGCACCACTCGCTCTGAACTGCTGCAGTCCTGTTCCAAGAAAATCTTGAGGCAAACTCAAGGGATGGCCTGTGGGATAATACAAGGCAAGTGTAGTTTTTGTCCCAGGTTCCAGTCAAGGCTGTCTGAAAACCCACAGAATCAGCAGTGAGTGTCTTACATACCATGTGCCCTCTAGATACACCTGAGTTTATTACAGAGGGGGATCCATAACTCCCAAAGCGCCCCCCCAATTGAAAAACTGAACATGAAGAAAGAATACCAGGAATTAATAGAGCAAATACAGCACTGGGGGGTCAAGATTATAAACTATTTTCCTACTCCCTACTACTCTAAGTTTTACAATTAGTCAGTTATTTTATTAGACTGGCTATGATGGTTGACTTCCAATAGTATTTAAAATGACTTCTTTTACAACAACTAGCTTGAAGACCCTTGGAGAGCTTTTTAAAAATGTGTCACCAAGCTGTGCATAGTGACAAACATCTGTATAGCACTTTCTAGGCTGAGGCAGGAGGGCTGTGAGTTTGAGTGTGAGAACAGTCTGAATAGCATAGTCAAGGCCACCAGGGCTACAAAACAAGACCCTGTCTGAAAAAAAAAAGATAGACAGGTAGGTAGGTAGGTAGATAGATAGATAGATAGATAGATAGATAGATAGATAGATAGATAGATAGATAGATGATAGATAGATAGATTAAGAGCTAGACATGATTAGTACATTCTGTAATCCCAGCACTCGGGAAGTAAATAAGTAAATCCAGGGATATCAGGAATCCACAGTCATCCTCAGCTACATAGTATTTTCAGGGCTAGCCTAGGCTACAAGAAACCCTGTCTGAAACAAGCAAAAAATGTCACTAGACTAACCATCCACTGTCTTGATCCATTTTCCTCATCACTGGGACAAATCCTGCTATGGTCACTGTTTGACTCATTTTTTTCGTTGCTGTAGCAAACTACTTGAAGCAGGCTACTATTATTTTTTTAAACATTTGCATTTTTGTTCACATTTCTTTTTGTTAATCCATTCTTTTTTTTTAAGATTTATCTTATTTATATGAGTACATTGTAGCTGTCTTCAGATTGTAACTGTCTTCAGATACACCAGAAGAGGGACTCAGATCCCATTACAGATGATTGATTGTGAGCCACAATGTGGTTGCTGGGAATTGAACTCAGGACATCTGGACGAACAGTCAGTGCCCTTAACCGCTGAGCCATCTCTCCAGTCCCCTGTTCACATTTCTTAAGGTTCAAGGGCTCACACCCAGTAGAATCCAAAGGTAGCAGAATATCACAATAGCGAGTGATGAAGACCTAGGGCTTGTTTTGTGCCCTTCCTTCTGAAAGAGCAACCAGGATTCAATCATCGGGGCGCTATGGAAGTGACCTGTGTACCTCATTAGACTATTACTATTAGACCCAAACTGGACCCGCAGACAAATTCTTTTATCATGGTTGAAAAAGAGAGTGAAGAAAGAGCTTGTTATCTTTCTCACTCCTTCTCTCTGCATCATTATTTCATGGCTAGACTCGCTAACCAGGAACAGCAAAACAGCCAACAGCTGTAGTCAGACCTCAAGGCAGAGGAGCAGTTCTAGGCCAGGGATAGACTTGACTGGAGCAATGTGCTATCAGGAAGAGGCCCTAGGAAGAGCCTAATGCTCTAGAGATGCCAGAATCAGTTAGGGGCTGACCAAGGTTTCAGGTCACAGGTCTGAGACTCAGGTGGTTGTAAGCCACCATGGCTTGTTTGGACACCTCATTTTTTTTTTTTTTAAATCTCATCTTCAGATCAGGTCTGAACCTTGTGAGTCTTGGCCCTGTCAGAGAATGTACATGAAGCAGAGAAAGCTTCACACCATCTGACTAAGAACAAAAACTCTTTGGGAGGGAGGGTCTCCAAAGAAGTACCCCAAGGTCTTTTTTTTTTAAATCCCTGTCTTCTACCAACAGCCTTAGCTTTGCAAAAGACATATTTTCCTAACATTTTTAAACTATGCAATTTAACTAAAAAAATCTAGAAACACAATTGAAAACGTCTGAAATCAATATTACTCCACTATTTTATTTTTATTTATTTACTCACTTATTTATTTATGAGTTATGGGGGATTGAACCTATAGCCTCATGCCTGCTAAGCAGGCCCTCTACCACTGAGCTACACCACCAGCTCAATACTGCCTCTAGAAGTGACATGTGGCTGCCATTGGGAGCATGGGGTGGCAGGCCCTTGTCTTGACAGCTCTTTTCAACAGCTCAAAGCATCTGCATCCTGTTTCCTTTCCCCCACTGGAGGTGGAGTCTAGGTTTGATTTTCATTCTGTATTCCTGAGAGAGGTTTTAACCCTCTCCCTCAGAGAGAAGGAAACCTCCTCCATCCCTAAAGTTGTTGGATCCCCCAAGATAATTAAAACCTATGTCCTTCACACCAGATGCACAGCACACACACAGCTTTGGTCTCTGTAAGGGGGAGATCTTAAGAAGATAACAGCGGTGCCAGGAAAACCTCTTGGTCTACCTAAAGCTCTTTGTACACACAGCAGCCCAGCAACCATCTAAACACCCGACATCTAAACACCTGTTCCAGAGTTGGCAGCTTACTCACTAGGTTCAGGAAGAAAATTCCCCACTGGCAACTTAGCCATTCAGGCGCCTTAATGAAAACGGAGCACACCAAACCGTCAGCGACTAGCCTAGCAACTGGGGGATACACAGTGTCTGGGAGGAACTAACCAAGAGGGGGTGGAATTTATCCCTGGTTACTCTGCTCCACAAGCATCCTGGTTTCCTGTAATTGGCTGAGCACCTAACCACATGGAAACTCCAGAAATACCAACTCCCACAGAAGAACCCGGCCAAGTGTAAACCAGCCCACGGGGCTCCATCTCCACGTATCAGTTTCCACAAACTATTTTAATCTAGAAACCACATCTATAGGCAAAGGCTAGGCTGCCTCTCCTGGGGGAGTCCACCTAAGCCATCACTGTCACCCACACACAGCTGCACTTCCCACACATCCCCCTCCCCCCCCAAAACTGGCCCAGCAGCTTCCCCTGCCTTGTGAATACCCATCTTGCACAAGCAACTCCTCCACACCTACACCTTCTCAAGCACTGTAAAGAACTAGGCATTGGCACAAGCACATAGTTCACATGAGCCTCACTCTTGTTAGACCAGGAACAAGTTAATCTCTCCTACCACAGCCTCTTCCCTCCACGAAAGCCTACCCCACGGGTTTGTCATAAGGATTAACAATGATCGTGTATTTAAGACACTTAGCAGGAAACTTGGCACAAAATAAGACTCACTCCCAGCCTCAAGGAATTATGGGACTGGTAGAAGTCTTCGCTTCTTAACCCTATCCTGAGTTGACTGCTCACATTATACGCTAACCATTCACAGTCCCTTTGCATGGATTTGTTGCTTTGTGTTAAGAGGCATGTGAGTTTCTTTTTCTCTACCACACAGAGCAGTGCTGAATAGACGACTATATAAAGAATGAATAAACTCACCCTGTTCTCTGCAAACTGCCTGAAGTTCGAAGCAAATCTTCCTCCAACGGTCAGAGAAAGAGGTGGAGAATAAAGATAAACATATCAAAGATGTATACCTGCAAACTGCCAACCAGCTAGGCCAGCACCACTGAGTTACCCTAACACACCAGGTTGGGCAGAATTGGTGGGAACCATTACTAAAGGTCAGATGTGGAGCCAAACAAAAACATTACTCTCTAGTAGTCAACCTGCTAGCCTGTGAGCAGCTGCTACAGGGTAGGAATGTCCCATAGAAAGGGGTGCAGGATGGCTAAGTGAAAGGTAGTCTAGAATGTCATAGTTAGGATTGTGTCCGAGGGAAACAAGCAAAGAAATTCTTCTGTGTTCTCCAGAAAGATGGGCTGCAGTTTTGCACAGCCCAATTCACTTGTCCCTTGTCAGCTGTCTTTCTCCTTTCATGAGATGCACCCTGGGAGACATGGCATTGCCTGATTTCCGGTTTTCTCTCAGAACTCAGGAGGCCATAGAGAGACCCCTATCCTCTCAATTTGTGTTTTTCCAAACCATTACCACAACCATTTCTGACCAAGAGATTTGGGAACACATGCGGTTATTAATTCTTTTCTTCCTATTTTATTGTTGGTAGTGGTTTGTGACAGTACTAACTCAAAGACCTTGTCCCATCAAGTTATTCATTGTTCAGAACCTACATGTGTTCCCCACTGAGCTGATTCCACTTTGTATAGGAAGAGACTAAAGCCAGATGTGATATACACTTGTAATCTCAGCGTTCGGGAGTAGAGACTAGAAGATCAATAGTCCAAGGCCAAGCTTGGATTCATGAGACCCCACCTAAATAAATAAATAACTGAATGAATGAATAAACAACATTATCTAGTCTTGAGGATTTTGTTATAGCAACAGAAAACAGGATGGTAGTCATCCATGCCCATCTTTAATAGATATTCAGTCTTTTAAAATTCAGCTCACTATTAAAAAAAAACAGGCTAGTGGATATCTAAAGCTGATGATGCAGTCGGGGGCTTGTGGGTGCTAACTGAAGTGTATGGTATGGCTCTCTCTCTCTCTCTCTCTCTCTTTCTCTCTCTCTCTCTCTCTATGTGTGTGTGTGTGTGTGTGTGTGTGTGTGTGTGTGTGTGTGTACTTCTTTTCATCCTGGTATTAAATACTTTATCCCACAGGTCACAGTACTTCTGCAAGTATTCTACTAGTGAGCTGGACTCTTAGCTTCAAATGCAGTAGGACTGAGAGACCATGTGGTATCTAAATCCTATTTCAATACATCTATCTTATAAGCCTCAGCTCTGGACCTTTCTTCCCCCTGAAAATTTCTCAGATTTGTGAATAAGAAGAATTTCACTTCAGAAAGAGGAAATGGACTTACTGGTATTTCATCAATGAATATCTGTGGGTCACCATAAGAGGGCAGTTACTAGACCGTGAAAACACAGGATGAACAAGGGTGGGCGAGTAGTACATGGCTGTGTTGTTTTGTTTGAGTTTGGCTCTGATTTTGTATTGGTTATTTTGCATGTTTAGGAGATAGCATCAATTAGCTCAGTCTGGTCTCAGATTCACTATATAGGCAAGGTTCACCTACATTCCCAGCTCCGTCTGCCTTTTTCTACATATACAGTTGACCTTCTGTATCTCCAAGTTCTGTATCCCCAGATCCAATGGATTATAGACAGAAAGAATCCAGAAAAAATATACTGAATACATGTAGACTTTATTTTAGACTAGATCTCACTAGATCTTTATTTTAGTCCAGGCTGGCCCTGTGTTATCAATCATCCTGTTTCAGCTCCACCTAGTGCACAAATACAGACATGCACCTCTATGAAACATGAAACAGACTTCATTTCCTTATCCTTGTTCTCTAAATAATAGCAATTCTTCAGAGAGCATTCGCATTATGCTAGGTATTAGAAGATACCTAGAGAGGATTTAAAGTGTATGAGAACATGGGCCATCAAGATGGATCAGTGAACAAAGGCACTTGCTACTGAGCCTAAAGACTTGAGTTCAATTCCTGGAATCTGTGGTATGAAGAGAGAATCAATTCCTGAAGGTTATCCTCTGACCTCCACATACACACACACACACACACACACACACAGAGTGAAAAATTACATCTGAGGGAAAATATGTATGGGTTAAGCAAATAATACCCCACTTTCTATAAGAAACTTGGTGACCTCAGAAGGACCTGGACCCAGCTTCCATGGATACCAGGGGATGAGAAGATACTCATTTTCTTCCAACCCAATAAACAAGAACATAAAAGAACTATCTTAAGTAACTCAGGAGGTAAAATAAACTTCCTCTTTTCAATACTATCCTCCCTACTTCAACAACAACAAAAAAATATCCTACCATACCTTTAAATAACTCTCAAAATCAGAACCATTTTCCTTACATTTCCTCAGCTCCACCGGCCACCATTAGCCAGCAGTGCAAGACTCTCTCCATTTTGTCTTCTGTATTTGTGCCTCTTTTCAGGGTCTCTCACATCTGAGGAAAAAGTACCTGAGTCGTGGTTTAGTTTGAGATTAACCCCTGCCAGTCCTCACTTCCCCGTGCTCTGTGGAGAAGGAAACAGGGTAGAATGTTGGAAAAGAAAGACCTGTTGCCCCCACGGCCCATAACTGGGAAACCCTGTACAGCCACTGCAGACAGGAAAGACATTCCACAGTGAATCAATGGGAGATGACAAGAATACTCAGGAGGGTCACCTCCTGCATACCCCAGCCCAGGCCCCTCAGTCCTTCCACAAAGACACATCACATGCTTGTTTCTTTGGATTCTGGCCACATTGTCCCCTGAGTCCATCATATGCACATGACCTCATACACACCTCACTGTCTTCTCTTGTTTGTTCCTATCTGCTTTTGTCATAATTTGAGCCCCTCCCTCCCTGGCCTTCTCCTGTGTGTCCAACCTCGCCTTTTCTTGGACAATCACTACAGATGACGTAGTGTAATTCTTCCAGTGGCTCCATTTCTTCAGTGTGAATGAAACTTGCGTGTCTCGACTGCTTTCGTCACGTGGTTAGTTGGTTTGGATTTGGTTTGGTTTGGTTTCATTTAGGTTTGGAGTTTTTTAAGAGGTCAACCTTTCCATGTAACCTGCACATATCTCGGACTCCAAGGATCTTCCTCTTCTTCCTCCAGAGTTCTAGGACTACAAGCAGGTGCCACACAGCTTTATTTGTTTGTTTAATTTTATTTTGGAAGTGTTGGAGGCACCTGTATGCTAGGCAAACTTTTTTTTTTTTGGTAAAAGTGTCCTGTCATGCTTGGCTTCCACACCCCTTCATACCCTGGAGACCCTTCTCAAGATCCCCACACTGGCTGGTGCCACCCTTGAGCTGTTGAGGCCCACTCAACAAATGCTGCCTAAATGAAAATGAACGGAAGTGAACCATAGGGTGAATGAAATCCCATTAAAGTGATCCATGACTTAGTTACCAACAACAATAACAGCAATGCTCCCCCTCCCCCGGAATAGTACAAACATCTGCTAATGATCATACCCCGAGTCCAGAAATAAATGGAGGTGGGGACATGGTATCCATGAGTAGTGGGGGACTCCATGCCACCATGGGCAACTTCCTGAAGTAACACACACACACACACACACACACACACACACAATTTTACCCTGTGAGCTTCATGCCAGTTCTTGGATGTGAACAGCAAACATCTCCCTAGCAAAACTAGGCCTGGCATGGTGATCGAGAGATGCATCTATAATCCGGCAACAAAATGATGTGTCTGTGATGTAGTAGCAAATGTGAATACTTCCCCTCTACACAGACAACATGGACCTGTACCGGTGGGCATCTTAGTGTAGGAAAAAAATGACAAAAAGTGAAATGGAATTTGGAAGTCCATGTGGAAGCGCCACTTAAACTTCTGTCACTAGTCTTCCCGACACCTCCACCTGTACAATGGAAGCATAGCACTATCTACCTAATTTCTCCAAATTCCATCCTCAGAGTGAAGCACTCACCACAGACAGTAGCCTGCGCTCAGTAAGGACTCAAGAAATACTAACTGATAACACTGTATTGGCCATTTTGTTGTGAGGATCAAGAAATGAAACGCAACATGAACCTCTGTCAAACAAGTCAAGTAATGTAAAGTCCCTAGTTCTTGGCTGTGTGCTAGCCCCGGTGCCCTGGCAGTGCCTAAAGACGCCAAGGTGACGCGATAAGCTCCAGCTTTGGTCCCGGAAGTTTCCACCGGAATGCCCTAGGGTCCTAGACAGCCCTGGGGAGGGGCGAGAGGAAGACTGCTGGAGAGAAAAGGGAACCTACCTGCTCTCACTGCACTCCTTCCGCTCCCTCACCCTCAGCCACTTGCGGAGCAGAAAGCGTTTTCGGCGCGGGGACGCGCTTGGTGTGGAGCAGTTGGACCACGGGGTGTCCTCGTCGCTGGAGGGCGTAATTTCAATGGACGGCAGTTGCAGGAACTCCTTGCCGGGGGACAAGACGCCGGGTAGGTCCGGGGCTACCAGCCCCGCCTCCAGGCTCTGCTCCTGCACGTTCTTCATCCGGCGCATCTTAAAGCGCCGGCGGCGGAGCGTGGGGGTGGACGAGCTGGACCACACCGCGCTGCCCTCGGGCGCTCCCTGAGGCTCTGGCACCTGCAAGGCGGGCAGCTGCAGGTTCTCCATCATGTTGGCCGCCGGCATCGGGGTCCCTGGCCGCTGCCCCGTGCCCTCCGCCTGCAGCCTGGCTCGAGGCTCCCTCTCTCGGCTCCCAACCCCGGGGCCCGTGGCACTATCCCCTCTCACGTTCAGCAGGCGGCTCGAGCCTGCCAGTAGATCAAGTTCCTTTTCCTGGAGCGCCGCGAGGAGGGGACTGAAGAGGAAGCCGCCTCCTGCGGTCTAGAACTTTAAGAAGAGCGCTTCCTCGCTCAGTCCAACGAGGGAGAGGCAACCCGGGACGCAGTGACAGTCGCCTGCCTGCCAAGCCTTGCCACCCGGCTGCCCTCCTGGGGCTCCCCTTCGCGTGCCCGCGTGTTTGTCTTCCGCTGCACCCGATCGCTCGCTCGCTCTGCCGGTGTCTCTGCCTTAACGGGACTCGGCGGCCCCGGACCCCAGGGAGCTGCGCAGCAAACTCTCAGTGGTTTGCGTTCAGCAGACTGCGTTGGGGAGCCGGCTTGGCGCTGCAGGAGAGTGGAGGGCTGGAAGAAGAGGCGGTAGTAGGAGGGAGGAAAGAGAGAGAGAGCAAGGGAGACACTAGATAAAAACAAAAAAAGGTGGAGGAGGTGGAGCTGGGGGCTGAGGAGGGAGTGGGTTGCTATCCTGAAAGGACACGCACAGGCAGCGACAGCCGTGTAACTGTACACGGAATCCCTTGGGGAGGGACTATACCTCCGAGTCAAGGCTGCTCCAATCAGCCTAATGAAATAGGAGCACAATCCAAACTTTCTCAGGGCAACGATTGGCTAAGCAGCTCCGGTTAGCAAACTCCCTGCTTTTTCCTGGGGGAGGGGAAATCAATGGATTTAGCCCTCCCTCTCAGACCACCCAAGACACAGGGCTGAAGGAAAACTGGGTGTCTTTTCAGCCAAATCTCTGTCCTCCTAAGAAATGTGTATTCTCTGAGTTGTTTGGAGTGCTGACCAGGAAGACAGGGCATAGTCAGAAGGAAAATGGAAAGTTCCTGGAGGCTGCTTCCAAAATGGCAAGCTGGGAAGAAAAGACAGATCTGTAGAAGAAGCTGAAGACATCAGACACGGACACAAAGGAAAGACAGACGATAGGGTGGAAAGACACAGGACCAGTAAGGGAAAGATACTGGATGCATGGTGTGTGACCTGGCCAAAACTATAGCTCCATTATAAGTGAAAGGAAAAGAGTCTGAGAGAGGTAAGCCGGTGCACACTCAGAGACTCCAGGGAGTCAAGTGCATCCCTGGACATTCCTGAGACTGTGTGATGCTTGCTGGGGAATGGGCTGGGTCATACTGTTTACTGTGGCCTCAGACCTCTACACAGAAATATGGATTAGTCCTGCCAAGTATATCACTGTGATGTATCACCACCCTGCTCGAGGCAGATGTACCCTAAGAGGTGGGACATAGAAGTGATCTGCTTCAGGAAGACATTCTTTGTTGCACTGAGCCCTGCCAGGGTACAGGCTTAACACTCAACGACCCCACCTCAGCCCCAAACAAGGAGTTTGCCTATTCAGTGGGAGACCATAAGGAACAACAAGGAGCCCACCACAAGGTCCACAATCTGGCCTATTCTCTTTACTGGTATTTGTTAGTCCAGTTTCCCTTTGGATGAATAAAATTCACATCCCTAAAGGTCATAAGAATCCTGGGGGGTTGTGGATGGGTGCACACCTTTAGTCCTAGCACTTAAGAGGCAGAAGCAGGCAGATCTCTGTGAGTTCGAGGCCAGCCTGGTCTACAGAGAGAGCTAAGGAACAGCCAGGGCGAGAGAGAGAGAGAGAGAGAGAGAGAGAGAGAGAGAGAGAGAGAGAGAGAGAGAACGAACCACTATAAAATAGCATATATCCCCACAGGTCAATAAGACATCTGAGGTAACAGCTGTCTGTCATGTCCTGCATTGACACATGGGGACATCCTGACATTACACAACCTCCTTGAGGCTGTGAATAAAAAGGAAGTGAGTCTGGTGAAGGGCCAAGGCCCATTCACCCTAAGTGATTCCTGAGTATCAGTCCCTTTCCTGACCCTTCACATCCGACTGCTGGCTTGCACAGGCGTGATTCGCTATTGCTCTATTTTAACTTGTAGCAGAGAAAGGAGAAACCTCTTGCCATCAGGTGTCAGGCCTGGCAAAGAACTGGAAAGCTCTTCTGGCTTGGACCAGGAAGCTGGACTGTGTTTCTTAACTTCAGACTCAGTCAGGGATCTACATAGTTTGCTCACCGCCTTAGATCTTCTCCATGAAGGAACACTTTGTACGAGGATCTGACAGCATCCCAAAGAACCTGCCTCTCAGATGGGCAGTTAATGTAAGAGACCAGAGTCTCCCTTGCTCAAGGAATGCAGGGCATTACCAGTTGTTTAGAGGCCAAAAAAGAAAAAAAAAAGACAATTTAAAGAAAGAAAGGATACAATACACACACACACACACACACACACACTTGCCATAGGCCTTCTGAATCTAATACGTAGCCTCAAAAGACAGGCCACCAACTTCTTCCTCCCATTCACTTCAGACAGGTGTTCCACCCATGAGTCTGGACCTAAAATCTCCTAATATTTAAGCTTCAGGCATGGAAGTGGTCCAGAATCATTGCTTACATTTCCCCTGGCCTAAGGGAAAACCTCAGCCAGACCAAATCTAAAATGCTCTCATATGTAGATCCCAGGAGCATCCCTCATCCCTGCCTGAGCTGGTCCTTCACTTACTTCTGCCTGTAGCCTTGGCTTTTCTTAAAGCTTTAACCGTTTCACCCATCAAATCCCCAATCAAAATTAGGAGTTCAAGTTTATCCTCACTTACGGAGCAAGTCTGAGGCCAGCCTGAGCTAGGGCTCTCTCTCTCTCTCTCTCTCTCTCTCTCTCTCTCTCTCTCTCTCTCTCACACACACACACACACAGAGGAAAACAAATACAAACAAATCAAAACCACACACACACACACGGCAGTCACAGCTGTTTTTATTTACCTTGGAACACAGATAGTTGCAACTGACAGATGTCCCCTTTAAGCTCCTCAGAAAGAACCAAATGTCTCTTCCTTTGAACCCTTCCAATATGCTTTTTAATGGCGTGTGACCTTTAGATCTTGTAGAAAGGTTTTCATACATCCCATTGCACCTTTCCTAGCGACCTTAGGACTAAGGTAACAGAAGTTACTACCCTCTTCTTGCAATCACGAAAGTGGGGCAGAGCTGCAGAAACTTATCCCAGGACTCCCATGTATGACAATGACTGATACAGCAAGGCCAGAGTCAGACCTTCAGAAAGAAAGGTAGAAGCCAGCAAAATCATAATACTATGTAAGAAAATAGTTCCCTGATAGTTCTGGACTGCAGCTGTTCAGTTGCAACAGCTGTTTTACAAGTAGGCAAAAGAAGCCAAATTGGAGGAGGAGGCAGTTTCCCAGAGCAGCTGATGGAGAAGGGTGTCATGGCCAGAGTGCCTACAACTCCCTTACAGACTTGTGCCCTTCCCTTTCCCCATTTCCCCTCTTCCCCCCCCCCCCCCATTAGCTCTAAAAGCACCTCAGTTCTCTGGGAAAAACTGACATAATCTCTTTGTGTTGGGGGATAGGGGGTTGCAGACAGGTGGTGTTCAGAATGTCCCAACCCCCCAACCTCCAACCCCCACATCTAGGCCTCCAACTTTAAATGAATGGATCTCATATTACCAAGAGACTGTTGTTTATTCTCAGCTGTGCAGGCTCTCCTTTCCTATTGACACAAGACACCCAACACCTGTCCACTACTCCTGGAGACTCCCAATGACTTAGTCTATTATGCAGAAAACCTAACTAACAGCTTTGAGATAGATATCTTCTGAGCACACATTTAGGTGTGTAAGCTGTGAAAACACACAGTCACCCACCACCAGACCAATAGGCAGAGACTGCCCCACACTACATTCGCCGAAATGCATGGGCAAGAGCAGACTAGGAATATGTGAATGGAGTTTGCAGCTTGCAGGAAAGCTGGAGATGTGGACAGAAATGTAGCAGCAGATGCTGTCACGTGGACAGATATTTCCCTCTTTTTATCAGTGAGCTCTTTGTGCAAAGGGCAGTGTGGGGGACTCATGTTCAATGACAAACATTTACCCAGGGTTAAGGTTGGTTAAAGACTGGAATGCATGGTCAAGAAGTTGGGAGTGGCTTTCTCCTTAGGCCTTTAGAAAGTAACTGGAGCCTAGTTAAGAGTCTGTGGAAGAAAACAGATTGTCTTTAAAGGCCCATAGCCATCCTACCAGTCCTAGTATCTGAGGCTCAGGTTTTCCGATTTAAAACAAAGGCAATTTGGCAGGCATCTGGCTCCTTCCTATAATCCCAATTCCAGGCTCCCTGGGGAGGCTGGAACAGGAGAATTCATAGTTCAGGTTCAGCCTGACCTATATAGCAAGATCCTATCTCAAGAATTAAATTAATTGAAATCATTGGCTTATGACCCAAACAAAAATTTGTCTGAAATGACTGTTCTTGGCTGTAGGGATTTTAATCACTGACTTCCCTGAGGTCTACAAACCACTTCACCACCCTGCCCAGTGAACTAGAAACATAGAGACTAATCACTCAGGGGACGGTGAGGTAGGAACAAGGTGTAAAGGGTATGAGGATAAGAGGGAAAATGGGGAGAATCACTTGAATCCACTTTTCGTATGTGTCTTCTCTTTTCTGGATTCTCCCTTGGGCTCCCACTTCTTGGAGGAGCTAACCACTTAGGAAGACTAGAAAAAGGGCAGACACGGTTCAGTGTGTAATGTTGCAATGCCACCAAACCTGACCACCTGAGTTCTTGTGTTCTATCCCCGGAACCTACAGAGTAGTAGCAGGAGAGAGCTTACTCCTCCAAGTTGTCTTCTGACATCCATGTGCTCAACACATACAGAAGCACCTCACACATGCAAATAAATAAACAATTTCTGTTTTTTTTTTAAAGGAAGAAAGAACCATGCTAAATGTATAAGGCTAGGGGAGGAGGGTAGACTAGGAAGCCAACTCTTGCTAAACACAATCTAAATAAACCACAGCTAATCAGCCACCACATCTAGCCCCTCCTAAGGAAAAAGAAGAAAGTGCTATAAGATCTTGAAGGAAATTCTTCCATTCGGGGAGTGCTCTCAGCCTTGAGCGAACTTGGCAGAGGCTTGCTTCCACCAGCCTTCACCAGAGCCACGATCTCTAATGTCACCTGGTCATCCTGGGAGAAGGGCAGCCACCAGATAAGCCCTCTGGTTTCACAGCTCTTCAAAGAACGTTTTGCATAACATTTGGCTGTCCTTGCCTGTAATATCAAAGCACAAACAAATGCCATCCCCTCTTGTCTCTTAAGTCTTGCAAGGACAATCTTTGTGCAAAGCAGGGCTGGCAATAACTTCCTAAGGTCGCCCCATCTGCCCTTGGCTGGTCATGCCAAGTCATGCTGTATGTAAGTAATTCAGCCACACTCCTCAGACACAACATAGAACACCCCCTCAGGAACACTGAGTTCAGCCATGCTAGTAAAGACTTTTTTTTTTTAGTCACTCATTGTCAGATTGGATATTGTCATTTCCCACCTGTGTACTCAAGATTTTGAGTAGCAGCTTTCTCCCAGCATGCTCGTGAACTCTGGAATCACAGCAACCACTTAGAACAGAGCTTGGCAAGTGATAAGCACTCCGTTACCCCAGCCTTTGTTGTGTCTGATTGCATTTATCATTCCCTTGTTAGAAACCAGGACTATTCACGTTGATCTTCCACTCAGTTTAATTTGACAAGTAACTGTTAAGTTAGAGCACCATGTACACTCCTTGCTGAGTGCTGGAGACAGAGCAAGATAAACCACACACAGTTTGTGTGCTGGGGCACACTAGCCAGCAAGTCTGAGTGAATCATATGCAGATAAGATGTGAATGGACAGATTAGAATACTTTAACCAGAGGGAAATAGGTAGTCCGTACAGGACATGTGGAGGAAATGGTATTTCAGACTCAGGGAGTAGGTATGGTGTGGAGTTGAACCCCTGTGATCGTAGCCCTCAGAAGGCTGGGGAAGAATTGCTGTGTATTGAGGGCCAACTCTAGCTACTGACTTCTAAGTCACTTGGGCTACAGAGTGAGTCTTTGTCTTAAAAAAAAATCTCAAGAATAAAATAAACAGAGAAAAATAAGACAGTAAGAGTTTGAGTAATGAAGCTACTGAGGAGTAAAAATGGTGTTTTATAAAGTAGGGGGTAGGTTAGAACAGATGAACTGGAGTCCTGGGAGAGGAAGGGAGACAGGCGGACTGTAGTTGAGTGCTGATATTCCATTTCACTCTTTAAACAAAAGGATGCCATTTTAAATAGCTCTTGATTTTGTTCAATTTTTTTTCTTTTTTGATGATTATTTTTCTGCTTTTGTTTTTTTTTTTGTGGAGAAAATGACATTAGTGACCTATTACTGACCTGTACTTGGGAGAATATTAACTCTGATAACACGTTGAAATACATCTTAGAAAAGCAAAGGTACGGAGCACCGGACCAATTAGGAGACTGCCAGCTGGTCAAGGTTTGAGGGTACTGACCTTCTGAATGGCCAGCAGTTCAGGTGAAAATATGAATGAAAAAAATCTAAGACAGGAATATAGATGGAATGAGAGGAGCTGAGGGGGGATGTGTGGAAGACGTCAGAGACACAGATGCAAGCTAACCAAGAATGGGCCACGACTTGGAAGTCACACGAAGATGAGAATCAACATTGTTTGCCTGGCTATGGCAAGCCAGACACCATAAGAAGTGTCTCACACTCAAAGCCCCGTGGGGTGCTCCCAGCCCCCCTAGAAAATGGCTCTCAAAACCCCCACATTAGAACAGCGAGAGGATTATACAGGGTTACAAGCCCAAGTCCACATGACTCGAGTGGGGGATGGGGACAGATTTAAGGTGGGATCTCTCTACAGCTCATGCTTTTCATTCCCAGAAGACTGAGACCGTTACTTTACCTTTGATAATTAGGTCTCTCGTGACCTCTGAGGCAACAACCACCGTGGAGAGGCAAGAAATAATATTGCTATTGGTTAAGAGGGTAAATGGCAAGACTGCATAATTAGGTCGTCCTTTCAAGAAATGGGTCAAAGACAGTCATTCATTTTCAAAGCATTCTTTTATTTATTTATTATTATTTTATTTATTTATTATTTATTGTTTGCTTGTTTGTTTGTCTGATAAGAAGATCTTGCTGTGTAGCAGGCCTTGAATTCACAGCCTCCTTCTTTAATCTCTTCTAGGGCCTCAGGTTACATTGTGAGAAATTCTGTGTATAGAGTGGGGGGGGGGGGAGGCTGTCATGGTTTGTGTTTGGCTGTTGCTTCCCATTTAATTTGTGTGTGCTTTATTGCTGAGAGATGCCGTGTTTCAAAGGAACAAAACGTGACTGCATGATTATGCCATTTAAGATGGAGTTCTTCTTAAACCCACTAAGAAAATTGAAGCCTGGCAGTGTACCTGGTAATATAACAAATCAATCAAAAAAAAGCATTTAATATTCCCAGACTCTCAGCACATCTAATAGTAGGTACTGTAAAGAGTTCCCAAAAGTTTGTATAGGAAAGTACTCATGTCTTCCTAAAAATATTTCTTTTGAAAGCTCATCACGGATAACTTTGGCTTTAGCTGCTTCAAATCTGGAGGAGGGGTTGGGGGAGGAAGGGAGGTAAAATGCCAGTCTCAAAAGACCAATTTGAAAGGAAAATGTACTTGCATAGAAATATGTGCCAAATGTTATATGAAGGCACGACAGAAAGATCCCGAGGCAAAGAAGGTTATAGAGGTGGCGGTGTGTAGCCCAGGGCTGCAGGTTACCAGAGGAGATTTCTAGGTAACATGAAGAGATGTGCTTCGAGGAAAGACACCCAGGCACGTTCTAGATTTTAGAAGAACACTTTCTGTGGTGTGTGACGATGTTTTCAGCTTCATGAGGGTTGAACGGAAGACATGTCTTCCCTAATCTTAAGCACTATATTTTCATGATGCTAAAAAAGCCCAGAGGTGAGACTGGGGTTTGAAACCATTCTCCCGATCACAGAATCCCAGGACAGTGGGACAGAGGTGCCAGTGACCTCCCTCAGCCACCGCTTCATCATCCCTGCTCATTTTGTTCAGTAGAAAACCGAGGCATAGAGAGATGATGTTCTACCAAAGCACGGACAAAGCTAATTTTACGCATAGAGGGTTCTGCAAGTCCCTTGAAATTAGAGGTCAGAGCTACAAGGTTAACTCCTTCAAAGAGAAGGCTCTTAAGCTGTAGGGAACGAGTCTTTTAAAGCAACTGAGCAACAAGCCCTTTTTGTTCACGGGCACTCAAGCTGTCCTTTACCCATAAATCAGAAAACAGCCGCTCTTCCCGGGTAAGCCAGCCAAGACATGGGACGACTTGGGTGCCATGCTTCAACCACTGGTAGAGGCGAACAGAACTTTCCCAGTGCTTTATCCTGAGATGGGACACTGAAATTAGACGAGTAAATTCAGAGACAGGCGCCTAACTTGCTGTGCTGACACATGATGCTACATCTGCCAAGCACCAGAAACATTTGTCTTTACATACTAAAGCCAAGCCAAAAAGAAAAAAGTCACTTCATTACAACGCAGGAAGACGTCAAAGAGAGCTGGGCTCAACAGATGATTTCCATCGTAGGTTTTCGTAACCCAACCCTGGACTCGGTTCTGACAACACTATGTATGACTCATTTCTCTTTCTGCAAGCCACAAAGCTAGAGGGAGTATCTGAAAAGAATTCATTCCAATGCAGGTCTGCATTGGCTGTGGCCCTCTCTGCCTGTCAGCTGTTTCTCCTTTTCAGGAATACTCCCTATACATCCGCTTTGGCTGTTCTCTGCCCCAGAGCTGCCCCAATGGCAAGCATCATGCTTGCCTCCTGAGTCCTCTCCTGGCAATTAGGACTCCCAGTCTGAAGCAGAGACTTGGGAAGGTGAAGACTGGAGTCGCTGCTGTAGCTCTCAGAATCTCCAAACTGGAAAAGAATCGCTTTAAGCAATAAGTGGCCTATGAACACAGAGTTAAGTCAGATGCAGTCCCAGAGGATTGCCACGGTCTAGGAGTGTGAGGCCTGTCTGAGCAATAGGGAGAAAACAAAAGACAAAAGCAAAGAAACAAACTAAAAACAGGAAAAGTAACGGACGAACAAGATAGATTTAAAAACATTTTGCTTACTGGGGAAAAAACTCCATGGGAGACTGCTTGTCAGAAATGCACACGGCAGCCCTGGTACATGCCAACCACACAAGAAGTTACATTACATTGTTTTCTCATGTAAATTAAATTGCTCATTAAATTGCTCATTTGGATAGGTGAAATTTTCGGTTAGCAACCTGAGTAAAACACAGGTCTTATGAAGGACTCTATTGAATAACACAGAGTCTACACTTTAAGGGAACTACATCGCTGAATGGAGCCTGAACTTGTGGGTATGTATCCAAGATAAAGGAAAGCTCACTTCCTATTCCCTTACCCACTCTCTAAATGAAGCAAGTACCTTTGGGAGACGTTAATTCTGTCTAAATAGTTGGATTTTTTCTTCTTTGTTCTTTATTTGAGACATATGTTCACTATGAAGCCCTGGATGGCTTAGGTAGACTAGGCTGGTCTGGAACGCACAGAGATTGGCTTGCTTCTGCCACCACACGCAGCACAGTTGGACACTTTTGTGAACAGACTTTCCTTAGGAGATACAATCACAGGCCTAGAAGGAATGCTAGAGATTTCCTACAATGTTCACCTTCCTCCCATCCTGCCTCACAGATTCATGATGAGAAACTTAGGTACTGGCAAGGGAAATATTGGGCATAGTGGTCACAAAGCTGAGGCAGGAAACATTTGTGTGTCCCTCAAACATCTTTGGCTCAAACTCTACCTTAGTTACTTCCAGCACTGCTTTCTGAAGTAGTATTTTTGACTTCAAAAATAATTTTAAAACAAATTGCACAGAAGAGTCCCCAGCAGTCAGGCAGTTGCACAAACATCTAATTCCCCCATGAGCCCACAGAGAGCAAGGAGTAAACCAAACTCCAAGCACTGTGGGAGAGCTAATCCCAATGTTCAAATGTTTCGCTTTGCACAAAAGATCTAACAGGACAATTATCTGCTTTCAGGAAAACTCTTTACTTGCAAGAATTGAATGCCTTTATGTAGGAAATATTCCTAATGCATTTTAATTTTTTTTTTACTTTCTTTTTTGGTGGGTACAGGGGGCTGTGCACACTCCACAGCATGCATTAGGAGGTCATAGGTCATAGAATTAGTTCTCTCTCCATTCTGTAAGTTCAGGGCACTGAAGTCAGTTCTTCAGGCTTGGCAGAAAGTGCCTTTGCCCAGTGAGCCATCTCTCTGTCCCCCCCAATTCACTTTAAATATTAGTAGATATTATAGCATCATGCATATACTTATATTAAATATCACACAAGTTTTCAGGAACAATACTACTTAATAAAAGCCATCAATCAATTACTAACTTACATGTTCTGTCCTGTGAGTTTAAAGTAAATGTGAGACACTTAGGTCTTAAAACAAATTAAAAGTCCACCAGATGTTGGTTAGAAATATTTCAGTCCTAAAACTATTTAGACTTACCTACAGATTTTTGATCCAAGAACTGTAAATTCACACTTAAGCCACATAACACATCTATGAGTTAAATGTCATCCCCCCCCACACACACACACCACCCAATTTTAAGATAAGGAAACTGAGGCCTGGGGAAATTAAGACCTTTATGTATCAAGATGTGATTCAAATCTAAGTATTCTCAGCCCAAGTCGCTGTTTTCTTCCCACCCTTGTCAATCTGTTTCAGTGTTATAAAATCTGTATTCCCAGCTGCTATTCGAACTGGTTCTCCCTGCCATTTATTTTCATGAATATTTTTCCAACTTGGTAAACAAATGAATATTTAGAGTTGTAATTCTACAAATGGATACGTGCTGTTCTCCTGTTCAATCTAGTCAACTTCTATCAGTTCCTTCAATAAAAACAGACCACAATGTTAATATTAATTTCTCCAAGCAGTCATATCCAGTTCTGAATATTTCTAAAAAATGTACAGCCCCCAAATACCCTTGCAGAACTCCTTCGCCAGAATTCCCAACAGAATTTCAGAACTTTGTAGCAGGAAGAAGTAATTTTTATGCCATATTCAGACCACATAAGCAACTTTGTTTGTCACTAATTATGTAAATGTCAGCCTAATTGTGTCACCAACACCTCTTACCTGTTCCGAAGTTTACCCATAGGTCTGCAGTAAAATAGCAGGGCTGGATGAGTCCTGCACTTCAAGGCCTCTCCTATTGAAAGGCTTGCCAACTGGACACTCCACGGAGAGGACTCCAAATGCAGCCAGGAGAAATCCTTGCTTTAAATGAAGCCTGCTATCTTCCACTGGAATGACTTAGTAAACACTACAAGACCTTTAAACATTGCTTCTCTGCAGCCTTCTGATTTGGCCTCCACAGGTGGATAACCTCTCTTTCCGGTAGTCTGACAGTGGCTTAAATCTTGATAGTCAGAGCAGAGTCTCCTTTCTAGAAAGCTTGTTCACATGCTCTCATTCCATGCAAGTGTGCCTTCTCTGCGGGCTGGACCTTGGACTTTGGACCCTAGAACCTGGACATTAGTTTCTAATCCACACCATGAGGAAATTCCCCAGTTTGACTACAACAATAGCTAGTCAGCACTCACCGGTCCTGTGTGGGCGTCGGCTCACCAGGATCCTGGACATCACTACCCAGGCTCCTGTCTTGCTTCATTCTACCCTGCATACCACCCAAACAGAGAAATTCCCCTTCTTCCTTCAGGAACCAGATGTTTTCAATGAAAAGTAGTGAGACCCCCACCCACAGAGACTCTACCTGTGAGATTCCACCCTGTGGAATGCAGAGGGAAGAAGCTGGAAACTGTCTCACTATAGGGTTGTGATGGGTGACCTCTGGACCACTTTTTAGGTCTAAGGTTCTACACCATTCCACAGGTCAGAAGGTTCTGTCGCAAGTCCCTATCTGCCTTTGTTCCTCCAGCTGTCCTTTCTGTAAGGCCTCGTCTTTTGTTTTAAGAATGTCTTCTCTATCAGAATCAATCACCATAGTATAAAATCATCTCAAAGCAATCAATCTGATGATACCTCTTCTCACCCCACCGCTAGCTACCTTGTATCATGGTTCTTATTGTTTCCTGATATTAGGAATCCAACCTTGGGATCCATCCCTCAGCCTCATACTACAGAAAGCACTGCCCTCAAGCTGTACCTCCAGCTCTGTCTGTCTATTTCTCGCCTCCCTGACACTATACCTGGCACGGAAGCAGGATTTTGGTCCCATTTCTTTCTTAGTCTGTGACTGAGAACCAACTGCTTCAACCCTAGCATTATGAAGAAATGAAGGCAGGGTCTGCAAGGGGGATGGGAAGCAAAGTTGGGAGGATTAAAGAGGTGCCCAGAGTTGTTGTTCCTTTGGCTCAAATACTCTAGAGAGAGCTCTAATACTGCAAAACCCTTTCAGAGAGATGAAAATTGAGTATGTCGTGCGCCTGGGTCCTGCAGTTTCTCCAGGAGTGGCTCTGACTGTGGCCACGGTTTCTTTTGAATTGCAGAGCCTCCCTCCCACAGCCTCCACCATGTAGGAGGTTCCAGGAGGAGAGCCTTCAGACCGGAATGCTCTTTGACCAGAACACTCATTTCTGATTAACTAAAGGCTTGAGTTTCTCAGGTGAGGGCGTTTGGACTATGGATCTTCGGGAGCAATCAAAGAAAGGGATGGAATGTGCCTGGAAGCAGCTGCTTGGTTGCTAACTCTTACGGAAACTTCCTGAACTGAACCTATGACTTGTACTCTCTTATCGATAAGGAGCCCTTACTTATCTTGTCCGAGAGATGGGATTTCATCCCAGTGTCTCCCAGATGTCTCTGGATAAGCAACTATCCCGAACTCCCCACTAGGAAGTCAAGATAGGGGGCTCTCAGCCTCCCAGACAGGTTCCTGATGCAAAGGAGTCCTGCCAGCACTGACCCTAAAGCATACGTTAAGCCACCACTGGAAGCTCCCTGAGTGTTTGCTTACTTGACTTTCCAAATAGCAAAGTGCCTTCAAAGAGCCCAGTCTCCACATTTTATAGATAAGGCAGGCCTTTGGGCGTGACCCTAAGGCTGTCTTTGTGACTTCGTTGGGACTTCATTCAAAGATGGGGTTCATCTGTTGATGATCAAGCTGTGCCCTGAAACACAGTGCCGCATGCCTTCCAAATCATAAATAAACTCCGATTTAAGTATAGTTTGAAATGTGCAGAAGTTGCGTGCCTTTAACAGCCAACTGCTTCATCTTGGCTGCTTCTGCTCTACTGGCAGAGCCCCCTCATGTCCTATGGCAGGACGACATCATCAAAGTGACTGGCTTCCCATTTCACTAACTACCTTGAGGGGTTTGGTGTTTGGAGACAATTTGGGGAACAATTTGCTTGTTGTCTAAGAACAACATCAGAAGAAGAACATGATTACACAGTTCTACATTGAAGGTGGGAAGACGATTTTATTTAGAATAACATAAATCAGCAGGACATGAAAGTCTAAGGGGAATAGCATAAGGCACAAAGAAATCCAAAGGGAGGGGAGGAGGGAACAGAGTATAACAATACAAGTGGCATGCATGCAGAAAGAGGGGCTATCTGGGGGAAGAAGGGACCAACGAGTGGGGGGAGGGTGAACAGTAGTGGGGGCAGGAGGACAAAAATCAGACTAGGATGGTGTATGTGCATGAAAATGTTACCAGAAAACCCAGAACTTGGGGCTAGGGAGGACCATTCAGTGAGTAAGGACTTCCTGTGCAGGTATGAAGAACGGGGTTTGAATTACCAGAACTCATGTAAAGCTGGGCACTTCCTACTCCAAGATGGAAATCAGAGACAGGAGACTCACCAAACTCTCATGATTCAGCTGCCACATGTACAGTGGCTAGGACTAATACCCAAGGTGTTCCTTCGACTCTCACATGCATGCGGTGGCACACACACTTGTACTCACACATACAAACACACACACACTTGTACTCACACATGCAAACACACACACACACACACATACCCCCACAAAGAGAGGAGGAGGAGGAGGAGGAGGAGAAGAGAGAGAGAGAGAGAGAGAGAGAGAGAGAGAGAGAGAGAGAGAGAGAGAGAATGAATTAAAAAATAAAGAAACTCATTACTTTTTTTCAGATAGGGTTTCACTATGTAGCCCTGGCTGACTTGGGACTGAGAGAAGGCTGGCCTTTAACTCACAGAGATCTGCCTGTGAGTACTGGGACAAAAGATATGAACCACCACGATTGGCCTGAACCCATTGTGTTATATCCTAACACAAAAATAAAACACAAATAGATCACAGCAAGACTAGCTGAATAAGCACCATCTCAGTTCATCCTAAAATCAGCCCCAGCGCCATTATTAACGGTTCTTTCTGCTTGTTTTTTTTGGGTTTTATTGTTGTTGTTGCCACGGCTATTGTTGTTGTTGTTTTGTTTGTTGTTTGGTTGTTTGATTGGTTTCCTGAGACACAGTTTCTCTGTGTAACACTGGCTGCCCTTGGACTCAAGCTGTAGACCAGGCTGACCTCAAACTCAGAAATCTGCCTGCCTCTGCCTCCCAAGCGCTGAGATTAAAGGCGTACGCCACCACACCCAGAGGTTCTTCCTATTTTCAAATGGGAAAAAAGTGAGGCTTGATTGGTCATCTAAAGATATATACAATCACTCAGCTGCTGGGCTAAGGTTCAGTACAGATAATCTGACTCCAGAGTTTTAGCTCAACCAGGCCCAACTGACCTCCTCCAGCTTTTGTCATGATGATATTTTAACGTTAACCTCTCAGTTCTAAGATGGGACAAGCTATTGTTCCTTTACCATGAGAGTACTTTTGTCCGTTCATTGCCATCTCCGTCACATTCAGTAGGAGTTAAAGGTATGTAGGTGCCCCTTCTTTGCTCCTGTACAGCACAATTATTGTGCACACCTGTATAAGACACCAGATGAGTGTTTAGTATTCATCACCACGCACTGTTCGAGATAAATGTAAATTTGGCACATGTAGACTTATATTCCAGACATCTGCATTTCTGAGAATGGCAGGTATTAGTGCATATTCTCCACACTTACAGCCACTTTCCAAGCATAGTAAGCTCATAATATTCGTATATTTCCTCACTGGCGGGAGACATGATATGTCTGCTTACAAAGAACGCATAAAGCACACATCACAGAGCCCACTCCCACCCCCACCCCCCGCATAGTGTCAGCACAGGCTGCTTATCTGAGCTTTGGTGTTAGCAGCACTGCATTCACAGAATCACATACAAAGGACGGTCCAGTCAGCAGCTTCAAACACAGGTCAATTTGTCTTAAGATAAAGTGGGAAAAGAGGAGGCGGCAAATGGCAACAGCTGGTCAAAACTGGATCTTTGTGGTTACGGTTCTTACCCTCAGAAGCTGGAGCGGAGCGCCATCCCCCACTTGCCTTTCCTAACGGAGTGAGAGGATGCCTCGTTGCCCTTGTCCAGAGGCAGTGCTTTTGCTGTTCAGTTATCATCTCCATCACACTCAGTGGGAGTTAGAAGATGGCATTCTGCTCTTCTACTCAAGCGGGTGATCTTTCTGTGCCTTTCATTACAGGAGAAGCAACTGGTAAAGCTGGGGCAATGTACTGTAACTAATACCCTGGAGATGCCCATAGCACAGCAACTCCAATCCACTTGGAAGACTCACTGGATTTGACATTCTGAGTTTCATAGGAAGCTATCGATATATTACAGTAAAAGCAGCTCCAGGGGAACGTTTCTTTAAACCAGAACTAAGTATTTTTATTTATTTCTAGGATGTACAATAACTCAATGCAACAGGCCAAACAAATGTCAACAGTAAGATACCCAATCTAGCCCTTGGCTGAGTACAGGAATAGCTGATGAATAGGTTTACATGAAGGCTAAGGATGTATGCATAAAATCTTGATCTCCCATGATGCCTGTGAGGCCAAAAATTAGCAAGACTATTTCAGTAGACTGCATGGAAAGCATCCCTCAAAGGCCCTGTTTTGCCAACGAAACACAACAAAAATTAGCCAATTAAGCAGCGGCTAACAGGAAAGCTATTAATAACTCCTTTTTCTGACCATACACATGCAGTTCCATTTGTGTGCCATTTTCAATTCTGTAACTCAGAAGTGTCTTATATGCTGCATTTTCTTAACCTTTTTTCTGTTTGGATTTTATTTATTTATTTTATGTGAGTCCACTGTAGCTGTCTTCAGACACACCAGAAGAGGGCCTCAGATTCCATTACAGATGGTTGTGAGCCACCATGTGGTTGCTGGGATTTGAACTCAGGACCTTTGGAAGAGCAGTCGGTGCTCTTAACTGCTGAGCCATCTCTCCAGCCCCTTAACTTTTTAATATGTATTTGAATTTTGTACCTTGATAATGGTGGCTTTAAATTATTATTATTATTACTACTACTACTACAAAATATGTATTGGCAAACTGTTTCTTACATGTGAGGCTTGGTTTGTACACTTGCTGAGCACTTCTTAATCCCTCACCTGGGCAAAGACTGTTCATTTGTATACTTGCAGAGAACCTGGCTTTTTGATCTCTTAGTCCGAGGGATTTGGGAGAGACTGCCGTAGCTGCCAATTTTCCTGCATGGCCATGGCATGTTTCTTCTGGGTCTGCCATAGACAGTTTCCCAGCCCTTCTTCCTCCACCCTGGAATCAGACGGGTTACTGCCATAGATAGACGACACAGGTTCAGGTGTTCTTACCAACATGCTTGAAGAGATGGCAGAGCGAGAGCCCACTCTCTATATAACTATGTATGTCAGTGGTGACTGGACAGAAACTAAGTCTAGTATTTGTATGTGCTGCATAAATCCTTTATTGTTGAGCTCTAACCCTCCATCCCATGAAAATACTATTAACACCCAAGGAGTTGTAAAAAAGAAATACATGCTTTAGAAAGAGTATCTAAGAACCTAATGACACTTACTTACCCAAAAATGAATACTGGTAAAGAGTGAATGCTGAGGATAATAAATAAATAATAAAACCTGTACTTCATGAGGACCTGACTGGCTCTGAAGCACACTGTTAATACATCCCAAGACCCAAGCTTCATCCCAAGACCAAGTAGGCCCCAGCTCAGCTACACACTGACTAAGAAGACACAGTCATCCGTGAGATCTGAGCAAGCCATGGGAATTCCAAGTAAATGGACTGGATGCCACCCATGAATTCTGTGTGCTACCACACACACACACAGAGTCAATGTGCTCTTTTTTGCTGCCTTGTTTGAGGATGTCTGGCATTAGCAGGGAGCACATTGAGGGATGTCTAAGGAGCTTTGCATCCAAATGTACTCCTCTAGGACCTGGGCAGCCTGGACTTAAACTTGTTGTGATCCTCCTGCCTCAGTTTCCTAAATTCTGTGATTGCAAATATGAACCGCCATATCCAGCTTGTTTTGTTTTTGGAGACAGAATAGTCCAGACTGACCTAGACTCATAATTCTCCTGCCTCAGCCCTGGATGTATTTTAGCAATAAAATACCTTTGAGAGGGTATGCAGATAGGAGAGAAATTTTTTGAAAGAGTAGCAATTTTTCCAATGCTTTTGTTTTGTCTTGTTTGGGTGTGCACATGTACGGGGTGTGGTATATGTGCATGGGTATGAAGGTGTGGGTATCCATGTGTGGACATGTGGAGACCAGAGGAAGACACTGTCTAGTGTCTTCCATTGTCACTCTCAGGCTTATTTCTTCAAAGATAGGTCTTTCAATACCCTGGAAGCCCATGGTTTGAGCTAGGTTAGCTGTCCAGGAGCTCCTAGACTCTACCTGTCTCTGCTCAGAAATGCACAGCCATGCTCATATGTTTTATGTGGGTGGATGGGATCCTAATTCAAATCCCCATGCTTACGCACTGCGTGCTCAGTGAGTGCTCTTAACCACTGAGCCGTCTCATCAGCCCTATTTTGCAGTGCCCTAAGCATCAAGATTCTGGAATGGAGAAGAGCCACACTCTACTCCTGTAATCACTTAGGACATGATTTTAAGAGATGCCTTCATTAACTTCCATCTTCATTTGCAGCTCTACTCATTTATCGTTCAAGTGTGTGGAGTAGCGACTGTGAGCCTGACACACCAAAACCCTTATCCTCAAAGAGTGACCATTCAAGTTAGGAGGAGGGAGGGTTAGAGAAGAAACATAATAATTAAGTAAATGAGAAAGCATGTTTGAAGTGGCACCGCCATAAAAAGACAGGAGAGGCAGGAGGGAAGTGAAGTAGCCAGGAGCCTCGTGAAGAAACTTACATTTGAACACCACATCACAAGATGCAAGAGAGTTGGAATCTATCCGTAAATACATAATCATTCTGTTGTCATCTCAAAAAAGAAATGTTGGAAGAGTTAAATGGAGTAGGCTGTGGAGTGTCCTTAATGCTGCCTGGAACACAGTAAGAGCTAAATAATTGCAGTTGTGATTCTAATGCTGATGACAAGATGATGATGTTGATGACAAATTCCTATGACCGCTGACACGTTCTTCCAAGCTTCTCTGAATTCATCCAGTGTGCTAATAACAGTCATTTGTTTTTATTGGATGGCCTTGACGTTGAGCGATGCTGACTGGAGTACTGTCTTCTCGGAGCAATCACTGTCCTCACACACAGTCTAAGGACACAGGCCTATCTGCACACTCATCGTCCACGGTCAACTGAGCAAAAAGGCTACGGACTGCGTCAAAGAAGAGTCACCTGTTGATGCTTGTTCTGTGCAGCCTCTCTTCTTGGTGGCCTTGACAAGAGTGGGCCAGGGTGGGGCCATTGATGGCCTTTGAAAGTTCATCTCTTTAGGGAACATATACTCTTCAGGGAATTGAAGAATCCAAGGGACACTCACTCATCCTGTGTGCTCCAAAGGACTTCAGAGGGGAGCCAAGCAGAGGCGGGCCTTGTTTGTCACTTTTAACCCTTCCCACACACTTAACAGAAAAAATAAGTTCTAAATTCATTTCTTAATTTCAGAAGAAAAAGAAAATGAAGCGGGTCAAGTGAATGGTCCCTGAGTTGCTGAGATGCCCTAGTGTGCCTCTCTTTTTTACAAATATGTCTCTAGACATTTGTTGATCAGCGTTCCATCTGAGACACATTCCCTAGCACTGTCATGAAAATAATGGGGCACACACAGGAGGCTCAAAGCCTATAGAGGTTTCTATTATCTGGATAGAAAATACTTCCCAACCTTTCTCAGAGAAATGAAGGGGATGATGGCAGGAGGGCGGGAACGTCCTTTCTTTAATGCTTTGGCACATGTGTCCCAGTTTCCAGCAAAGGTGAGGGATCAGGACTAGGAGATCTCGAGCAAGATTGTGATGTCGTCCAGCCTCCATTCCAGGGAGACAATGCTAAAGGGCGAGATGGCTCTGTTTCTAAAAACAGCACTTAGAATGTAATAAAAAGAAACTATGTGGGTCCTTGGAGGTTCTTGGCTTTAAACATGAAGTCAGACAAAGTTTTGGAGAAAATAGTTTGTTCCAAGAGTTAGTTTTCATGTCACAACACACAGCTTTTGGAAAGCAATACATAGTTCCAGCTATGAAGATGTAATTAATTCCATTGGGCCATATAAATTTGTTCCTAAGAGCTGTGTCTTTTGGAGGAGCAAGTGATTAGGAGTAGGCCCACCTGTATACAAATCAGTATTTGTGGCTGTGGCTTGGCCAAAACACTTATTTCTCTAGGCCTACTGTGTATATATAACTCATATAAAATTTTTGAAAATTTCAAAACTTTCATGTGTGTCTTAGTTAGGATTTTATTGTTGTGAAGAGACCCCATGACCAAGGAAACTCTTTTTTTTTAAAAAAAAATATTTTTGTCAAAACTGTATTTATCTTGAGATGACAGTTTTTGATTGCACATTCAAATATATTTATAAACAAAAGTTCTCAAAAGGAATAAAGTCTCCTGCCCCTAAACAAATCACAAAAGGATACAAGATGGTTTACTAAGACCTATAAACCCCAAATGCCATCCAGTCAGACGTGTTGGAGGGCATTTCTTAGTATAAACAGGTTCTCAGAGAACTCTCCATGGTTTTTGGAACAAGTCCTGGCTTGGGCGTAGCTCATCCTGCAGCAGTGTACACACAAAGCAGCTTCTAATGACACATCATCAGTAAAAGTAGTAATTTTTGTATTGCTTACCGAAGAAATTTCTAGAAAAAGTGGCACCAGAGGACCTGTGGCCTTGACATGTACAAACTCAGTATAAGTAGCATAGAGTATGGCTTGGTAAAGTCATCAGCAGTGTGACCACGTGCCTCACTGACTCCCTTATCTCTAATGGAGCTGTCAGGCAGCTTGCTTCTGGGAGGGCATTCTGGGGCTGCTCAGTGCTCTGCATTCAGTAGGGTTGAACTGTTATTCCTATTACAGGCTGGAGTTTTCTTTCTGTTCATAGAGCTGAGGGGTTCTAGCCCTAAGCTAAGTGCTCTCCCCAGTTCTGCTGCAGGCTATGCTTCCTGTTTCCTCCTGGTGACAAGG
This sequence comes from Tokudaia tokunoshimensis, assembly GCA_036184795.1. Classification (NCBI taxonomy): domain Eukaryota; kingdom Metazoa; phylum Chordata; class Mammalia; order Rodentia; family Muridae; genus Tokudaia; species Tokudaia tokunoshimensis. The sequence goes on from BTHU01000008.1 coordinate 41,640,364, forward strand.
ATAGGCACCACCTGTGGCTTGCTTTTCAGAAGACCATTCATGTTTGTAAGGACTGCCAAGGCTTAGACTTGAGATATTTACTCCACTGAAGGCCAGGACATAGTGGTTTCTAAGACAGAAATAGTATTTAAGGAAAGCATGTGCTCTATCTGATTCCCACTGGCTAACTTAACTTCTCACCTGCTTGAAGTCCCAGATAGGTTTCAGTTTCTCAATCACTGAAGACACACACACTTTCTCTCACTGATTTTAGAATTAATTTGCTCATAACCCCTAGAACCTGCTCAATTTTACTTTTTTTGAAGCAGAGTATTATTACTACATAGACCAGGCAGTTCAGCCTCAAGGCAACTCTTATATAGGAAACCATTTCATTGATGCTGGCTTACAGTTCCAGATGTTTAGTCCATTAACACCATGGTGGGAAACATGGCAGTGTGCAGGCAGACATGGTGCTAGAGAAGGAGCTGAGAGTTCTAGATCTTGATCCGAATGCAGCAGCAGGCGACTGTGTGCCACACTGGGTGAGCTTGAGCGTAGGAGACCCCAAAGCCTGCTGCCACAGTGGCACACGTCCTCCAACAAAGCCATGCTTACTCCAAAGAGACCACACTTCCTAACAGTGCCACTCTTCTATGGCCAAGCATTCAAACACATGAGTCTATGGAGACCATTCCTATTCAAACCATCACAGTGTGTCATAAAACTAACTACTGGGTTGGGAATGCAGTCCTTGATTCCAGTTCTGAGGAGTTTATTGCCTTAAAAGTGCCGTAGCACCATACCAGCCAATCACATTCCATTTCTTTTCTGGTTCTTGGTAATGATGACATCAATCCATACAGCCCATGGGCAAACACCACCAAAATCAAAGCCACCCAGACCTGGGCAGTCCTTGCCATGTTACATCTGTTTTCTGAAACAATAAATACTGAACTTTATCTGGAGGGCAGAAGTTCCCACTGCCAGTAGCTAGAGGGTTTCAGTTTCAGAGGTCTGACGAGGGAGGGTCCACAATAGTGTCAAGAAGAAAAAGCGATACAGTGCAAAGATCACTGGTATCATTGTCCCAGAGTCCTTTGTGTCCTGGAGGACGTCGGTCATTCCCAGTTTCTCAAAGCTTCCATTATTGGAGTTCACGGGTGGTCTCACCAAATACAATCTGTATTAAATGACACCTCTCTGAGCTCTGGGAGTGCAAAGAAGAGGGTTTCCACAGGCTACTCTTTCCTTAGAAAGCAGTGAGATATAAAACATTCTTTCCCACACTCAGTTGCCCTGTGGATTCATTTCAGAAGCTCCTAATTTCATTGTCAAATCTGCAGCATCATAGTCAGGAGCCTGTGGAACAGTCGGCTTCCTCTTCCCTTCGGGCTTGACTGGGTCATGGACTTTAGACACAACAGAGCCTTAGAACTTCTTTGAGGTCTTGCTTATTGGCCTTGATCTTCAGAATAAACCCTGGGTGCTGTTGGTCTTCCATCTCCTGTGTGGCACACATAGTGGCCAGGGAACTCAAAGTCAGCAGGGTGGCCAAGTTTGTTTCTCCTCATAGACTCTTCCAAGGCTGCTTGGGCTTCTCCCAGAGCCCCACTGTCTCTAGGTTGCAGACAGTAGTGGCATAGGAAAGATTTTTTTTTTTGTTATGTATGTAGCTGTCTTTGAACATAGCTCTCTTAGCCTTGGTCTTGGCTTTGGAGGAGAAGGAGGGTCCTTGTTCAACTTAGGTGCCAACTTGTTGAAAAAGTACAATACTGCAATACCAATTTTAGCTTAGCCTAGACCTGGTGTTCTGGGGTCAGGGGTGCAGTCTTAATATCAAAGAGACCCTGGGAAAACTTGGGTTTACAATGGCGGACCCATTCCTCTAAGCTGATCTAATAGAATAGAGACTCCTGGCATAGCATTCCACAGGAGGCTACAGCATCAGTCCCTGCCACATTTCCAAAACTTACCTGCAGTCGAACTAAATTTAGGGTCACAAAGAGACCACCATTCCTACTGAAGAGTCTTAACGAGGCAATTCTTACTCCTGATCAAGAGGGTGTGCACCTGAAGAACAAGCCCAAGGTGCCGGATCTGAGCGGTGGAATCCTTGAAGTCATACCACGTGACAGGCTTACGTGAGACGTTTATTCAGGGAAGAGGCAAGGGGAACAGAGGCTGCCTCTGGGTGGAGGAAAAGGGGAGGGAAGGAGGAGGAATGGGGTGGGGGGCCTTTGTCAGCGGATGCAGCACGAGCACAGCGGGATGGAGGATGTGTGACATGGAGGATGTGTGACGTGAGGGTGAGGCAATATCGGAAATGTGTCACCTCTACAGCTAGTGGTGATGTGTCCCGCAGTTGCTAGGCCCTGTGGGCTTTCGTTGGAGCTGCCCGATCGCTAACACAAACCACCTGAGACCGGACATGCACTTGGTTTTGAATTCTAAAGAAGATGAGGTATGTGTCTTTTTCCCATTGACTGGAGCGTGAATTCACAATCTTATTAGATCGGCTAATATGAGAAGAATTGGAAGTGGAGAAAAGGGAAAATGACTCATTTCTCCAAGGAGAAAAAGCTTCCAGCGGTCAAATTCCTAGAACAGAGTAGTGGGCTTTTGAGTAAACAAAGCTTTCACTGAGTGGGGTGAATTAAAACATTTTCAAGTCTTACAAGGTGGAGGAAACAAAAAGGTTTTAATTCTTTGTCCTAAACACAAGTTTTAATAATATTTGATAGGAAAGACTCATGTTTGATATTTCTTACAGTGGTGACACCAAAGGCCACCTCCTCAAGTTCCATCACCTGAACTGGTCAAGATAACAACCCTGAGAACTAGACTTTGCACCTCATGAAATGCCCTAGTGGTTAAGAACCAAGTGGAGTCACCTTAGGGGACAACACGCCATTTGTCTGTTGCCTGTGGAAGAATACAGATTCAGAGTCTCCAGAAGGCGAAGGAAGGTTCCAGTCCAAACCTTGGTATCCCAGTGTCCCTTCAACACAGTTGAGGCGCTCACATCAGTTTACTCATTTCCCTGTCATTCTGGGGGCTCTGCTCTATCCCAATATGTGGGCAAAAGATTATAAACCAGTCAGTCACATTCACAACTGCCCAGCTGTGACAGAAAGGGCCCGATACCTGGTGGTGTAGAAAACGGGTTCTTACTGCCCTCTGCTGGCCAGGATGACTCCAGATGCCTCTGCACCCATGGTTCCTCCAGAGTTCAGTTTGAGCACCTCAGAGCCAAATGCAGATTTCACAACACCCCTGGGTCTGCAGGCCAGGAGGATGTCACCCTATTCCTAAAGTCCCTAGAGGGTGACAGTAGATTAGTATATCAAAAAACTAAAAAAGACACTTTTACAGTGAATGTGGATAGCTTTCCAGTGACAAATCTGTACTTTCAATAGCTTCAGGAGATGGAGGGAGAGACTATTTAAAGAAAATAATAATTTGCAGTCTGGAATGCTTATATGTCCAATAGTCTGGGACTTTCAGATCAGGTCACTTACCGAGCACAAAAGACTCCCCCAAGTGTCACACTGTTGGCGGTCCATGGATATATCTCCACTGCATGGAGTCGAGAAGATGAGGACACAAACCAGTGATTAAAAAAAAAACAACTATAACTCTCCTCTTGTGTGTGTAGGATGTTTCTTGATATGTTGGGAGAAGGAGGAGCATTCCAACAGGAAGCTTCAAGGTGTGGACATTACAGGTTTTATCCCATAGTTTATTTCCTTAGCATCAGGACCCGTGTCTGAATGAATGAGTTGAGGCTTAAGGAAAACATACTTTTTATGGGAAATATTAGTCTATTTATGTAACATGATGACATATGGTCTTTGCTTTAGATAGAGATCATTTCTTCCACTGAAAACCCTCTGAGGGATGTCGAGTTCTTACTCACCTTAAACCTTATGGAACCGAGGGCCTAGAAGGAACTTATTAGCCCATTGTTCTGGTTCTATTCATTCACTCCACATACAGGAAAATAAGGCTCAGTCAGAGAGACTAAGGTCACAGTTCCCAACAGCACAGACCACAGGAAGTCCGAATCTTTATTCCTACAACTTTATTTTTATTACATTTATTTCTGCATGTGTGTGTTTGTGTGTTGGTCAGACTGAACTCACATGGTCAGACTTGATGGCAGGCCTATGCCTGCTGGACCATCTCATCACGTGTACCCTTAAGACCTTCTACACAACAACGCTGTTTAGTTTTTGACTTTGAACCTCGATCTAAAACACAACACAACCAGTGTACATCTTAATGCTAACCTTGATCTAAAACAACACAAGTGTACATCCTAATGCTAATGCACACACACACACACACACACACACACACACACAGCCCAAAGAACTTAGTGAAACACTCACTTTCCCATGAAATCCATCCTGGTCTGTTGTGTATTGTATTATTTTGTTTCTATGATATTCTAGTCACAATGTGGTAAATCGATTTTGCAATCACAAATTAAAAAAAAAAGAACTAAACTATATTTTCTTGCTTATAATACAATCTGTACATGAACAAAAGAGTCTTTCAGACTCTACTGGCAATTAGGAAGAACTTGGGTGATCAGTCTTTTGCAGTGTCCTAAGCACAAAAATACTGGTGTAAGAAATACCCACTTCTATAAAGTTTCATTTCACTCCTAAGAGTCCTATCCATGCAACTATCCTTACACCTCCAGAGTGACCACAACAGTGTGCTTCAAGCATAGACCAGAGTCACCATTCCTGTCCTTGGGCTCTGAATCAAGTTGGTTGGGCTTTGCATTCCTGTGCAAAATAGCATGTTCTTATCTCCCGCTGGCCTTTCTCCCTCGGATCAAAAACTCTTGTAGGGAGGAGAGCAGGGGCAGATGCAGGAAGAGCAGAGAGGGAACAGGAAGAGAAGGAGGTGGGTCCAAGGCCATCTGTCATGAGAATGAAGAGGTACAAACAGATGGAGGATCTAAAGTCTCTCTCTCTCTCTCTCTCTCTCTCTCTCTCTCACCCTGACTTTTTCTGTTAAACTCTGCTCCTCCCACGTTCATGCAGTGAAGAGGGGTTTCTTGCCTAGGGCTCCTCTAGATGAGAAGCTGGAGCTTTCAACTCTGAGCTGAGTTCCTACTGTCCTGCTGAGAACAGGGCAGAACTTGGCAGGAGGGTGCATTGTGGTGGCCAGAGTCTAACAATACAGCAATGGAGGTACAACTCCCTTCCTCCCCGACACCAAGCAAAGCATCCACATTGGCAGTTCCACATTGGAACAGTACAGAGGATACAGGCTCTCCCGCCCTTACCCATGAGTCTAGCCAGGCTGCAAGGGATAGAAGTGAAGACAGAGTGCTGGGACTGGGGAGGATGAACAATGCTTTGAAGATTTGCTGCTCCTTTTCCCATGAACAGTTTTTGGTTCCGAATCTCGGGTTCTGTTCCTGAAAGAGTCAAGTGCATGCAGAAGAGAGGAGAGCACCCAGCTAACTCTGTCTCTACTACCAACATACCCTGTGACCATGGCTTAGAGAATTAACTTCTGTGGCTCTCAATGCTGTGTGGTTTGGGGTCTGTTACTTAACTTCTTTGGCTCTAAGTTACTGTACTTTGTTGGTGAGATGTAAGACTTGATTTTCAGCACTCAAGAAGCTGAGAAGGCATACTGAGAGTTTGAGGTCAGCGTGGGCTCCAGAGCAAAATTATCAAAACTGAAATACAGGATTGTTTTATTTTTTTAATTTTTTTAATTGAAAAAAAAATTGGTTGCTTTCTTGTACTGACTACATTCTTGGTCCATAGTAGTTGAGAAAACAGATCTCCTTTGGAAGGTATTCTAACAAAGTAACTATGGACAGCATCTCCTTTGAAAGGTATTCTAACAAAGTAACTATGGACAGCATCTCCTTTGAAAGGTATTCTAACAAAGTAACTACCGACCATCGCCATTATGTAACATTCAGTAAGCTAACAATCAAGTCCTTGAGTTCCAAGCACCACTCACATCACAAAATAGAGAGACAAGCAGACAGGGTGTGCTTCCAGGTGAGGGAGCATAGCACCTTCCCACCTGCCTGCTGAAAAGATCCACCTTCTGTTCCCAGAGATCAGTTTGCAGGAGACAAACGGGACAGAGAACACGAGAATGTGACCTGCAGAGTCCACACTGAGACACCGCACAGAATGTGCTCCCATGTTTGTGTAACTTAAAGAGAAGGCTACAAGGTAAGCCAAGTACATACAAGAGGCTGGTGAGATGTGTCGATTTCCTATTTAGAGGGGAAGCCTACACAAAAACCGCTGACAGTCACAGTGGATGATAAAGAAAAATAAGGAAATCATTACTTGGTAAAGAGAGCCATCCCTTTTATGGAGCATTAGAAGCTGTGACTAGAGCAGGTTCAGGGGCCTTCCAACAGGGCTGGCAACTTTGTTTCTTGTATCATTTCCTGTGTCTACATTTTATTTAACTATAGGAAGGCTTTAAAAACTGTGTGAAGAGGGGTTGGGAATGTAACTTAGTGTAGAACATTTGTTTAGCAGGTGTGAGTCTATAGGACTGGTTCCTTGGACACACACACACACACACACACACACACACACTGACACATTCACACACTCTCAGGTTGTATGCCTTAAATACCTTCAGTAAAAGAGCTAGAGTAGAAACGATACCTTTCCTCTTCAAAGCTGGGCGTCAGCATTCTGAAGTTCTAAATTTGGAAAATTCCAGTCATTGTAATCGTAGGATTAGTGGAAAGTGAGATGAAGCAGGGAACAGAAATGCTAGGATTGTTCTGGAGGGCAGAGCCAGGCTACACGGAGCTGTGAGTCCCTACTCTGCTACCTCCTTGCTGTGACAATGGGAAATCAGTTCTTCCAATACCGCTTTCCTCATCTACCAAGGGGAGCTGATCATGGCTCCTGTGTTGTGGTAACAATTAATTGAGACACATGCTACTCTGGTCTCAGAGCAGGTTGGTTCCATACAAGCTGGTTATAATTATTACTCTGTGAATATTTATTACTATTATTTATTCATTTCCATATTTTCCTCTATGCATTTCTAAAAAAAAATTTATTTAATTTTGTGTCCAAGCAAAGAGGAGTCTTTCCTTATATGGAAATCAATATGATCTTTACAGAAAATATCCCATGTTCTGCTTGATGTTATTAAGCTAAACTTTCCTAAGGACCTACACTGTTTGGTTGTCCATGAGACTCTCACCAAGAGTCACTAAATGGGTATGGTATGATCCTATTTTCAAAATATTATAAACTTCTAGAGAGGGTTATATGGTCTGATTGTTTTTTCCTCTAAAATTCATGTTGAAACTCAATGGCCATCGCAATAGTAAGGTGGATACTTTAGGAATAGATGAGACCGCAAGGGCTCCAACCACCTGTGGCATTCATGCAAGTATAAAAAGGAGACTATAGGAATTTCTCTACCTTCCTGCCTGATTTGTCTACCCGTTTGCCATGTGACCACAGAGCTTTTCCTCTCTGGTAGATACAATGTTCGTGTGTGTGTGTGTGTGTGTGTGTGTGTGTGTGTGTGTGTGTGTGTGAGAGAGAGAGAGAGAGAGAGAGAGAGAGAGATCACATTTGTGCATTCGTGCATGGTATGTATGTCACAACATAGGTGTAGAAGTCATAGTACAGCTTGTGGGAGTTGATCGACTCCTCCTACTGTATGGCTCCCAAGAATCAAACTCAGATCATCAGGTTTGGTGGCAAGTGCCTTTACACTGAGCCATCTCACCATCTCAGTTTTGAATACAATGCTCCAACTAGCCAGTTAGTTTGAACTTGGGAAGAATCCCTGCTCATCATACACTCATCACATGTTTAGTTTCCAATCTACCTGTTTTTTATTAGACCAGTGGTTCTCAACCTTCCTAATGCCCAGACCCTTTTATACAGTTCCCCATGTTGTGCTGAGCTCCAATCATATAATTATTCTTATTGCTACTTCATAATTGTAATTTTGATACTGTTACAAATCTTAATGTAAATAAATATCTGATGTGTAGGGTATCTGATTTGCTATCCCTGTGAAAGGGTTTTTCAGGACCCAAAAGGGCCACAACCCACAAGGTGAGAACTGCCTATTAGCCTGAGAGGGCTCTTTTGGTGACCAGGAAGACCACACCCAAATATCATTTCTTTGCTATGGTGATGTGGGTCAGTGGTTATGCACTTGACTGGGATATGCGAGGCTCTGGGTTTGGTCCTCAGCAACCCAAGTCTTTTGCCAAATGAACAGTGAACCAAGATGACATTTAAATGGGTACATTTATCTGTCACTACTGAATATAAATCTCCAAGAGCTATATTCTAATTTCAAAGTCCTCACATTTAAACAAGAAAATATGCCAAAGCCCCGATTTGGCTTGTGTGGAATCATTTTTTATATAAGAATTGCATTTTATTATAAATCACTGATATGCAACTATATAAACTACCATGAACTTGACATTCATAGTGCATTTTCTTTGTTTTCTGGCTTGACCTTCTAGAAAATCTTTAGTATCTTTGGTTTTGGCTGCCATATAAGGAAACTCTGCTTCATGAGAAAGATTTAGGAACACAGTTCCCTGATGAGTATCTCTTATTTTATTTTATTTTTTTCTTTATGGCAAAAAGGCTTATACCTAACATCAACACTACCCACTGTGTCACTGCAGGTTCAAACAGCCTGGTCCTTAAAAACCCTATAAGAGCCACTGACGGAGGTAGACTTGGGTAAACGTTGAATAGCTTTGTTTGAGGCTTCACATACTTTATGGCTGTAAAACCTTATTATGGCAACGGCTCTGATTAGGTACCTGTCGCACCATGAATCACGGGTCATCTCCGCAAAGAGGCCATAATTACGAATTATATGTTTTTTTGCCAAAATCCAACACAGCCAGGACACCATCTTAAAAGTGAAACAGGGCCTGGAAAGGGGACATTTGAAATGTAAATAAATAATCAATTAATTAAAAAATAAATAAAACATGCACACACATACGCGCACACACAAAATGACACAAAACAAAAACAAATCAGAGACCTGCTGGGCATAAAACCTATGGGCACCTTGATCTTGATTTCCTTAGCCTCTAGAACCATAAAGAAATAAATTTCTGTTGTGTGTAATTGTTCCCACTGAATTGAATTACTCCTTGGAAGGTCAAAAAAGAAAAGACTAGAGAAACCAAGGAAACTCATGAGGATTAGAAAGCTCATGAAACCTATAGGACTCAGGAAGCTCAAAAATATACAAGGCTCCTCCACTGGGTTATATAAGCAGTAAACAACTGCTGGAGGAGAGTTTTTGTTTGTTTGTTTGTTATTTTGTGGGTTTTTTTTTTTTGGCAGAGCTGTCTGTAAGTCAGGAAGCTTTTGTGAGTTGTCACTTATGCTGGGGAGGGATTTTTGGTGATACAGATCTAAAGAGCACAAGCTATGGAGTGGAGAAGCTACTCTATCTGAAAAAAAAAATAGACTATGCAGTGCCAAGAACAGATGAAGGCTTGGCCATGTTTATGAAACACAGCATGGTGACATTGTATTAAACAGGAGGACTATCAAACCTGCTAGTAAGGCAAAATATTCTAAAAGAGAAAGTGCTTGTCAGCATTTAAAATACCAAAAGATAGAAAAATGGACTACTTCTTAACTGATAGCCAGAAAGAAGATCATAGTTCCTGGTTTCTTTGAGACAGTATTAATTTACATCTCTGAGTTATGTGTGATTGCTAAATAGCAGCCCCATTTCATTCTTGACCTTTTTCTTGATTGTATTATGAATTTATGGTCATCTTAACAACAAGAAACATAGACTCTCTATAAAACATCAGAGGCCAAAATAATAAGGATGAACTAACTCACCAGAGCTGTACTTTCCTAAGATGCTTTAGACAGCTGCATGGAATTTATACTGTAAAGGGAAGGAGCTAGATGAAGATAGGAAGTATTCAGAGGTTGTATGGGTCTATCCTAGTCAAAGGCAGAGTCTTGGCTGTGGTGCTTGCCAAATATGTTAGGCCACTAGAGAGACTGTCCCAGAGTCCCCAACCTCCTGATATTCAACTCCCATGTAGTCCTTCCCCACAACAAATGAAGTTGACCTCTGTGCCCACAGAAATAGGACAGTGTGACCTCTAAGTTAAGGCTCTAACAACGCCCCAACACACACACACACACACACACACACACACACACACACACACAGAGCTGCCATGTTATTAGGGCCTCGGACAGCCTTACGGAAAGATACATTTGGTGCAGAATGTGACTTGTCAGGGCCAGTCTTATGTGTCAGCATGTGAGCTTACAACTGAATACTCTAGCCCCAGTCAGTGCTGCCACTGGAACATAGTTTCACGAAAGACTTAGAACTCCTCCTGCACACTTCTCTCCTGAATTTCTGTGGGACCTGTGGGACCTACAGGCACAAGTAAAGGGCAGAGTTTGATGTTGATATATATCCTCCTCTATTACTCTCCATGTTATTTTTTGAGACAGGGTTTCTCTCTCACCCTGGCATTCTCCATTTCAGTGAGACTGGCTGTCCAGAGAGCTCCCAGATGCTCTTGACTCCGCCTCACAGCACTGGTGTTATAGGTACATAACACCATATCCAGCTTTTATATGTGTGTTTGGGGATGCAAACTCAGGTCGCGCTTACCCAAGTAAATTAATCAACAAGCCATGCCCCCTAGCCCTCTGTTTACATATGTTTTAGCATTCTAATATTTGGTGGGGTGGTTTTTTAAATATGTCAACAATAAATCATAGAAATAAAAAGGAGAGGACTGGGATACATTTCATAGGTCAACCTAGAGTAATTGACAGGTTAGTAATCTTCACAGCTCCTCCCCTAACTGCTATGGAGAAATGACCTAATATACCTGTGTCTTTTCATCTGTAAACCCCTCCTGCCTGACTAAGATCTTCCTTGTCCTTCTAGCATCCAGAGTAAATGATTCCATTATACAAAGAGTGTACTTATTAGTCACAGAGCAGAGTTGAGAAATTATCAAATTATCTGGAGGGCTGTGCACGTCTCTGGCCTCATTCTCTTCAGCAATTTTCTCAGCTACAAAGAGTTTTCTTGTCAAAATCCATGACAGTGAGAAACCCTGAAGGAAAACCACTACGGTGGCTGACGAGGACGCCTACGAAACCATCGGACAATGAGCAATTAATCAAAACAAAATGTAGCAGAGACTTCTTGACAGCTTGCAGAGTTCTACACTTTATGAATCCTTAAGAACAGGAGGGATATTAACTCTTGGTCAATAGTTGCCTTCCTTAACTGAATTTGTAAATTCACTACATAGCCACCCAAATTCTGCTAATCCTGAGGATGATCCCAGTGACCCCCACGAAGACTCGGGCTACAGTTAGAAGACAATAGAACCTACATTAGGGAGCACAGAATGCCACACTGCCTTTGCTTGGTCATACATAAATGTGTGGCCAGAGTTTGGGTTTGAGGGGCGTTGACAGAGTCGCTACAGAACTGAAAATAGAATCAATTAACCTTTATCGAGTGGCTTCTCTGTACCCTGCCAGGGAGAAGATGCTCAGAGGGAAGAAAGGGTGGTTTAGGCTGGAATCTCACCAAACACCAATGTACAAAGGATAAGTAGAAGAGAACATGCAAAAAAGACTGTCAGGAGGAGCAGGGAAAGAGGAGAAAATCCTGAGGTTAAGCCCAGAAAGCACTATCAAAGATACACAGCCTGGAGGACGGACTCTTTCAATCTCCACCACTATCTTTTCTAACATCTGATTCCAGTCTGATGCTTTCTTCTGGTTTCTATGTTTTATTGTTTGTTTGTTTGTTTGTTTGTGAGACACAGTCTTATGTAGACCAGGCTTTTCTCTAAGTCCCTTTTTGACTTTGAATGATGACCTTAAATGAATCCTTCAGCCTCTCCTCTCAAGCACTGGGATTACATACATGCACCTCCACACCCAGCATAAAGAGGTCTTCTGAGTGTTTTTCAAATACACTTTACACCAACTGTCCTCACTCTGGGTCAGTGTCTACATCGCCCCCGTGAGTTGACAGGCCCTTCCCAGAGATCCATAGGCAGTCCAGCACCACACCTTGGTCAGCTCTCAGCTTCAGTGTGTACCCTGATTGTCCCTCCCCACCACACACAGCAGAGACTCTACCTGCCTTTAGTGGCATGTCCACTCTGCACCATGTAGTACAGTGGTACACGTTAAATGTTTAGCTGAATAAAAACTGGAATAAAAGTATTTGATGGAGGAATTAGGTGAGTGAGATATTAAAAAGGACTGGGTAATGTTGGTGAGAGTAACTCCGTGCTTTCTGTGACTTGGATTCTGTGCATTGGTTGCAGAAGTCTTTTTGTAACTTTCATCTTCTTTGACGTAAGCTCAGATTCTTGGAATGCCTCCTCAGAGCAGGGCCACGCCGGTGAGTTTTGGAAAATTGCTCGACTGGGCAGTATCACCCATGAGGCTTTGGAATTACAGGGCTTAGATGAAACAACAGAAGTCAACTCTGCTCCCTATATAGGTAACCCCTTCTCATTGCTGTGTTCAACGTCTTGTATAGTCATTACGGTGTCACGTAATTTAAGTAATTAAAGAAAAAGAATTTCAGGGAGAAAGTCAGATATATGACTGACAGTAGATTAAACCAGGTCTGAGAAAGCTGGAGTACATAAGACTTCAAACACTCCCGGTGAGCACAGAGGAAGAGAGCCATGGGTAAGCTCTCTGGTGTGATGCTAAGAAGCCAAAGGCCTGCTCATGGAGAGACTCTAGCCTCTTTTGAGTGAGCTCATACTGATCTGGAACTCACTATATAGCCCAGGCTGCCTTCAAACTTGTTTAAGGCAATCCTCCTATCTCAGCCACAATTACAGGAGTTAGTCACCATTTCTACCTGCAGAACCTCAGTTTTATTTTGTTAAACACTGTTGAAGAATTCTCAACTGAGATGAATTCCTGCAAGCGGTAGGATGTGAGTTGGAGGGAAGAGACGAGGGGTGTATTTGAGAGGAGGTTGTTACTGTTACAGAGTACTTTATTTACATTTCTGGTGCCTGAACCCCAGGCTTTCCCCACACTAGGGAAGTACTCTACCATTGAACTATACCTTCAACCTGAATAAAGGACATTTGATATCATCACTGTCAAAAACACACAAACATGGCATGGTGGCAAGTGCCTTTAAACTCTGCACTTGGGGAGCAGAGACAGGTAGGTAGATTTCTATGAGTTCCAAGACAGTCAGGATATATAGTGAAACTCTGTCTCTAAAAATAGATAGATAGATAGATAGATAGATAGATAGATAGATAGATAGATAGATGGATGGATGGATGGATGGATGGATGGATGGATGGATGGATGGATAGATAGATAGATAGATAGATAGATAGATAGATAGATAGATAGATAGATAGATAGATAGATAGACAGATTGATTGATTTTGTAGAGAAAAAAGTTTGATATACAACAAGAAAGACCAAGTTTAGGTTGGAAATTGCATTTTCAACTGGTGTTTTTGTGGGACTCCTAACAGAGAGAGAGAGAGAGAGAGAGAGAGAGAGAGAGAAGGGGTATTTCTAACTCTTTCATCTGCTCTTGGGACCCCCTTTTCTCCTTAGGTTACTTGTCCAGCCTCAACATGAAGGTTTGTGCCTAGTATTTTTGTATCTTGTTATCTGTGTTCAGTTAATATCCCTAGAAAGTTTATTCTTTTTTTGATGGGAAATGGAGGAGGAATAGATTTGGTGGAAAGGGGAAATGTCAGGGGGACTGAGAGAAATGGGGTTAGGGGAAACTGTGGTCAGGATATATGATATGAGAGAAGAATTAAACACACACACACACACACACACACACACACACACACACATTTAGTGAAACCCTAATCTCTGTGCTCCTGAGACAACTTTCAGCAGTGCTAGACAGTCTAGGATAGAAAGGAGGATAGTATCATGGGCCTGAGACTGGGTTCTACATCTTCAGTAAAGGGGCAATGGGCATACAAGTTGGCAGGAAGAAGAGACTAGCTGCAGTAAAGCCTCATGGAATGGGGAAGCAAGAGATGTTAGAGGAAACATATAGAGGGCTCCTATAGAGCAGTCAGCACATTCGTCCTGGGTATCAGGACAGATGTATGTTCTTTATTACAGGGACAAAGAATATTTATCCTGTCCAATGGAGATAGGGCAAAGGAAAAAGCAAAAGCATCACTGGAAAAAGAACTGTATGGACTTTGGGCTGTTAAATAAGCACTGTAAGCAGAGTGGACCCCGTGCTGCACAGAGAGAACGTGAAAATCATGGTAGCTGTCAGAATTCATAAAAATACCGAAAGCTGTCTTTAGGAAAGGAGATACTCACTTCCAGAGACACTCCAGGCCATACTGAGATGCCAGGATGGTTGGAGGAATAGGATGGCATCTTCTGGGAACAGAAATTACTCAGAGGAGCCTGGAGGCAGACAGGAGGTGGCGGAGATGTGATGGGGAGGACCCAGGAGCACTACCTCTTATCAGTCAGCAGGAGTCTATACTTACTCAATGTGATTAGTCTACTAATCTTCTGGTTAATATTTTGATAGTATTTTGTTTAATACTATCAAAATATCAGAAATCACTAGATTAGGTGATCTTAAGAGTATCTGCAAGACAGCAGGTCTCTGTTTTGGTTTTTTTTTTTCTTTCTTTCTTTTTGAGGGGCTGATTTGATCTCATGGCAGCTGTTTTATAGATAATCTTATTTTAGAACAATCTCTGATTTATGGGAAAGTTACAAACTGAATTGCACCGTTCTCTCATGTGTGCCATGCTCACTTTAACTCATTATTTACATATCACACTCGTAGGCTGCATTTGTCACAGTTGAAGCTGCCCATGATGGCGAATACCTGTAGTACACGTACTTGGGAGGTAGAGGCAGAAGGATCAGGAGCCAAAGATCATCTTTGGTGATATATTGAGCTCAAGGCCAGTTTGGGCTACATGAGACTCTGTCTCAAACAAACAAACAAACAAACAATTTACAATTATTGAGCCAGTATTCTTGCAATATTGTTAACTAAAACACATATAAAATTCAGTTTCGCTTGTATTTTTGTTTATTTATCACCATCATCACTTTTGTTTTTTCTCTGTTTATTTTTAATTAATTATTTATCTATTCTTCTTTCATTTATTACATCCCTACTACAGTTTCATGATTAGACTGGGATTAAGATTTGCTGGAGGACGTGCAGACACCAAACCCAGACACTATTGCTGATGCCAAGAAGTGCTTGCTGACAGGAGCCTGATACAGCTGTCTCCTGAGAGGCTCTGCCAGATCCTGACCAATACAGATGGGGATGTTCACAGCCAACCATCTGACTGAGCCGAGGGACCCCAATGGAGGAGTTAGGGGAAGGACTGAAGGAGCTGAAGGGCCCCTATCTGGCATCAATGGGAGGGGAGGCCCTTGGTCCTGTGAAGTCTTGATGCCCCAAGGTAGAGGAATGCTAGGGTGGTCAGTCGGGAGTGGGTGGGTGGGTGGGGGAGCACCCTCATAGAAGCAGGGTTAAGGGGGGGGATGAGATAGAGGGTTTGCAGAGGGGAAACCAGAAAAGGGAATAACATTTGAAATGTAAGCAAATAAAATATCCAATTAAAGAAAGATTTGCTGGAGGGAAATCACATAGGCAAAGTGTTGTTCTCAACATAACATACCAGAAACCATATTACCACCGACATGCTGGCTTTTCTGATTTGGGATTGTTTTGTTTATTGTTTTTGCCATGACTTAGGACTGAACATAGGACCTTACACATGTTGGTCAGGTGCTCTACCATTGAGCCATCCCACAAAAGTCACATGACTTACTGTTGATGTTAACTTTTATAACTTGGTGAAAGCTTTAGTCCACTCAAGCTGCTATTACAACATACACCAAAGTGGATAGCATTTATTTTATTTTAACTTAAAAATTTAACTACATTTTTGTTTGTGTGTATGTATGTGCACACATGTGTATGCATGCTTCAGGATGCTTATAGAGACAGCCCACAGGACATGGCTCTCTTTCCACATGTGAGTCATAAGGATTGAACTCAGGTCATCAGACTTGGGGGTAGGTAGGTGCCTTCTCCTGCTGAACATCTCCCCAACTGGATCGCTTCTGAAAAACTGAAAAATTTCTTAGTTTGACAGGTTAGAACTCCAAGTTGGGGGGCGGGGGGTCCCAGGATGATTAGAATCTCGTGAGGGTCACTTCCAGCTATGTCTGCACATGGCAAAGGAGGACCTGGTTATTTAAAGAAAAATGTTTCTAAAAATTAGAAAGGTTAAAGGTTAAATGTTGTGGGTGGGTTTAACGCTTGGTTTTATGTTTGGTGAGAATCAGAAAACACAACTCCTCCGGGACATCTGGGGACACCAAATCCTGCTCCACAAAAGGAAAGGGCCTGCATTACCTCTGTGACTTTATGGAAAGCTGAGCACAGAGCAGAGGCAGGAAATGGCTACTGCCCTGTGAGAAGCCTTGGAATCCACTCTCCTGGCACAAAGGTCTTGCTCCCCGCAGTGCCCCCCTTTCGTCTGCCTTCTGAAGAAGGCTGCTTCAGGGGCTTTGGAGAGGTTCTTTCACTTCCAACGTTGCTTCTAGATACAGTCTGTCAGTGGTAGTAAACACCGGGCCTCGTGCGCATGTGTGTAGACCTGTGTGTCAGTCAACATTTTGCCTTTCTGGAGTACATGGCTATCTCCTGCAAGTTGTGACTCTAAGGAGGACAGTGCCAAAACCCAGGGACAAGGCACTTCCTTGGCAAAATGCCCAGGGCAAGTCTGGAAGGACCTAGGATCTGCTGAGCAACCTAGAGCCAGTCCCCAGGGACCAAAACCTTTCTTCTCTTTAAGACAGTAATAGTTTGCAAACCACGATTAAGGGGAAAAAAATCTAGGAATAGATAGGAGACTGTTTCTTTTTAAAGACTGGGAAAAGGAAATCCCAGGGAATTAGTCCCTTACTCTACCCTGGAAGAAGAAAACTAGAGGTCATCACTACAAATCAGCCTCCCAGATCTGTGACATTAATAATAAAACTATATATATACATATATGTACATATATGTATATATGTGTGTGTATATATGGCAGAAAGAAGGCAGTCAGAGAAAGGAAATCTAGGTATGTAAATTTAAATGTAATCTTCTTGATAGTCCTTTAAAGTTGATGTTAGGATCCTACTTTATAGGGAAATCTAAGTGTAAAAGAATTTAATATTGTATAGTCAGGTCAAAATTTGAATTCCAAATCAAATCTATCACTGTCTACAAAGCATAATGCTGAGGGATAGGAAGATAGCCAAGAAACAGATACAATTGCACATGCATTAAGTGTGAACACAAACATACACAGAAACAAGGGCAAGGACTGTGGTCTCATCATCCAATGTCACTCATCCCACAGTCCCAGCAAAGGCTTCTCTAGTTAAAGATGCAACTCAAGCCCGAAAAGCATGCCTAAAAGATCAATTTAAACCTATGGGAATGATCGGGCTATGATCTTTCCATAAGGAGCCTAACAATAGAGGAAGAAGGTATCTAGCCAGCAACATTCCCTAGCAGAATGGGGATGTACATCATGATATGTGACTCACTGTGGCCTAGGAGACCTTTGGAAATGGAGAAGTTGATCTGGACTTCACCACAGGGGGGGAAAAATGTGAGAACTGAACACAGACATGGAGGTCATCATATTATGTGACGTGAGCTAACTTCACCAAGAAATGGGCTAGGCATGGTGGCACATGCACTTAATCTCAGTACCCAGGAGACAGAGGCAGGGATATTTCTGTGAGTTCAAAGTCGGAGGTCACCTTGGGCTACAAATTGAGTTCCTAGCCACCAGAGCTCAGTAGAAAGACCCTGTCTTGAAAGAGAAAGCAAGGGAGGGAAGGAGGGAGGAAAAGAGGGAGGGAAGAAGAGAGGGAGGGAGAAAGGGAGGGATGGAGGGGAGAAAGAAGAAAGGAAGAAGGAAGGAAGGAGGGAGGGAGGGGAGAAAGAAGAAAGGAAAAAGGAAGGAAGGAAGGAAGTAGGGAGGGAGGAAGGAAGAAATCAGGGAATGAATAGGAGTGTGAGTGTTTCTTTTTTAAATCATCTGGGAGAAGAAAACCACAGGAAGGAAAGAACTACCAGAGAGCAAGATGTTAAAAAATTAGAAGAGGAAGAATTAAGTCAGGAAACAAGGTAGCTTCCATACTGATCTTAGGTAAAAGATTTATGAAAAAAGTAGCATGTATTGAATCCTTTTAAATAAGATACCCTTGAAGCCAGGGAGAACAATGCCCTCACAGATGTACTGAGAAAGATCGTCTTTAATTCTTAACCATGAAAAGAGTTTAACATCACCGACATCTCATGGATGAAGAACTTTGGAGGTTGGTGACTTGCCCAAGGCCCGTGTTTAACAGCAGCAGGGCTGGGGATTCGAGTTAATATTATTCAGCTTGAGAGCACATGTACCCTCCACTTAATCAAGCTGTCACACTTCAGAAATGGAGTGAGCTAAAGGAGAAAAGGATGGAAATAGGAAATACTTGTTAAATCAAGAGAGCCCAGGTCGACACCTGCCATTCTGAGTATGCCCACCCTTTATCCACACTCTGTCCGTGAGAGCTGCTTCTTGCCACAAGTCTCCATCTTGCTCTGTGATTCAGGAGGCTGGCTCTCAAAAGCAACAAAGCCAGCTCTCTTACCCACTGGCTTCTGTCTAGGTCTTGCCAAGGGAGGTGCTGGTTGGAGACAGGAATACAGGGGGAGAGTGTAGACAGATTCGTCTGTTATCCACTCATAACATCTTTCCCCTCTATGCTTTGATTTGTATCTTTGTACCAAAGGCAACAGCCTGAGTCAGGCAGATCTCTACAGCAGCCACCCCCACTGTTCCCAGTGTGAGTGCTTCCTGGATCCCTGATCATCTCTTTGCTTCAGTGACACCTTTGAAAAGAATCCTAGACACTCCTCTGTTACCCTAAGTATGCCATCTCTGTACCAATAAGCCACCTAGTCACATGTTCCCAGGTGCTTTTTCATATTATATATCACAGTCTCAACCTTCATCCACCTTTCTATGTGTGTACACACACATCAGACGCCCAGATAGCCAGCTGCAAGGCCTTCAGAATACAAACACTGATATAAAAAAGGTCAAAGCTGAAGCTTGGAATCCAATGCCAGTTTAAAGCTCATAAGCAAAATAAATTATGAACCAATGATACCTAATCATGAAACTTACTGTCTTAGTCAGGGTTTCTATTTCTGTACAAAATACCATGACCAAGAAGCAAGTTAGGCAGGAAAGGGTTTATTCATCTTACACTTCCACACTGTTGTTCATCACTAAAGGAAGCCAGGACTGGAACTCAAGTAAGTCAGGAAGCAGGAGCTGATGCAGAGGCCATGGAGGGATGTTTATTACTGGCTTGTTTCCCCTGGCTTGCTCAGCCTGCTCTCTTATAGAACACAAGACTACCAACCCAGGATGGCACCACCCACAGTGGGCCCTCCCACCTTGATCACTAATTGAGAAAATGCCTTACAGCTGGATCTGACCCACACACACACACATTTGGATCTCATGGAGGCATTTCCTCACCGGAAGCTCCTTTCTCTGGGATAACTCCAACTGTGTCAAGTTGACACACAAAACCAGCCAGTACACTTAGTGTTTTCAGCTCTTCTCAAATTCCCTAAAGAAACAAATTCTGAGTTTAACTAACCTAGGTCCAGAAGTATATAGAAATGTAGCAGATCTGAAGTTACAATTAGGTATCAGTTCAAAGCTCTTCCCAGTTCTGGTCTTGAAAGGGAAGCTAGCCAATCTTTCAGCTATGAATCAAACACTGAGATAGGAACCTAATTTAAAATATTAATTTGCCTTTCAAAAGGGCCGTGGAGGGAAGGAGCACCATCTGAGCCACTGCCTGCTGCCCTCCCTTCCCACTTTCCAGCTCCCACACACTTTGCCTTCCCATCAAAGCTATCCATTTATGTTTGGAAGGTGAAAACACCTAAGGATTAGTTTCCACATGTAGTTTTTCCTCACATTCTGACCTAGCAGCTCAGGACAATGGGCAGAAGAAGCCTCCTCTGCCCTAGGACAGTACCTCCCACCATGTGGGCATAGGGCAACGGGAGCTGGTACCAATCTACATTCCCTCAAAAGCCTCCAGTCCCAGTGTGTCTTCAGCCCCATGGCTATCATATTTTCCCCCATTTGTTTGTTTGTTTGCTTGTTTGTTTTTCAAGACAGGGTTTCTCTGTATAGCCCTGGCTGACCTAGAACTCACTTTGTAGCCCAGGTTGGCCTCGAACTCACAGAGTTCTGCCTCTGCTTCTCGAGTGCTGGGATTAAGCTTTATTTTTTCCTTTTATCTGGGCCTCATTCACTTCATTTTTAATACAAATAAATACACAAAAATGTAGCAATTTCTTTGTTTTTTTTTCTAGTAGACTTTTTATTGTTGTTTGTTTAAATACACACAGAGAGGGAGAGAGAGAGAGAGAGAGAGAGAGAGAGAGAGAGAGAGAGAGAGAGAGAGAGAGAGCATCATAGACCCAAGATATGGTTCTTTTGGTATGTCTGCTGCACAGGTAATGGTCTATGAATATCTCATCTCTTAGTGTCTTTGCTGAGATATCACAGCCCCATGAGACCCCTTCAACCAACATGTTATAACTTCTAAACTACAAATGACATTCCAGTTCTAAGGCACTGGCATTTCCAAAAGGAAAAAAACCATAATATTGGACTTTGATTGGTAGCCCCTCACTCTCATCTCAACTAGACTTGGACACCAGTTGGGTCCATGAGTGTTTACAGAAATGTTTACTTGAAGAAGGAAGCACGTGGGAGGTACCCTGCCAGGGCTGAGGTCCTAGACTGAACAAAAGAGAGAAAGCGAGCTGAGCACCAGCAGTCATCTCTTTCTGATTCCTTGCTATGGACACAATGTGAGCAGCTGCCTCATGCCCTTGGCACCGTGCTTTCCCCAACACTGATGAACTGTGCCTCTCAAACAGCCAGCCCAAGTAAGCTCTTCCTTCTTGCCTTCCTTCCTTCCTCCCTTCTCTCTCTCTCCCCCAACATCCGTCCTTCCTCCTTCCCTTCCTTTCCCTCTTCCTTCTTTTCCTCCTTCTTTATGTTGACAGGTATTTGGTCTCACAGCAATAAGAAAAGTAACTTATACAGGGACTCAATTCTGATCAAAGTTCAAGGTGTGATAAATGTGGGTTTGTCTCCAAAGGTCTACATGTCTGTTAAGGTTTCGAGGCTAGTCTTGCTCAATAGCCCAGCGTAGGAGAAAGGCATCTGGACTCACTAAAGCATTGGCTTAAATTCAGTTCCACCAATAGGAAAAGTACACATGTGGTGACATCCAGGGCTTCCAATCATAGTCCAGGAAGATGAAGGTCATGGAGATGCTTGAGGGTACAACTCTTCTAACCAGAACATGCATCATAACAAAAGAGAAAACATGGCTGGGCCCTGAGAACTTCCCTTTTCCAATGAAACACACCAAATTTGAGGTTTCATGAGGCTGCCAGGCATCTACCCAGCAGCAGCAGCAGCAGCAGCCTTGTAAAACTTTGGCTCTTGGGGCCACTGTCATCATCAACTGTTCAGTTCCAAGAGACTCTGGGCCTTCAGAAACTGATCTAAAAACCACCCTAGAAAGGGCAGAAGAGAGAGTGGGAAGAGGAGTGAATGAGACACTCTTAGAGTCCCACAGAATGAGCAATACTTGCTCATCTCACCTCTGTTCAAGAACCCCTACCTCTTGGACCAGGGGTTCCCATGGAAACCTCAGAAGTTCTATCTATAGGAAGAGGAAAAAATAAAAATATAAAATATAAGAAGTATCCTGAAGTAAGTGTGAATTTGCCTTAAGGAAGGAAGACAAAATGGCTCACATGAGGAGAACAAGAGCCCATCATTACCATTACACCTTGAAAGACCACACAAAAAGCGCACTAAACTTTAGGCATTGAGCCAGGAGGGAAGTGGGAGGTGAGAGGCATCAGAAAGCAAGAGCACACATAAGCAGCTAGAGAGCATGAGACTTCCAAGAGTGACCTCATCAAAAGAACAGGGAAAGAAGCACAGAGACTGAGCAAAGAGCAGAGCTGGTGGTTGGGTCCCAACTGGAATTCCATATCATGTCAAGACAACCACAAACAACTCATGAGCCTATGATACATTGCCAAGTTCAAGCACCTCAAAAATCAAGCCATACGTGGATGATAAAGTCCATGGAGATGCCTATGACACCTAGTCTTGTAAAACTACAACTCTTTGGGTCAACGGCAAGAAAGAACTCTACTAGACTCTTTTCCCAAATATTGTTGAAGACAACAGTAACAACAAAATAAAATAAAATAATGACAATAAAAAGAATAACCCCTAGAATTGCACAATAAATAGACGAAAACAGGAAACAGAAGGTCTGAATTTCTCTAAAGAAGGGAGTGGCCAATAAGCACATAGAAAGATAATGAACATCAGTAGCCATTGGGAAACCACAGTGAGATGCACCATATACCCTCTAGGATGGTTATAATACAAAAAGCAGGCAGCAGTTGTGGTTAATCTTCATTGCCAAATTGATCAGATTTAGTTACCTTGGAGACATATCTCTGGGCATTTCTGCAAGGGTGCTTCTAGAGAGCTTTATCTGAGGAAGGAAGACTCATCCTGACACCATAGACTGGGACCACAGATGGGATAAAAAGGGAAAAGGAGAAAGCTGGCTCAGCACTAGCCTCCAACCCTCTCTGCTTCCTGGCAGGAGAAGCAATGTGACCAGCTGCCTTAGGCTCCTGCTGCCCTCCCACCACCATAGACACTATCCATTTTTAAAAGCATAAACCAGAATAAACCTTTCTTTCCTTAAGTTGTTTTTTAAGCAAAAAGGAAAGAAACTAATATAAAAACAGTGTTGATGAGGATGGAGAGAATCTGGAATCTCCATATATAAATAGGATGGTTACTTTGGAAGACAGTCTAATAGCCTCCCCCTGCCCCACACGCACACACAAAAATGTAAGACTGTTATCATATGACCAGAAATTCCATACTCAGTTACTTACTAAGAGAACTGAGAGCTTATATCCATAAAAAAACCCTTGTATTCATGCCATCATTATTCATAATGAACAGAAGATAGAAAGAGCCTAACTGTCCATTAACTGATAACTCAAATGTGGTCCATATACAGAGAAGGTATCATTCAGCCTTGAGGGGAATAAATTGTTCATTCATATGTTTGAATATAGGTGACCTTTAAAAACACTGTGCTATGATTTCATTCATAAGAGATAGTAGGGACGAAGCAAATCCATCAAGACATGATGCAGACTGATGACTGTCCACGGTTGGCAAGATGGCGGGGTGTGGAGAAACTGTTAACACGCACAGGACTTATTTGGGGGTATGAAATAGTCTGGAAATGATTGTAATGATGATTGTACAACTCTGTGAATATGCTAAGAAATAAAAATCACTGGGTTGTACACTTCAAAAGAGCAAATTGTATGGCTTGTGAAATACAGTTCAGGTGAACTATAACTGAAATATATGACACAAAACTGCAGCACACTGATTCTGCCTCTATAGAATGTTCTGATGTTGGCATCATGGCTTCTGCATCCGTGTACATAAATATGTATGCACACACATACACACATTTTATCAGTGTGAGGGGCATCTCTTTACATCTTGGGTGAGTACCTCCCTTGGGTCTTCCTAGTCCTGGCCCTAAAGTATGGTAACACTCTGCTATAGTTTGCATCTGGACTGTTTCCCCAAAGGGACATGGGTTAAAGAATTATTTTTTATCTGGGTTCTGTTGGGAGTTGATGAAGGCTTCCAGAGGCATAGTGTAGTGGGAAGTCTTCTAGTCTTTGGTAGAATGCCCTTGAAAGAGAGTGGGACCCTATCTGCTCCCCCTTCCTCCTTTTGACCTCCCATTTATGAAGTAAACAGCTTTGCTCTTTGGCACACTCCCACCCTGGTGTTCTAACTCACCACAGGCCCAAAATCAACATGAAGAATTGATTATGGACTGAAAGTATTAGTACCATGAGCCAAAATAAACCGTGTGTCTTCTTGATAAGCTGATTCTTTCAGATATGTTACAAAAGTAGAGGCAGATGAGTACAGTTGTGACAAAGAGCCATCCCTGACACAAAGAGAGATGGCAACACTTCCTTCACTCCTCACCCCCACCCCTGCCTTTTCTCACCTCAGATGTCAATCACATGGCTTACCATGAACTCTCCTGACCTTTCATGTACATTTTCCCACTGGCTTTTAGAATGTACATGTGTGCATGCACGTGTGTCTATGTGTATGTGTGTGTGTACATGTGCAAAAATGAAAAAAGAAGAAAAGAAAGTATATTCTACAAATTTAAGACCAGCAAGTATGAAATGGACCCTTAGGAAACTTGTAGAATCTCAAAACATGGCACTACGAAGCAATTCAAAAGCAAAGCTGTTACCAATAGCAGCCAGTAAGGTGATACAGGACCCAAGGAATGGCAAATGATTCCTACTGCCATTTTTTTTTAAAAAATACAGTTGTTAGACTATGATAAGAGACTGGGGAATTGCCAGACATAATCTATTCCAGCACTGCATCTAGCAGGTTCTGTGTATCATTATAAACATGAATGTCAGCAAAAAGATTTCCATATAAGGAAAACGCATAGCAATTTGATTGACGGCACACACACATGTAGCTCCACATATGATGTACAGAATAGTTGAAATAAGTTCTAAGTTCTAAGTGCCTGAAAGGGTTCTGCTGTATAGTTGCACTGGGACCATGATCAGGTCTTGAGTGAGGACAGTCAGGATAGACTGCTGACTCAATCGATCATGAAACTCTTATTTTGTAGACAAGTTCTCATTGTATATCCCAAGCTAACCTGAAACTCACTATGTAGCCCAGGCTCACCTCTGTTTCAACTGAAGTCTTGGATTATAAACGAGAGCCTCTACACCCTTTTACAACACTTTTTCTCTTGGGGTGCGGGGAAGAGGAACAGAGGGGCTGAGGAGATGATTCAGTCAGTAAAGCTCTAGACATGCAAACATAAGGAACGAAGTTTAGATCTCTGGCACTCATACTGTGGCAAGGTCCACTTGTAATTTCCACCACCAGAGTGGCAGAGGCAGGAGGATCTCTGAGGCCTGCTAGCCAGCTAATTTAACTCAATCGATAAGCTCCAAGTTCTTCGAGAGACCTTGTCTCAAAAAAAAAAAAGTTGACCTCTGACCTCCACAAATAGGACCACACCCAAGTATAGGTGCTCCCCCAACAAATGGACAGGTTCTTTGATGTATGGTTATGAATCCATATGAGAAGTGTGGTGTCCACTTTCAAACAGATGAAAGAACTGAAAGGGAAGGGTGTGAAGTCAGCTACATACAGAAAGAAAGCCAGACGCAAGAGGTTATTTGAAAATGTAAATAACACCAACTCAGAAAGTAAAGTGTCCATCCCTACAGCCCAAGCTGTTCTACAATCCAATGGCCTGCCTTGTAAGGTTAGGGGAAGGCTACAGATGGGATTTAGACAGTTAGATGAAGCTGAACCACCTGTCTCCCTGGATCCCTTCCAAATCAGAGATACTAAGAACATGTGTCTATTTTCCTCCTCTCCTATCCCTTTACACAGGGTGAGACAGTAGATGTGTGTTTGGAAGAGAAGAAGGGTGTATTTAAGAGGAGGTTGTTACTGTTACAGGGTATTTTATTTACAGTTCTGGTGCCTGAACCCAGGCTTTCCCCACACTAGAGAAGTACTCTTACCACTGAACTATACCTTCAACCTGAATAAAGGACATTTGATATCATCACTGTCAAAAACACACAAAACAGGGCATGGTGGCGCGTGCCTTCTCCTTCCTTCTCTACTTTGCCTACGCTTCCTCTGTTCTTCTTGAGGATAACACAGGACAGATTGTTCACACTCTTCCCTCAAGCCCCTCCTGAAATTGAGGAGTTCGAGAAGCCTTTAAATGGTGGTGGTGGTGGTGGGGATTTACAACAAAAGAAGGCTTAAGTCAGGTGACACACAGTGTTCCCTATGTTTTGTTATCGTGTATTGCTTGATTGCTCCACAACACACGCTGACTTACGGTAAGTCGACTGAAGTGGGTGCACACGAGTTATCTCCCCAAATGTCCACATACACTTTTTGCATGCATTTCCCCTCATTTACTAGTAAATTGCAACAGGATACACAGCTTTGGTCTCTTCAAGAATCTACTTCAAGGATAGTAATTAAGTAAAGAAATAATTTCTCTTAAACTTCCTCTATATGCCCCCTAGGGTGATTGAGATCGTCCTCATAAATATCCTGTTCAAGATCAAGGATTGGGCCATGCAGAGGACCTGAGAACTAGGATGACAAAACCAGCCCCCACCAGCTGACAGAGCAGTAGATGGAGGGCTGAGGTAACCAAATGCTCAGCTAAGGCGATGTCACTCTGAGGGTCCAACCTCGTGCCTGACACATGCAGGTTCAGAATCTGCTGATCCTGGGTTCCACTGCGGGTCTGTCTTACAAACGTTGTGTGACCCTGGCAAGTCAGTCAAGGTCTTCAGGCCTCCACACCTCCAGAAGTCAATAGGAAAGACAATATCTTCAACCAAGTTCAACAGGAATCCTAATGGCTATCACCTAAGAGCTCAGTGTTCTGATTGCTACAGTACAGTGGACTTCGGTGTTGTGCCTTATAAGAAAAGAAATTCATTTATTTTTGGTGCGGAGGGGAGCACTTTTCTGTCCTCAAAGGAAAACACTGGGGAGTTCCACAAAGGTGCCTGAAACATTGCCTTTCACGTTCCTTATTTGCCTACAGTGAGGAGCGTGTGGCCTTGGAAAGCCACCCATACCACTCAAGTTCTACATAGAAAATAACCAGCACAGAGTCACTGGAGTATCTAAATCTATGTTGTCGTCCAGTTTTTGATGGTTCTTGAAAGCAGAGGCCAGGGAGCATGCCCAGGGCAGACAGTCCTTGTGGATGCTTAATAGAAATCAAGAGCAAATAAAGAAATGGTAATGATTAGACACTGCAGAGCTCAAGGGCTGGTGGGGATGTCCCAACCAGCCCAGTCTCTCCACCTAACAGAGCACTAAATGGTGGGCAGGGGTGAGAGAATGTTCAACCCCCACACATAGATACACACCTGTGTCCTGTACAGATATGCACACACATGATACTGTAGAATATTAATAATCTTTGTAGAAGCAAAGCACACTGCCCTTTTCTCATTGGTAATATGAGTTACTTCCAATATTCTATAGAGATGGAGACGGGGAAGGTTTTAAGGTGGGTTACTAATGATGCACCCATCGCCTCTTCCCCACTTCCTAATCTCCCCAACTGCTGCTTTAGATGTGCCCTATACCTGGTCCTAGCTTCCTGTGCAATGTGGTACCCTTGTCTTCTTTTTTGATGGACTCCCTGCCATTATTCTCTAGAAACTCTTTGACCTCACCCTTACAAAGAACACTCCTTTCCCCCTAAACCCAGAACCCATCTCTCCCTCTTGTTCTAATGTTTTGTCTGCCCGGACCGTCCAACCAGACCCAGAACATCTCTGCAACCTGGAAGCTTATCATTCAGTTTAGTTCATATTAGTGAGGTAAAACCCAGAATTAACTTGACTGCTGATGTTTCTAGACATTCATATTTGGTTTTCTGCAGAAGTTATCCTCTTAGGGTGAGGTGTACAAACAAGAGTGAAGGATAAGAAAGCCTAAAGAAAATGCAGTATTTCTGTATTTCGGGGACTATTTGTTAGTCTTTTAGGGGATTTCTGAAATTGGGCACTGGAATGTGTGAAGGGAGGTGTGGCTTGTCAAAGTAGACACTCTTGTTCTTTTGAGATGCTTCCTTAGAGTAATTCAAGAGGGTTGAAATGAGTGGGAGGGAGAGAGCTAAAGCAAGTTAATGTAGGTGGAAGTCTGTGAACGTCTTAGCATCTAAGACTCATAAAGCTGAACTATAAAGCTATTTCCATATATGTTACTTTAGTCAGGGAATAGCTACTGAGCACTCAGAATCCCGTGGTAATTCTCAAACATAGTAGCTGCTTGGATTACAGAGTGAGTAGCGTTCAGCCCTGTGAAAGAAAGAACTCTTAAGGGCTCGATCCAAGTTCTCTCAAGTCCTTTGTACCAAGCAAGTCCCTGTCTCTTGACCAGAGCAGACAAAAGGAAAATAGGGAAATTTCAAAATCACAACTCAAAACCTTCAATGCCTCTGTGTCTAGAGGATATTAGAAGTAATTTATCTTCACAATAAGAAAATAGAAGTTCACTTTGATCCTGATACAATAACTATGTATTAATATTTATCTATTCAATATGCTGTGCATGTGCATGCACGTGCTTGGGGGTTCAAGTGTGTGTGTGTGTGTGTGTGTGTGTGTGTGTGTGTGTGTGTGTGTGTGCGTGCATATGCACGTGCACATGCATGTGTGTAAGAGAGATCGAGAGAGAGACAGAGACAGAGACAGAGAGACAGAGAGAGAAAGAAAAAGAGAGAGAGAGATGTGGTGTGTGTGTAAACTAGAGGTCTTCCTCTAGCCACCCCCACCTCATTTTTGAAAAGAGATCTTTCACTAAATCTGAAGCTCATCAATTACACAAGACTAGCTGGCCCACAAGTCTGGGATTCTCTTGTCTCTGCCTCCCCTGTTCAGAGATCACAGGCATTCACGACTATATCCAGTTTTTTATAGCAGAGCTGGAGATATGAGTTCAACTCCTCATAGCTCAGCAAGCATTTTACAGACTGAAGCATTTCCTAGACCAACTCAGCACATTTTGTGAGCTCTAACTCTGTACATAAAAGGGAGATGCAAAGTTGTATATGTCATCTGGAAAGAAGCTCACTGGGGGCGGGGGTAGGGGAGAGAAGGTACCATTTCCATGTTAAAATCTGAAAGAGTTTACACTTTATCAGAGAGCTAAGATCTCAGGAATTGTCCACATTCTTGAAATATTTCTAAAACTCTGCTCAATTATCTTGGATTTTATTTTTTTCCATCTTTGGAAATACGTAGGGTCAATTCCTCAGAGCTAATGTTGTTTCTTCTGACAGGATGGCCAGAGGAGAAAGGACAAAGATGTGATTGTAGCAAATGTGTGTCTACCTGTGAAAGTTACAGAGGGGCTGCTAAACAAACATGGATTCTCCAACAGGTCTACATGCACCAGACAGCCAAACAGCTCTGCAAAAGCAGCACAGAGGGAGGAATGGTGGTGAGATTGAACTTTGAACTGCTAAATTCCAGCTCATGTAGTAGAGGTGTAACTTGGTGGTAGATGCCTGCCTAGGAAGAACAAGGTCCTGGGTTGGATCCACAGCACTGTAAAATAAATTAAATGATAGATAGATAGATAGATAGATAGATAGATAGATAGATAGATAGATAGATAGATAGTAAGCAAAGAGATGAATAAAACCCCAACTCATACAAGATTTGTGGTCCATGGCTAGGTTCTTGATATCCAACATATACACACGTGTCTATCTTTTTTTTACACTGTTTTTTCAATTGGATTCTGTAAACTGTATACTATGTGTAGATTAGCACGGCTCTTTCCCTCCTTATTTTCCCTCCTTAACTCCATCCCATTTATTCTCCGCCAGTGCATAGCATAATTTTAGCTCTGGAATTAATTATCACCAAAGCTTAGCAAGGCATGTAAAAGGTAAAGGGGAATTTAGTCCTTAGGCAGAAAACTGAATAATGTCTGCTTTTAAACCATTAATTTGAATGCATCAAAAGTCTACAGAATTCAGATCAGGTTGGGTGGTAATGGTACCCAAGCCCCACTACCCTTGCTCCAATAGCCTTGTCTCATTCAATTAAGACATGTGTTTGCTGTTTTGCTTTGTACCAGGTCCCACCTCTGCTGTCTAGTACAGGATGCTATTTATTAGTAAACAGTCCAATCTCCAAGCCTCTGACAGAGAGCAATCTCCATGGCATATACCATTGGTTGGCTCTCTATACATTCATTTCACACACTCCTCTTCCTTGCTCTTCTTTATTATGGAAACTGGGTTTTGTCAGATCGAACTTTGCAGATGAGGTGGTTCTTTCAAAGTCTGGATAATGAGATATGAAAAGTGTAGAGTATAGCTCTGGGAAAGAATGGGCTTCCTTCAGAAAAGATAACACTGGCCCCTTTTTTCTTACCTCAAATGATTCCTTGGGTAGCAATAGCCTTCAGGAAACCACTAAGTAATACCATGAGGACCAAAAGGAAAAAAAAAGATCAAAACAAAACAAAAAAAACCCCACAAAACCAATTACACTCCTGGGTTTCCAAACTGTGGTAAGAACCTCCATTTTCTGGACATACTGTGTGAAAAATGTCAGCCTTCATTCGCTTGAGCTAAAATTAGTAGATTGTTCAGTAAATCAAAGTTGAAGACACTGCCAATTGACTCTCAGCCTCTTGGGATCATTTATTTATAAGCAGCATGCATCTGTGCACACATATGACATATTGCCGTTTAAATTCCTCAGTAGCTCCTCATTTCCTTGCGCACATTTTGAAGGATCTTGGTTCCTGACACCCTCCTCTCCTGCCCCCGCCAGCCTCACCCTAGATGCCTTCTTTTTCTTCACATAATGGAAAGTCTAGAACAACAATGTTTTCTCTAAAAAGCATATTCTTTTGGTTCCTGTGATTTGCCTGTATTATTTTCCCGCTTAAAATTCTCTTCCCAGCCGGGCAGTGGTGGCGCACGCCTTTAATCCCAGCACTTGGGAGGCAGAGGCAGGAGGATTTCTGAGTTCGAGGCCAGCCTGGTCTACAAAGTGAGTTCCAGGACAGCCAGGGCTACACAGAGAAACCCTGTCTCGAAAAACCAAAAAAAAAAAAAAAAAAAAAAAATTCTCTTCCCAACTTTTCCTTGCCTGCTTTTGCATGTCCTACAAATATAACCACAGAGGATCATCTCCTCTGGTCAACCTTTCCCATCCTTGAAGTAGAGCTGTGGGCCTCTTTTTTCTATTACCATAACATCTAGAAATACTTCTACCTTTTTACTAATCAAGAGGGAATATGTCTGTTAGGAATCTGACTAGGCCCTCAAAGGTGAGTTTCTCTGGCCATGAGGCCAGTATCTTTACTGTCTTTGCAATCCTACTCAGTGACTGGTGGGCATAAGGAGGCTCTGAGCATGGGGTGTGAAGGCAAGGAACTGAGTGGAGTCATGATGAGTGTGTGCTGTGTCGATGGAGCCATCAGCATTAAGATGTTGTACGCATCCAGTTATCAGCAGAATGTCAGGGTATAGACTCCTAATGGACAAAGTGACCTCTTTTCATTACTTTTTAAATTTTATTTATTTGTTTGTTTCCTTGCTTGCTTGTTTTGTCTTGTTTTGAGATAGGGTCTTTCAGTATAGCCCTGGCTGTCCTAGAACTCGCTCTGTAGACCAGATTGACCTCAAGCTCAGAAATTCTCCTGCCTCTACCTCCTGAGAGCTGGGACTAACGGCTTGCACCAACACTGCCCAACTTCATTCTTTCTTTTTTTTATTTTCATTTTCTATTTTTTTTAATTTACATTCCAAATGATTTCCCCTTTCCCGTTTCCTCCCTCCCCGAAAGTCCCATAAACCCTCTTCCCTCCCCCTGTTCCCCATTCAACCCCCTCTCGCTTCTCTGTCCTGGTATTCCCCTACACCCAGTCTTTCCAGGA
Organism: Tokudaia tokunoshimensis; assembly: GCA_036184795.1. Lineage (NCBI taxonomy): Eukaryota > Metazoa > Chordata > Mammalia > Rodentia > Muridae > Tokudaia > Tokudaia tokunoshimensis. The sequence continues at coordinate 41,672,144 of BTHU01000008.1, forward strand.
CCAGGGGTCTCTCCTTCCATCTTCTTGGAAATCTATTGATACGTGAATTGTGTCTTGGGTATTCCGAGATTCTGGGTTAATATCCCCTTATCAGTGACTGCATACCATGTGTGTTCTTTTGTGATTGGGTTACCTCGCTAAGGATGATATTTTCTAGTTCTGACCATTTGCCTAAGAATTTCGTGAATTCATTGTTTTTAATTGCCGAGTAGTATTCCATTGTGTAAATATACCACATCTTCTGAATCCATTCCTCCATTGAGGGACATCTGGGTTCTTTCCAGAGATTCCACCTCACACCAGTCAGAATGGCTAAGATCAAAAACACAGGAGACAGCAGTTGTTGGTGAGGATGTGGAGAAAGAGGAACACTCCTCCACTGCTGGTGGGATTGCAAGCTGGTACAACCACTCTGGAAAGCAGTCTGGCGGTTCCTCAGAAAACTGGGCATGACACTCCCAGAGGATCCTGTTATATCACTCCCGGGCATATACCCAGAGGCTTCCCCTGCATGCAATAAGGACACATGCTCCACTATGTTCATAGCAGCCTTATTTATAATAGCCAGAAGCTGGAAAGAACCCAGATGTCCCTCAACGGAAGAATGGATTCATTCTTTATTTTTAAGGCAGGCTCTCATGTGGTCTCATCTCTCTAGGTCACGATGGCCTAGAACTCTCTGTTTAGTTGTGGATGGCTGAGCTACTGAGACTCCTACCCTTTCCTCCAAAGTGCTAGGATTATAAAAATGCACATCATACCCAATTTTATGCAGTGCTGGAACTCAATCTGTACATTCGAAGCAAGCACTCTACCAACTGAATTACATCCCCAGCTCATGGATATTTTGCTTGTAATTGCTTCAGTTTCTTGAGAGAACCCTCCATTGTTAGGTAGATACTAGCTTTGCCCACTTTGAGAAATAAAATATTTGCTCATTTCTATATTTATGCTACTGCTTATTATCACTTCCCCTTTTTTGTCTACTCTGCTGGTTAAATGAGCAGCTGTACTACATGATCCACTGACATCTCTTACTGACTATTCTCCAGGAGGACCAATGACACACCCCACCCCACCTACACATACAACAGATGCTAGAATAGAAATATGTCTTTCAGGATCTCTGATAGAACGTCCGAGTTCCCATGTATCCTCATGATCTGCAATTGCCTTGTCTTCTCCTTGTCATATCTGCCAACCTCTGCCACCTTGGCATCCTTAACTCTATACTTCTTGCAAACTCTATCTTCAGTTCTTAGGACACGACAGTAACCTGCCTATTCACTGTGTCCTTCGTTGATGTTTTAATAGGTTTTCTTCCCATCTTGGCACTAGCAAAACCCAAATATGAGCATTCTCTTTACAGGCACGTGGTTGGTGAGTCTGGGAAATGTTCCGTTCCAGTGTGAAGTCCAGAAAAAACTTGGGGATGGAGAGCATGATAATTAATTAATTTGGAGAGTTTCCAGAGAAGGTATTCAATCCACTTTAGAAGTTTCAGAATATTTTACCATCTACAAGTCTAAGTTCCATATTATGAACTTGGTCATTGATGGTGTTCACCATCATCTTTCTGTCTTTCTCTGGGGAACACCTCCACAAACAGGCACTGGGCAGAAATCTGCTGACCAAACAGGCCATAACACAGTTGCTTTCTTCCCAGATAGCTCATTGTCTACCCCACTCCAGCCACTCAGAACCGTTCAACACCAAGTGCCTCGTGCTTTCTCACCTTCGGGCGTGTTCTTCTCAGCATCTCCTTTGTATGAAATGCTTTCCCAATTTGTTTTCAATCCGTGTAAATCTTGCTCATTCTTCAAAGTCCATTGTCAACCTCACCTCTTCCATGACTTCCTCTTTATGAGTGCAATGTTTTACACATTGAACATTTGTATCATTAATTACTGGGTTGTTGTTTGGTTTTCTGAGAAAAAATTATACTACATATTCTGACACCACTTTGAAAGTATTTTAACTGCAGGCATGCACACGATAGCTGGCTTCTTAGTCGTGTCTTTTTAAAAATTATATATATATAATTTATAGCATACAGTAATGTGTACTCTGTGTGTGTGCTTGATTGTGAGGGTGAAGACATGTATGTATCACAGTTTACCTGTGTAAATCAGATGACAATCTGCAGGACTTACTTCTCTCCTTCTGATATGTATGTTCTGAGACTAGAACCTATGGCATCTGTTTTGGTGGGAAGCACCTTTACCTACTGAACTTTCTAGCTCCTTTTAGTTGTTTTTAAGTGGCTTCTTGCATAACGATTTTTAAGTTGTTTGAAAACAGGTGACTTATGCTATTTTTCATCTTCACCCCATAAGTTTAGTATCATACCTTCGAAAGAAGAGCTGTCTGGTAATTTCTGATTGCTTTGTTTCATGTGAAATAACCCTGTTGGAAACTCAGACCCTGAAATGAGACTTGAATTTGAACCTCGATTACATGTGCTACCTCTATAACCCTGAAGACATCTTTTAGCTTCCCAAATCTTGAGAAGTTGGAAAATTGATGATACTGACTCATTTCCGTGATGGCGATTAAGTGAGACCATGAACATTCTACGGTTACCTAGGTCCTTAGCACAGGATAAACTTTCCAATAAAATACTGTTATTGACATCAGTGATAACAATAAATGTGATTCTTCAGACACAGATTAGACCTTTGCCAATGCCAAGGTCAAATGAATAGTTTGCTGAAGCCCTTTGATTACTTTGCTCCATGTGACAAATGGGAAGACAAATGCTACTGACAGCAACTCCGCAACAGAGCTTTCAATAATGTTTTAACTTAGCTCATTCCAAGGATGTCTTCCCCTCCATCCATCATCTCATCCCCCAAGCACTCAGCCAGAGTGAGAGTCCATTAGCCCTACACTGGGATGATCTAGAAATAAAAGCAGAGAGTTGCGGTGTATTGCTTTGCAATAATTTAACCAAGCACAAACAAGCACATTTGGAGGCTTTTATCAAAATAAAACTGGAAGGCTGTGAGGCCTACAGGTCAGTGATCTTGAGGATGTCAAGCTGTTTTTAACTTGCTCTTCCTGCATTAGAGATGTGTGCTAATCTGTTCTCGGGCTTTTAATCCAAAGATAGTAAATCTGTGGTTGGAAATTTCTGGACCTTAATGACATTCATGTCTGAGAGAAGACACCTTGAAACTCCAGACTGATTTCATTTGGAGCCTGAACAGAGACAAAGGCTTATACTAAGAGAGGAAGGGTTTATGCATGGGAGAGTAACGACTGTTATGAGTACCACTTTCTGTCCCCAAGGCTCAGCAGCAGCAAAGTCACCTGTCTTGGAGAGCGAGACTAGGTTTGATTGTGGGAGAGGAAGAGTGGACAGACAAAGCACCACATTATTCTAAGAGTTATCTAAGAACAGACAGAAACACTAACACAGATAACAGAGGAACAATCCAGACTACGAACATATCATCTTTAACATTTTGGAAGCAGTTCATAGGATTTGAACAGACCAGGAAAACAGTGGAAGCAGATACCAGTGCTACATTGACGCTCCCAGCCCGTCACCATCTCATCATGACTAGCATGTCTGAGTACCTATGCAGTAAAGCTATTAACATGGATGTATGCATGGCTGTTAATTCACAGTTTGTCCATATGGGATTCCCCTTGGGGAAGGAAATATCAGAGAACAAAATAATCTGCCATTACAGAACCGAAATTCCCAGAATGACTGAGCCATCTCTAAACTAAGTTTCCAAGGACTTCAAGTGTTGGCAAAAGGAGACAATCTGAGTTCTTCGAGTAGTCCATATTATTTTGTCATGTTTTAAGGAGGAAAAAAAATGAAAATCTTCCAGTAACTTTGTTTTCCTTTTCATTCATATTTATTTATTTCACTTGTATGACTGTGTTGTCTGCATTATGTAAGTACATCACATGTGGACCTGCTACCTGCAGGGATCAGAAGAGGGTGCTGGATCCCCTGGAGCTTGAGTTACAGATGGTTGTGAGTCCCTGTGTGCATGAAAGGAAAGAGGATCCAGGTCTTCTGCAAGAGCAGCAAGTGCTCTCCGACCTAGGATATGTTTTTCTTATGAGCATCTTACCTGGTTCGCAACCGTGTTCTTGCCTGCCATCAAATTATCTTCTCCTACCTAAATGTGTAAGAGAAGCACTTTGGGGATTTCCTCTTATGTGTACTTTAGGCTTTCCTGGTATTCCTGTGGGGTGATCAAAAAAAAAAGTCGCAGACCTAGAGACATTTGCTTAGTGCCTGTTTCTATAACAAACAGCATGTACACCACCAACATGACCAATGAGATCCCAACAGCAACTTTGGAGACTGTCTGCCTCTTCCGAAAGAGGAAAGCAAAGCCACACCACTTTTCCTCAGGCACCCACGCTGGAGTAGACCCCAGACTCTGAGCCAGCCCTTAGCAAATCAGAAACCTGAGAAATAAGTGACTTCTGGTCATGACAAACCATGTCTGTGCCATGCAAGGACCATCTACACCCCCAAACAGTCTGTCTAGAAAACCAGTCACATGTTATAAACAGCTCCACATGGTTCTACAGTCATGACTGTTAGAAGAAGCCACGGACCTTTAGAAAGGGTTAGTACTAATTAGGGATACAAATCTCTGCCTGTTAAAAATAACCCAGGATGAACTGGGCATGCAGCTCAGTGGTAGAACACTTGCTTAGCATGTGCAAGGCCTTGGACTTGACTGGCATGCCCCACTCCACCCCCAAATCAAAAGACTAGCTTTAAAGTAATCAATTTATCTGTGGGGTGTGTGTGCACGCACACGTACACAGGTGCACATGCATGTGTGTGTAAATGCCTATGAAGGCCGAGGTTGGTCTAGAGTGCCTTTCTCTATTACTCCCCAACTTATTTTTGAGGCAGAATCTCTCACTGAAGTGGAAGCTCACTGAAATAGCTAGACTGACTGGACTGCAAGCTCTGGTGATCCACCTGCTCTGCCCTGCCAGCACTGAGGGGACAGATGTTTGCTGCCATGCCCAGTTTCTTACAGAGGTGCTGGGATTGAAGCACCTACCCATCAAACCATTTTCCCAGCTCCTCAAAACACTAATTTTTAATCTATTATTAGCATATGCAAGCATTTAAAATGTATGATGGTAAAAAACAAAATCTATTTGCTCAAACTGCTCTCCCTTAAGCACACAGTCACTGGATAATGAGCGGAGAAGAAAGATTCAGATTCCAAGGGTACAGGAAAGGAAAATCCCAGAATAATCTGCACACTGGGTAAACTGAGGACAAGAATATTGTGGTGACCGGCAACTGGACATCTAAATGGCGGCACTACTCCAAACCACCTCAAATTACCCTTCTCCAGCAACAGGAGGATGAAGAACTTCTGCAGAGAGCTGGGAACACTAGATGCTACATCAGGAGATAAGAGAGGAGCCTGTCCCATGTCTATCACCAGCAGACTGATGAACTGGACTAAGCTCCTCCATGAGGCTCATTTTGTTCACATGCAAAAAGTCACATGAAGTGATTTGAGGCTCCTAACTAGCCAGGAGTACACAAAGAGAACCCCAGAAAGGGACACTGAGATCTTAACTTTTAGGATTTTCTCTCCAGAATTTACCATCAAACCAGGTCACGGTTCTTAGGAAAGACACACTACCTGATTGTTTTCTGTGTGATTGTGTTTGATGTGAAAATTGAAGCCCTGGGTAATTACATTTAGTCTTTTCCTTTAATAACAGAGAAGGAAATCAGAACCACCTGTATAAAAGGGTGACAAACTGACACTGAAGGGGTATCCTGAAACCTTTCTTTGTGTTCTGTGAACAAATAAACAGGCTGATAAAACACAGCTGGCTTTTTTCCCTCCCCTCCTGATTTTATAAAGTCCATTTTGAATGGTGTCAATTGTTCACAGATACCTGGAGACCTGTTTCCTTTTGTGGGATAGACCTGCATCTGCACCAAGCTGCAGAAGGCATAGATATCAAGACACCCTGGTGGTTTGAGACCCAGTAAGAATGGACAAACCACAGAGGACTGCACTAGATGGAGTCTGACAGGCAATTCTTCCACCCACTGGTGCTGTTTCCCAAATGACAGGAAGAGGTTTTGTCTGGCTCAGCAGGTCTGTCATATGTCTGGCTACTGGATGTCAAGGCTTGAGGAAAGCACATGATTACTTCACTAGTGGTGAATCAACACTACAGAATATGCCAGACAAAAATGGAAGCCATTATATTATTTGGCTAAAGTAGAAGAGTGGGGGAATGGCCTAGAACATTTACTTTGTGAACCTGAAATTTGGTGAAATGAGAGCCAGGAACTGTGATCTCTGGACAAATATATTCTAAAGCAGCCTGACATGAAATTAAAATAGTGCAGTCCGTGGAAGAAAGACCCCTGTTGGCTAGGCCTTCCAGAGACTAAGGTGGAAGAAAGGTTGCAATATTTTAGAAACTCTTCAAAATAACTCCTAATTGGACTCTGCAGGACTGAGTCATGACAGAGAGCTTCTGGCTGCTGCCGGTGTGAGTACCGTGCTTCCGGCTGCTGCCGGTGTGAGTACCGTGCTTCTGGCTGCTGCCGGTGTGAATACCGTGTAGGGTTGTCCTTACTCCACATCCAGCAATGGTTTTGACTCTTCAGAGCTTTCCCATTCTTCTGGAACCCTCCACTCACTTCCTACTTTGCTCTTGGAAGGTTGCAACCCTTTTTCACAGAGGAAAGAGAAGTTCTCTCCTGGTGCTCCTCCACACACTCCTAAAAGTAGGACTCACTTTTGGAAATGTTCCCCTCTTCTCAAAAAAAAAAAAAAAAGTAATTGTTTCTTACAACTGTTTTCAATAAAAATTAAGTCAAAAATACAAAATGCTTACTATACATCGCAACAGGCCAGAAATCCTGACTGTCCCTCATTCTTCCATTATATTGTTAGTGTTTCAAACTCTGTTGAGTTTGCATAGTGCTCTCTCTCTCTCTCTCTCGCTCTCTCTCTCTCTCTCTCTCTCTCTCTATCTATCTCTCTCTCATCTCTCTATTTTCCTGTATCTTCAACCATTCCCCTTTCAATGTGGCTTTTCTGCATTATAAACACATTCAAACAACTCCTCTCCCCTCTCTCTCCCTATCTCACTCCTCCTCCTCCTTCTTCTTCTTCCTCTTCTTCTTCTTTTTCTTCTTCTTCTTCTTCTTTTTCTTCTTCTTCTTCTTCCTCTTCCTCTCTCTCTCTCTCTCTCTCTCTCTCTCTCTCTCTCTCTCTCTCTCTCTCTCTCATTTCACTACATAGACCAGCCTCATATTCACAGAGATCCACCCACTTCTGCCTCCTGAGTGCTAGGATTCAACGTGTGTGCTCCCACGCCTGGCCACGAGTCTCTCTGTTGAAACATGTTTCATTCTCTAGTCTCATAAGCTGTCGTTATGTCTCTTCCTCTTTCAGATGCTAACAGAACAGACTCCAAGTCTCTACCTGAGCTGGTTCTAAGCCCTGAGCAGCCCTGAGCAGCCCTGATCGCCTGTTCCTTCCACCTTTCCACACAACTTATTGGAACTCTTTTAGCAAGTTTACAAATGACCCACTTTATCCTTAGCCTGCCCAAACTCTTAATGCTGTCAGCTTTCTTTGCAATTCCACATTGTTCCTGAGTGTCCTGCCCTGAGTCATGGCCACTGGTCTAGCACAGACCATGTGATGAGCATTTGTGCATCCTACGACTCCCCACTAGCCTCCCTCAGCTTCCACTGCCCATCCAATAGCAAACATTGACGACTTTCTTTTGAACTTACTCTCAAATCTGGATGACACATTACACCCTTCTTTATCACAGGAAGTGTCACCTGGATGCCCCAGAATTCCTGTCTATGGTTCCTGACCTGACTTTGAGCTTCCTCCTGTTTGGACTTAACACCAACAATGCCATACATGTCTTCTTTCTTTCAGAAAATGAAAATCTTGTTTTAGTCTCTCACTGAAAATATCTGTGGCCTCCCTGTAATGCAGGTTGTACACTTGGGCCTTGGAAGCTCCATTGCAGACTGGCTGCCCCACTCCTGTCACAGCCCACCTGACTCACAACCCACAAATACATAAAGTACTTCGTCATTACCTGTGTTCGCACACACTGTCCCCTTTGCCTGAAGGATGACCTCATTCCATCTGCAGCTCACCTACTCACCTGTTAAAAGCCAGCTCAACTATTATTCTGAAAAGGCCTTCCTAGCTTCTCACAGGCTATTCTGCTCACTGCTGGGTTCAGTGTCCCCATGACCCCTTAGACTCCCTTCCGTGGAGCCATTACTATGGTAGTTTTCCCTCTTATACACTGTCTTCCTTACTAGATCAAGAGCTCTCAAGCGAAACATCGCATCTTCTTCAGTTCCGTATCTTCATTACCCACCTTGCTTCTCAACTAATAAATTCTCGTCAGATGTATATAAATGGGAGATGTGGTTTTAAAAATATGGCAGAAATAAGCAAGAACAGAATGAACCTAGGGAAAGGACACATTCTGTCCTAGCCACAATTCCTAGAGATAGGTACTCAAGTAGATAAGAGGAGGAAATAAGGCCACTTCCCAGGGACTCATAAAAGCCTCCATTCTAATCCTTTAATGCGTTTCTTGCCATCACTAGAAGAGGAAGAAAAGCCTTAGAAAGTGCAAAACTCTGTCTTCTTCTGTCTCTCATTTCACACTGCTCCGGTGCCACTTTTTAGTCCTCTTTCAGGACCAGGGGACCAAGCTCGATCATACTGTCACTGTTTTACTACAGACATTCAAAGTAGCCTGAAGCCTGGTGCCTAAATTAAATTTGAGTGTTGCTAAGCGATATCAGGCTTCACAAACAAGAGTCAAAGCTAGCCTTGGCATGCTGTGCTCGCATCTTTGGCATATAGAGGTCTTGAGAAGTATCATATTTGGGAAGAAGGAATGGGAATATAAAATTATTTTAACCCCATCTTATAAACCTTCTATTCTTATCACAGCTAGGCATACGTTTGAGGTGACCAGCCCTGATGATTCTGTTAAGTTGTTTCTGCTCCTTAACAAGTCAAAATATATTATTCAGCTTGTGTTGGTCTAACTGCTAAATAAAGTCACCAGCATAGAATTATTCACCTGGGTTTGTACTTTTCTTAGACAAATAGCAGGAAGCTCATGCATGCAAAAGACCAGCCAAGACCAGACCTTGACATTTTCTAGTGCCTGTTGCCAACCAAGTTCAAATGGAAGCACTGGACTCCCACAAGATGAAGTGAGACCTTAAAGAATCCATTTATAGAAGCCCTTGAGTCCAGAGGAACTTTCCTCAGCTCTCTTGTGGAAGTCACAGTCACCCCGAAATCTACTATTAACCTCTTCGTCTTACATAAATTTATGTAACTCAAGCTTCTGCAGGAGTAAACCATGGGGCAGGAGCTCCCTTTAAGGCTAGCCTACAAGAAAGAGAATCAAAACAATTATACGCTATAGAGCCAACTTTTATCCAGTATTTTCTATGATTTAAATGTCAAGGCAGCTTGGCAGTATGAGTATGCCAAAACTGGAAGAAGAAGAAGAAGAAAAAGAAGAAAATGTCAGTCTTAAAAACATTGATGTTGTTTATTTACCACCTGTCTTGGGTTCCAAATCTCTTTAACCATGTTGGCAAAAGAATTTGTATTCTGAAGGATGTTGTGATTGGTACAGCTACAAGGAGGTGCAGGTGCGTCCCTATCTGCTGATGGTGAGTGCTAATTAATGGTATATGACAAGAAAGGGGTGGGCTGAAAATGTAAAGCAAAATCTACTGAGAAAGCAGCCATGCAGAAAAGCATAGGACTGGTTTAAGTCCCCGCTGTAATTATTATCTACACATCTTAGATTCTTTCTTTTTTCTTTCTCTTTTTTTCTTTATTTCATTTTTATATAAGTTTTGCTTTGTGTCCTGTAAATAGCCTTGAACTTATTACATGGCTCAGGCTGACTTCAAACTCACCATAATCCTCCTGCCTTAGCCAAATGTTGGGGTTATAGGCATGTACCACTGTGCTTGGCTATTCATCTGGTCTTTATGTCTTATTTCTACAACTATAAACTGTTCTTACTAATGATTTACTCTGTACATAAGCTCTGGAAGGGATAAACTAGGATGCAAATGACATCTCATTACAAAAGGAGCATCCCTAATTTAAAAATTCAAAACTTGAAGTGGTCATTATCTAAAACTTTTTGAATATTATAGTTATGTGACTAGTGGAAAAGTCCATACATGACATCAAGTGATAGGTCACAGCCCAGCCCAAACACAGATGCACTCAAAATATTGCATAATCAATCACCTATTGTGTACAAAGACTATGTATGAAATGAATTCCCTATTTCGATTTGAGTCCCATCCCCAATATATCTTCTTATCTATCTGCAAATAGCCCAAGATAAAACTCAAAATGAGTAACAATAAGAACAATTTAATGTATTTTCATACAAACGCTGAACTTCTCTTGCAATAACAAAAATAAAGAGCTCAGAGATGCTTTACTGGTCATATCCTGGAGAGAGTTAACGAAGCCAGACCCATCAGCAAAATGGAAGCTTGTGGGTAAAGACTTTCGATACTCTCTCATTTCCAAACAGGTTGAGAAAATCCTTTTTGCAGAGCCTTTGACTTGAGCATGAATAGGCTCAGACCCAAGTGTAAGTTCAAGAAAATGGTTTGACAAGAAAACTGGGGGGGGGGGGGGGGGAGACAGTCACGTTCTGCTCCAGTCACTTGTGAGTCTGACCCTTAGGATCCTGTCCTGACTCTGAGTGCCACTGAACTGAGAGACCAGTGATGTAGGGCTCCATACCTGGAAAGTCAGGCTTTGAAACTGTTATTAATAAAGGAAATGCTGACCTCCACCCCCAGCCCACCCCCGAGACATTTATAGAAAGGTTCCATGGCCTTAAAGCTATGCCAGACACACCGTGAGAAGCAGATAGCCAAGAAGAAAGGATGCCAAGAACAGAAAAAGCACCCTGAGGTCTGATTAAAGTGCATGCAGGGCCGGGGAGGTTGGCTTCTGCTTTTCCCTTAATGAACTATCAATCCTTCGTAGGGTCTTTGAACACATATCCATTTGGCTCTGAGTGTCTCAGTGAGTCACGCATTGGTGATATCTTTTTATAGTCACCTCGGAGAATATTCTCAGGCTAGTAAGTCAATGGGATTCTGACAAGAAAGAACAGGAAGAAGCATCCTTTCTGAGTCAAACTATCCTACCCATGGCCCCCTTTGAAGTCAGGATGGATTCAATAACAGTCTTTATCACTAGACACTGGACTTGCCAAAACAATATTTTAAAGGTGCTAGAGGAAGAACTGTATAAGTCTTCAATGAGTAAAGAAAAAGAACCCACAAATGCCCTACTAAACATAAGCACATGGTTGTCAATGACAAGTTTTTGAGCCATCTCCTATGGTGCATCCACCCGGTCAACCTGGCCTTGTCAAATGGTATGTGAATCTGTATTTCTGACTATATGAAAGGAGTGTGTGTTTAACTGTCACTAGATCTTCTGTGGCTTAAGGCATAACCCTTGTCCAAACCAGAAAAGTAGTATCTGTTATTTCGTGCCAAGTGTGAAATGTATGGTAAGCAGTCTCATCATGCTTGCTGCTTAAACGTTGTTGCCCCAGCAGAGAAGCATTTCCTGGCCAACAAATAGCGAGTGACTGCCCGGATTCTAAGCAGGGCTTCCTCCACTCAGGACAGCTTCAGCCAAAGCGAGTCAGTCACTCCTCCTCCCTCCAACCCACTACCAATGAGCTGTCCAAAGCGAACTGGACCAAGAGTCCCACAAAGACAGGGATCCGATCCAGGGAGGGGAAATGCTGAACTCTGAAGCTATCCCTGCCAACCTAGAGAACAAGGTTCCTTTTCTAACTTAGTTCACTGTCATCAAAGCAAGTCTTCCTCATCAAAGCTCAGGCTTCGAGCCTACCACCCTCCGGAGGATGCCTTCTTATCTGATTAGATAGGCTATTATGCTAAATATTCAGTCACCCAGTACTGGCTGTGTGGGTGTGTGGGATAAAATCTTCATGAACACGCCTTCACGGGGTCATTTGTTTAATTTCAATCCTGCAAAATGTAAAAATAGAACGAGCGCTGTGAGGGGTTGAGGCTTGTCAGCTTCAGCGCCCAGCCTTCCAATCACAAAAGCCATGCTGTTCTGCTGGCTCGATAGCTCCCTCCCTCCACCAGAGGGAAAAGTGGAGAGAGAAGACCTGGCAGTGAGGTGCTGGTGCGGCTTGCTTCCACTATCTCTGTTCTTTTCACTTCTTTGGCTTTTCCACGCACATCCTTTCTGCTCTCGTTTCTCCGACACCCTTCCTCCCTTCCTTCTTTCATTGCCTCTATATGCCATTTTCCTTCCCCTTCTCCTCCCATGCCTCCAGCACCTTCATCTGAGCTGCTCTCTGGTCTTCCAAAGCAGCCTTCTCCAGATGTGCTGGGTCTCACACACCTGTCTAAGAATTGCACCCCTGCACCCCAACATCTACCCTTAGCTCATTCCTTATCCCTTCCTCTAGCCTCTTGAGAGCCCAGACTCTCAAGATGCCTAGAAAGAGGACACTTCTTCTGAGAGCAATCAGACTGAATGGCAGATGAGCTGGAGGAGCTGTCTTTTCATACTCTCTCCTCTAGATAAATATGTTCAGTATTCAATGAGTGTAGCAGTGCATGGTGGGAGGGGAGCAGGCAGGTGGTACCTCATTGGTCTTGTGTTCTGAACAAATTGATTTTCCTGAAGGCTTTTAACAAGCTAAAGGCTCAACTGGCCCTTGCCGATTCTGAGCCCCGAAGTCTACCACCATCTCCCAGTTAATCTTATCCTGGCTCAGAGAGGAGAGTCAACTCCTCAACTAGAAACCCTGGAGCTTTATCAAAGCCACACAAGGGTGCTGAGAGGAGAGATGCTTCCTGCTTTGTGCCTTCCTGCTGTCTGACCAGGTTTCAAACTAAGAGAATCAATGTAAAACTTGTTCACATCTGCTATTATATATAGCTGGTGAGGTAAACTCATCTTTTGGCTCCTTCAGCATGCCTCCCTAAAGGCAAAACTTCACTGTTGATTTGAGGAAAGGCTGAGAGAAAAGGTGACGAGCAGATCACTAATTCTTTGGTTCAACCAAACTAACCCACTAGAACATAAATTCTTTGGAGTTAAGGGCTATCTTATAGATCTATACACCAATCTCCTGCCATGTTTCCTCCGTCTAGTAAATTCTGTTTTCACACATGTACACTGAGCTGTTGGCATGTTAAGATGACGCTCCAATGTGTTTCTCCAGGGTCTCATTTCCCAAGATGTGTCCCTTCCTCTGCTGGCTATGACCCCACTTTCCTATCCCTCACCTCTTTAGTAACATCTGTTCATTGTGGCCGTGCAGGGCTCACTCAACAGCTACAAAGAAAATGGGCTCCTGGGGCATGTTTTGGATTCCAGAGCCTTACACACCAAAATAAAGGGCACATGGAGTGTGGCAGTCAAAAGATAAATGCCTTATCTCTGCTTTGTGTATATCGGGGTGTTAAATCAAATAAGAGATCTATTAATTTTATTATCATTTCGAGAATGACTACATTTGTGGTGAATGTGGTCACCAGTGTATCAATCCACTGGTGCAAAGTGGAGAAAGGGGAGGAAGAGAAAGAAGATTCCAATCAAGCAGAAAGATGCTTGGAGACTAAAACAAGAAGAGCATTAACTATGGCAAACCCCGAAAGTAAGTACCCCCTTTATCAGGACATGCACAGCAGATGATCATTTGTAGCAGAATTGTAGACAGCAGCCCAAAGCCACGAACAGCTGGGAAGTACATGCCACCTGTGCAGAAGCAAAGCCAGTGGGTTGCAGCTGGAGCCCAACTGCTGCCTGGGGTAGTGGGGAGACAAAGCTGATGATTTCAGCCTTGTCTACAGACTGCAGATGCTGAGATGGGAGTCTATGTACACCAAACTGATCTTTGAGGACATTCCATGATGGCTGCAGTTTTAGAGCAAAGGTTGGGTGACGGCAGCAGGAACCGACAGCATCTCCTTATAAAGATGTGATTTCATTCAAGATTTGTGATCCTTGAAGACAGCTGATCAAGCAGCCATCATTTGGCAAGCACATAGGACGCCAATGTCACACCGAGATTCTACAGTGGCATCTAGTTTCAGCCACATTTAGATCATTTGCTCATAATACTTGAATTGGAACACTAATTCCAGAGCCCAGCCTCAAATCTACAGACTCATCCCAACTTTTGAGTATAGATAGTAGGGAAACCAGAACTTTCATACAGTTTTATGAGACCCTGAATCACTTTGATTCTGGCAAAACCATCCATCCAAGTTGCAGGTTGACAAAGAGCTTCAGAGAAGGTCACTAATTGAGTCAAGAGATCTCTCTCTCTCTCTCTCTCTCTCTCTCTCTCTCTCTCTCTCTCTGATGACCTCCTCTGAATCAGCAAAGGCAACTTACAACAAGATCTGAGAAGCCATGAAGCTGGCCTGGATGGGATAATAGGTACACATAAGAGATACAGTCTTCAAGTGAAGAACACTGGTGGGAGGCACAGTTGGAAAAGGGGGGAATAAGTGTTCTCCTCAGTCAGAGAACAAGACTAGATTGCTCAGGAAGAATCCACAGGCCTGTGCATTGCCACCCAATCTTATAAATGCTAGGTAAGAGGTATTTTTGTATTCTGATGCTTTCCAATGAGCTTCTATATCAGATTAGAGCCGAAGAGGGCCCTGGAGGAGACGGAAATGCAGCATTTTCAATTTGCATCCAATATTGAATGTCCGGAATTTACATGGAGGGGCTCCAGCTAAGTTCTGCCCCGCCTGGAAAAGCCCCAATGCAGGAATGTGGCCACATCGTCGGTGTTGACAAGAGCTAGCTCAGCCCCCTGCACCAATTTCTTTGTTTTTGCCTGGAGTGGGTGGGAGTTTTGCATCTGCTGCTGTCATGAAAACATTTGTTTTTCATTTTTTACAAGCCTTTAGAAAATTATTTTTTTTGAGGGGGGAATATCTAGGGAATCTTCCAAGCATATGTGATATGTACAGTGCTGGACCTGGGGTTGAGCTATCTATTACAAACACAGCCCAAATCACAACCTGAGTGCATGCCATCGACTGTTTGGTCCTATGCTACCTTGAAGGCACAGGCACCCTCTTGAGGAGTTCGGTGGAGGAAGAGGTTTCTCCAGGTTTGTGGTTGGCTGGCTGATAGGTTCAAATAAGTCTGGACCCTAACAACTTTATTCTACTGACAGCACCTTCTCGCCTCTCCACCTGCACAAGCCAAAGCTGTACTTTTCCTGGAAGGAGAAAGGACTCCATGAATTCCTGGGTCTAAGTCAAGGAACCTTTCAATTGTTAAGCCATCCTCCCCCACCCCATGAAGGAATTAAAAAAGCTGAAGTTCCCCCAGTCTCAGTAGTTACCCTTTGGTTGGGTACTTTGTCTTTCTACCAAGTCTGGAAGTTGAGTCGTGCTGGAATAGGGAGTGTGAGCTGGATAAGGCAGCCGGGTAGAATGAGCTCTGCCCAGAACAAGGAAAGCCAGGGTCCCCAAGTTCAAAACTTTTGCCAGAAACATAGGGAGACACAAATACAAGCTCCACACCCCAGTCTTCCTCTCTCCACTTGCTCTGTGCACATCTCCAACACTGAATGAAGAAAGAAGCCAGCTGGCCACCTCCGGAAATTGATAGAGGCGACCTATCTCAGTGGTTTCCTGGAGACACCAACTTTGGGTGTTAGGACATACAGCCGGGCCACAATCCATGTTAATAGCTTTACTATGCCCTCTGGCAACTTCGAGGCTGGACTAAGAAAGCTGGGAATGAAACAATTTCCTCCCACCCCCACCCCAATATTCTCCCCAGTTCCAGAGGGCTCCCTCATCATCAGTCTGGCTCCCAGGTGCATGCATCCTGGGACTCCCGGTATGTCACGCACGAAGTTCTTACCTAGGTCTGCTGGGAAAGCTGTTCATGTGGACCCCAGGGCTGGGTGCGTAGCGGTCAGCGGCTTCCAGGACACACCAGCTGCTGGCTACTGCTCAGCACATCTCCCGTGGGCCTGGCTTTGCAAACAGGAGAGCCAGTCCCATCTGGAGCAGGGGAGCAGTGGCGCGCAGCCTTTGGACTCGCTGACCAGTGCGTTCGGTCCAGTTGGAGGTACCTCCAGCAGGTGAGCGTGGTGGCGGGTTCAGGGTCCCTCTGCGCCCTGGGACAGCTTTGGGAGCGATGAAGGCGGGGACGCGCGGCGCGAGCTAGTGGAACTCCCCTGCCGGCGCGCTCTCGGCTCCCGCCGTCTGGGTGGCTAGGTGTTACCGCAGCGCGATCCCTCTTTCTATATATATCCACAGCCCCCTCCCAGCGCGCAGCGTGTTGGCTCGGTGTCGTCCCCGACTGCACCTAGGTGGTTTCCGCTCTCCCGCCTCTGTCCCTCTCCGCTCTTCTCCCGCTCTCTTCTCTCTCCTCCCCTTGCTCCCCCTCTCTGGGAGAAGTCTGGGTTCTCCCGGTATTGCCTAGCTCCTGACACTTAGCACTGCAGTGGAACTCCGTACACGACCAGGCGGTTCCTTTAAAAACCAACAGCTCGGTTCAAATCAGAGCATCAACTTAGTGCAGAAACCAACGTCAGAAGTGCCACTGACCTGTGGTTAGGAGGAGAGGGCAGCCTCTCTTGGAACCGGATGGCAGTATTTCATGAGAAGCTGTAGGAAATGGTGCTGCAAAGAAGCATGGCAGAAGTCCACAGGTGACCTTCTGAATCTTCAGGACAGTGTGGCATCCTGACTGACTAGTATTAAAATCAAGTTATTAAAGCCAAAGAGTTGTTAAGTTTGAAGTTCTCAATCAACACAATAAGAAACCAGAAGTTCAGAGAGGGTCATTTACTGCCAGGAAGACACAGCTAGCTAGAAAAATCCAACCTGAGTTCTAAGGTTGTTGGAGGCAACCACATCCCCACACCTGAAAAAAAAAAGTGCTTATCTGGGTCTGAGTGTGAATGTGACCCTGGACGTCCCCGTGCAAAGTCCGTCCTCTGGGAGCTGGCTGAACCTATACGGTTGATGGTTTAACATGGTCTCTCACCAAAACAGTTTCTAATTACCTCCATCACTTCTTCCAAGAAGACCAGGAAGGATGACAGCCACCAAAGGTGAAGCCACCTGCGAGAGTAAAGTGACAAGCCCCTTTCAGTTCCAGGCCTTCGGACATCCAGCTAACAAGATGAGTTTCAGAAAACCTCCATTGTCCACTCGTTATTTTCTACCCTTCCTTCCACCTGTCAAGTCATCCTGACCGTCCTCTAACACAAACATTGTCATATTATCCACAAAAGAGAGTGTGCCCTATTTGCTTCTGAAAAGTACTCTCCGGCAGCAGGAGCTCATCAGCAAAGCTCTCTGTCTGCAGCATTAATTTCTCTTTCTTGGAAGATGCTACCTCCAGCAGAAACCTCTTGCTCACAAACATCCCTCTTGGGCAGTAACCTGGAATCCCTCAGCTCTGTGGCAGCTGGGCTCCTGAGCATAGATTCAATCCTATGGACACACTAGCCAAGTTGATCTCTTTAGGGAAGGTTTGATAACTGTTCCCCCATTATAGACACTGTGATCACTCACAGAATAAGGAAATCGGCCCTGGAATTACACTATACACCAAGAGCCACGCCATTATCACCTATGGCCTTTGAGATGCAGGGCACAGGAGCGGAGATTGAATTCTGAGTTTCAAATGGAAGAGTTGATCTACAGGATCCCTGGACTCCTGGCTCAGTTAGTTTATGACAGTGGCTGTGGATACAGGACAGCAGAGGAGATCAAGACACAGGAGAACATATGTGTCACTTCTGGGAATTTAAAATGAAATCCTCGTGAATAATATATTACTTTTAACCTCTTTCTCACAGGTTACCAGATGTGCCACCCTGTGAAAGCTCCTTAACTTGATCAAGTCTCATAAGGTTAACATAGCTACTCCAGGTCATCTGGCACATGATAAATGGAAACTACATTTTAATTCCCTCCCTTCTCTTTCTACACTGTTCAAAAGCTCTCCTGTAGAGGTATCCCCACCTCAGCCCAATCACCCATGGTCTTGTTCATCTTCTCCTTAAAATCTTGCTATACCAATTTGGTTAATTTAACTGGATTTACACATTTTACACATTTTCTGTTTCTCATTCAGAAAAAACACACTAGTCACGTTGATGTTGTCGTTGTTGTTGTCTTATGGTGCCAGGGATCTGACTTAGAGCCTCGTACATTCTAGGTGAGTACTTTAGCACTGAGCTGTGTCTCCAGTCCTTACTCTACACACACCAGAGAGGCAGAACACTACTATTCTAATTCTCTTGCACTTATTTTATCTAAATCTGAATTCCATAAGCTGAGGCATGTGTTTCCATGTTTTAAGCTCTTGTCAAACCCACAGATACAGCCATCACTTGTTGATCTAGGAGGTCTAGAGAGGATGGATGTCAGCTTTCTCATTTTACAGCCCAGAGCAGACTTGCATACACTGATAAAGCTGGGGTAGCAGTTGTCCCTTATTTCTTTGTCTTTGCAGAGAATGAAATATTTCTCGACATCTGTTCTATGTAGGTTTTTTTTTTTTTTTGGCAGTATTAATAGACGGCACTCAAGCAAATGGTACTACAACTGATCGAGTTTGAAAAACCATGAGTTAAGCACCCTTCAGCCTTCCCTGCTTTGACGCAGAGCCTGTCTCAGAGGGCTTTGGGGCTATAGGATTGTGGATAGAAGTGTGGGCTAGAAGTGGTCATGTCTCACTGAAAATTATCTCATCTCCATTTCTCCGTAGCTGCAGGATATTGGACAAGCTGCTTACCCTCTTATACTTCAGTCCTTTTCATTTGTAAAGTCAACATGATTCCACTGGATAGAAACACGATTCGTCTCAAATCCCTTAACTGAGCAAACCCTCCAAAATTCTAGTCATCACGGGACTGGAGAGAGGGCTCAGCAGACGAGAGCACTCATGGCTCTTGCAAGCAACTCAGGTTGGACTGCCAGCACCCAGATGCTTGTTCATAACTGTCACTCCAGTCCCAGGAGACCTAACACCATCTTCTGGCTTCTACGAGCACTGTGTACAAGTGATGCCCATGCATCCTGCAGGCCAAACCATCCTACACACACAAATAAATAAAATTCAAATCTCTAGTAGCCTTGGGAGGACTGATAATAGTGACGTGGAATAGCCATAGCATACAGCTAAAGCTCTGTGACACCAACGCAGAGGTTTATGGTCATAAAACTGCTGTAGGAAGCCTGCCTTGGACGTTCAAGGACCGCTGTGCTCCCCAGTGCTTGAAGGAAATGAGCAACAGTTTGAGTAAGCTCAGAAGTATCTCTGTAGTGCATATTTCTGCACACGCTCAACGAATGAGCAAGAAGACTATTACTCATTTATATACTAAAAGCTTCCTTTAATTGCGCAGCTACAAAATACCAGGCACTGTTCTTGGTGATTGGTATTCATTATCTGTCTACACCTGGATCTTTCTACATTATCTTAAAATTTTTTTTAAAAAAATTCGGGGGGCATATGTATATGTGGGATGTGTGTGTGTACTTGAACACCTGAGTGTGTGTGTTGTGTGGCACATGTATATGTAGATGCACAGATCTGTGCATACATAAGCTGAGACTGGGGAGGATATCAGGTGTCTTCTTTCTATTCCCTTGAGACAGGGTCTCTCACTGAAACAAAACCTTCTTGTTTAGACTAGGCTGGCTAGCCAGCAAACAGCCAGGATCTGTCTGTCTCTGCCTGCTAACTGAGGTTTGAGGCACTGGCAGCTATGCCTAGCTTTTTATGTGGGTACAGGAGATTCTAACTGAGGGCTTCCAGCCTGACAAACAGGTGCTGTTATTTGCTGAACCATCTCCCCAGCTCCCTTTCTCTTTACCAGTACTTACAGAAGAGGCTATCCACACCCTCATTATCAAAATTTTAAAAGCTAAAGTTCAGAAAGTTTATGAACTGAGAGGCCAAATCAATCCAGGGATACAATTAGCAATTGCCAGTCTCGCTGGGGTCATTTCAGTGTGAGGGAAGAGTGGGTAGGTCACACACTAAAACCTACTATATGGGACACAGTGGGCACCGGAAAAAAGGGCCATCTTACTGGGGTCATTTGGATGAGATGCTAATTGATGCCCAATTAAGTAAGAAGTGGGACAGAGAAAATTATTTTCTGAATTGTCTCCCATCAGGGTCCCACTGGCTAGATCCAGTCTGCCTGCCTAGCACTTCCATGAACAAGCCCATGAACAAGAAACACAGCATCTATGAAAGGACAGAAAGGGTTGTTTTGGTTTGTAGAATTAGAGTTAACCTTGGGGCCTCACATACACTAGGCAAGCACCCTAGCACCAAGCTATATATCCAGTAGAAAAGATAATTTGTATACATAGAGAAATGAAAGAATAATTTTCTTCCTGCCTATAGCCAGGTGTGTGGAATGTGAATGGTGAATTCACATGAGCTCTTTCACCCCTCAGCATCCTTCTAGATCTCTCCTCACTTCCTTGCCTTCCATCTACAGTGAAGAAGCCACATTTGTGGTAAAGATGAGACTTCAGGAAGGAGGCTGCTTCTCTGTGACTAATGGCCTTCTATCCATCCTGTGCCCTTTCCCTGTGGCCTCCCTCTGGTATCCACTAGAGAAGAATAGGGCCAGCTGCACGAGGCCAGAACCCTAAGGGCAGCCACAGACAACTCCAACCAGGCTATTTCCTTTTCCTGTGGGATTTGGAGAGAGACCAAGCTAATAAAGGAAAAAGGCAGAAGCATAAAATAAAGAGAGAGAGAGAGAGAGAAACTAAAGCTTTGCTATTTCCCCCCAGGAAAGATATAAACAAGTAACTTGTGACATCTGCATGACTGAACTGAAGACTGGACAAAACTACTCAACTGTGTACCTTCTGCAACTGGAGGGGTTTCTGGAGCCCTGTTCTGAAACATCTGTATTGTGGATCCAGTTGCACATGTTTATCTTAGGGGGCTGGCATGGAGGTGAATAAAGTGTCTACTTTTCATTTTATTTTTTTTTATTATATTTATTTGGTAGAGGCAGCTATGTGCGTGCTTGCGTGTGTGCATGCGTGCGTGTGCGTGTCCGTGTGTGTGTCCGTGTGTGTGTGTGTGTGTGTCCGTGTGTGTGTGTGTGTTTGCCCACCCTCCTGTTGCACAAACATGGCATACAAGTGAAGGTAAGAGGAAGACTTGCCTAAGTCTCGGGCATCCAACTCAGGGCAGCAAGCTTGGCAGCAAGCGTCTTTACCTGATGAGCCATCTTGTCCACTCCAACCTTATTCATGATCATAATATATAACGTGTTGTACAAATTGCTACTAACACAAGATTTTCTGTAATCTTTACATTAATCCTGTGAGATGAGCTTACTTATCCTCACATTATAGAAGAGAATTTGGAGTCTTAACGAAGGTTAAGTGGGCTGCTCAGAGCTATGCAGTAAGTATAAGACTCAGGAACAGGATCTGTACTACGTGACAATAGTGTCCCACTGAACCTGCCGTTTTGCACGTAGCTCGTCAAACACATGCTCATTAGCAAACAATCTTGGAAATGGAGTGAACACTTCTGTCTTTTATGTGAAGAAACTGAGGTACAAACTGCCTTGATATGATCTCTAGAAAATAACGGTTATGTCTTGGATCCTGTGTTCGTTGTATCAGTCCATCAGTAGTAAATAGACACTTTTGGATTAGCCACAAATGAATTGTATATTCACACTACTCTCAAGAATCAGAAGACACATCACTCTGTAGGGAATGTCCCTGGAAAATTACCATACCAAGCCAATCACCTGAAAGGTCAGAGCCCCAGCAGGAACCCAAGAACTCACGGGGTTTCCAGCCATCAGAAGGGATTTCCAAAACTACATTTCCCCTGCACTGACTCTCTCAAAGGATTGATCACTGTTTAGCCTGTGCAGAAAAACACAGTAAGGTTAAAAGAAGGACAGGAACAAGAGCATACACTTAATCCAACACTTGGGAACTCAGGTACCACTAGAAGTGCTTTGTGTCTGATTTACTTACTCAAGTATGAGTCACGCTAGAAGTTATCACCTCCATTTTGCACGTGAGGAAATGAGACTCAGAGGTGAAGTCATTTGTCCAATGTGACAGAGTTAATGAGGACAGAACTGAGATTTAGACTTAGGGAGTCTCCTGCCAGAAGCACTAATCAAGGCTTGCCAGGCTATCAGTACACTCACGCTCACTGGAGCGTACAACACACACACACACACACACACACACACACACACACACACACACACACACACACACCTGCCTCTACCAAGCAAATAATAAGGAAGGTCCTGGAAGCACCTTCCAGAAAGGACCATAGAGGCTCTGAGTCAGTACCCATATCTGAGGGAGGGATGCTCCAGGACCATCCACACTCTGAAACTGGACCGTGCCCAGGCACTTGGCTCTTTCCCTCTGCCCACCTCTCCGCCAGCATCACCAGCTGCCCCTTGTCAGCCCAGCACAAAGGAAGGCCAGATTGGCTGGGGGAGGGGCAGCTCTATCCCTCTTGCCAAGTAGGGAACTTCTCTTCCCTTCCCCCTCCTCCTGGGAGCTCCCATCTACCCTGTGTCACCAGCTTTTTGTGCTTTGCAAAGCCTCCTTTCAAGGGAGGGAAACAGGAGTCAGTCCCATGAGCCAGGCCTGTGAATCCAACTGGGGGCAGTTTCTCTGGCTCTGAGTAGAGAATACTGTGTGCTTCCACAAAAATCCATCCCTGTCAGAGGCCGGGTCAGAAAGGGACACATCACCTCAGGAGGATGGGAATGGTTTCTATTCTCTTCTCTTTCCCCACTGTGTGTCATGGCCCATTGTTGAAGAAATAAAGATAAAGTAGGCAATGGGAAAAGACACTGCCCAAGGCGGTGGATAAATATAAGCCTGGAGCTCTGAAGGCTCACCCTTCTGTCCAGAGAGCCAGAGAGCATTACTCAGTTTGAAGCTAATTCCCTCCTTTAGGCACCCCATGTGCTCACCTCTAACCCGGGAGAGTCAGGTTGAGTGAGGCCTAGGAGGTCCTTTCCACATTGTTTAAAGCAGAAAGACTCCTCAGCTGGAGCATTCCCCAAGGAGAGGATTGGGAGGGATTGTAAGCGGCTATTAACACTCTGAGCTCTCACTTCCGAAGCCTCACCTCGCCACCACTGACCGATGTTGAGCCCACCTCCAGAGATTTCCGGGTCAAATTCTCTGCTCCTGGGAACTCCAAGGATCTCTTTTTACTCAGCATGGCCAGTGCTAAGGTTCAGGGCTCTGAGAAATATCCTGTTCTGGCATCACAGTCTGTCAGCTGAGCTATATTTGCTTCAAACCTTAGTTAGGGTTGGGCCTTCGTGGGCAGGGCTGTGCCTCTGAGCTGCATCCTTCTCAAGGCTGGAGTGGGTCTTCCTTGACTTTCATCTTTTGAACAATACAAAGCAAGAAAATAATGACATCATATAGGGTGTCAGGTAGTTTAGCTCAACTAAGTTTTGCCCTATGAAGCGTGTCCCAGCACAAATGGGTCAGACCCCAACCCAAGTCTGGCTTCAACTCCACTACTGAGAGTAGCAGCTGCTTTAAAAGCTATTTCCCTTGCAGCACGTTTATAAAAGCCTCTCCTTGGCTCTTACTTCCTCTAGCCTAAAAGAAATAAGACAAGATCTAAAAGACATCAGGTTGAGGCTAGAGAGATGGCTTAGTCCATGAACTTGCTCCTCAGAAATTACATAAAAAAAATGCATGGTTGTAAATGCTTGTAATCCCAGCTCTCAGGCGATGGAGTTAGGTATTTCACATTTAAATGTGTTTAATGAGCCAGGAGTTGTTTGGTGCTGTATTCTCAAAGCATACTGATAAGAGTTTTGTCTTTGGCCAGTTTCCTGTGTAATACCTTGCATCTCGTTCAGGGGTTATGACTGCCTTGGTTCATGCAGGCTGTTGTAATAAGATGCATGCGTAGCTTTATGAATGATGGGGATTTATGTCTCATGGTTTAAACCAGGTGAAGCACCAGCAGACTCAGTGTCTGGAGAAGGTTGCTGGTTCACAGAGGGAAAATTCTAGATACAGCCTTGCAGGGTGGAAGCGGCGAGACAGTTCTCTAGGGTTTCTTCCATGAGGCACTAATCTTATTCAGAAGGTCTCCACACCCGTGGCCTAATTACTACCTAACGGCAATTATCTTTGGGTTGGTCTCTCAACATGTGAATCTTGGCAAAACAGACATAAGCACTCAGATTGTCCCGGTGTGACGTCTCTCCTGTAGCTATCCTAAGAACAGACTGAATCTGGCTCCCATGGCTGTGGATTGCCTATTCAAGCAGGTCTGATAGAAAAAAAGGCAGTGATTGCTATGCAGGCCTGGCCAGAGCAGTGGTGGATCATAGGAACAGCCCATCAGCCATCACCTAGTGTATAACAGAGAGACTGCAGTGTGGGGGAGGGCCTCGTGAGTCTCTGGCTTCATCACAATGCTTACAGTCTTCCTGGGTTTCTTGGTCATTCCCATTGCTTCTGATCCACGGCTTTGTTCAGTCTACATCTTTCCAAGACTCTACTCTTTGTGCACAGTATTTTCTTTCTCACTATCCACAAAAGCGGCAGTGATGCGTGCGGGTCTTTCATTAACTGGGCACAGAAAATTTGCCTGCTGTTTATCCCATACAGAGTAAAGCCACTCACTGCAGTGAGAAAAGAAAGGGGGGGTGGGGGAGTCTCTTAGAGGATTCTGGGGTGTGTCTTTTCCTGTTAATATGCCTTCAAAAGAGACATTTAACCTGGAAAAAAAATAATCTTTAAAATCCCAAGAGTATAGAAATGTCCAGGGTTACACTAAGAGCTTCACTTCTAATTTCATTAAGGCATCGATGACCGGCTCTGCATCAACGGCCTATTTTCCTTGTTGAGGTTCTGGCATATTTTATGCTCCCCAAAGGATCATTTTGCTCTGGAGACATAGAGTCATGGAAGATAATAATTCCAGCGGACAAATGGGAGGAAGCAGCGATAATAAATATCCCCACTAAAAAGAGCCGAAAGGAAGTAAAAGCTCGGGGCATCTCTGGAACACCAGCTGCTTGGTAATAAAGGTGATGATACCGGAGCTCCTTGGCCAAGCTGCAAAAGCATCCTTCAGTTACAGGTGTCAAAGCCTGAGTGTCTGGCCCTTCTTTATGGCCACCATTTAATATGCTGCAGACGTTGGTTCGTCTGTTCGCAGGGCAGACACAATACCTGCTCTCTTTGCATTCCCCAACACTCCCTGTCCCAAAGCCTATTTCCTTCTCAGTTTTCTCTTAACCCAACCCTGCCTATTCCCTGTGCTCTAAAGGGAAAATGGCCGTGCTTTCTAGGAAGGTCTAAATAATTGTATCTGTGCTCACTGGGGGCTGCCCCGTTCTGTACGAGGACTGTGATTATAGAAACAATGGTAAAGAAAGGGAACTATTTCCTTCTTCATTCAGTTGTACTTGTTGACAACACAGTTGAGAATTTTCGGGAAGACTGGAGCTCCTGAAGGAATCTGCAGATGGATGGTGGTGCTGAGAGAGTACAGAATTATAGAGGAGTGAACGTAATGGAACAAGAAAGGATCACAAGGGTTTGTAAACCATCCGACGGGGGAGAGGAGAAGGAGAAGGGACATTGCTGGGAGTTAGGAGAGTAGTAGAAGCAGAGAAAGGCAGAGAGAGAGAGGAGAGAAGTAGAGGCTGACCATGAGAGGGGGAGAAGTGGGGAAAGGGAAGGGGGAAGGGAAGAGCCCAAGAGGGCAAGAGAGAACAAGAGATAAAAGAGAGACAAGAGTTAAAAGAGAGAAGAGGGGCCAAGCAGCCCTCTTACAGTGGGCCAGGCCTACCTGGCTGTTGCCAGGTAACTGTGGGGATGGAGCCCAGACAGAGTACCAACAGTAGTGGGTTTGCCCTTGCCCCCCTCTCCCCCACCCATTGTCACGTCACCTAATCATACTTATCCTTCAAAGGCCCACCTCTAAACACACTTAACATATACGTGTGCATATCATGTGAATGTTGAGGAGAACACAATGAACCCCCATGCTAGAAACTCAATACTCAAAAGCTCAGTACTCAAATGTGTATGCTAACTCAAACGTGTGTGCTAAGATACTCATACATGAGTCTTGAAGGTTGAGTGAGGCAGGGAACTGTAACAAAAGTCTGGTAGAAATCGCTTAACCAACAGACACTGCACAGTTAAAATACCTGTGAGCTCTTGGGCCCATGGCAGAAAGCATCATCTATGTATAACTGGGGGTGGGGGGAGGAAGGAAATAGATGTAATTCAGAAAAGTATCAAAACCAAGAAAATTCTCCCTGTTGAGTAAGCAAATAAGTGGAAAATTCTGGTCAGTGTTGAGGGGGGAAAAAACCTTCATTATACTTCTGAGAGATGTGTTCATTTCTAAGAATAATTAAGAGCAATAAGAATTAGAATTACTTCTTCAAGAGGAGGGAGTTGGCAAGAGCTAGGTAAGGTGAGAATCCTTCTCATGTTGGCAGGCTTTGAGGACAGCATAGTAACTCTGAAAGTTATCCTGGGTGTTTTGCAAAGTCCCAGGCAGACTGCAGAACAGCACATAAGGTCCCAGACTAGCACCTAATGCAAGAATCCTCTTATGAGAGCAACATGAAGAGTCCAAAAGGCTCAGAGGTATAGCCGAGGTAGCATCCTGTCTGAACCCAGCAGACCACCAGACACTGGCCTCTGTTTAGAAATAGCCCTTAACCCAAGTTTTGCCCGATGGGAAGACTGAGCTATTAGTATTTCTTTTTCCTGCCATGAGGCCTGGATTCCTGTGGATAGTGGCCTGTGTGCATTTACCTAGAGTACTGAAAAAGAACCAGTCAAACTTATGGCCAGGGGAAGTGTGTGTTCCAACACATTCCTGCTAATAGCAGCAAAGCCTGGTGGGAAACATCACTTCAGAGACCAGCAGGCTTACAAGAGAAGGGATAAGAAAAAGCTGGGTTTGATGGCAAGAACCTATAATCCCAACTCCTGGGAGGGAGAAGCAGGAGGAGGAGAGACCTGTGTAAATGACCTATAGAGGCCATCTTTGAGCTTCTGTGCCAGGTCGCTGGCCCATGCTCAGAAATGTTCTCTTAGTAAACTGTCTATTCCTACCATTATTCATGTGTCCCTGCTCAAATTATTTGCTCCAGGATACAAAAACCTGGAAAAAATCCTAGTGGGGACCTCCAGACCACTCTCTGTGCCTATAAGAAGAACCACCATGCCAGCATCGTGGTCGCAGATGTCCAGTCTCCAGAACTACAATAAATATATTTCTCTTATTTAAGTTATTCAGTATCTTCTACTTGGTTATAGCAGCCTGAGGAGACTAGGCTGATGGATAGATAGTAGATAGATGGAATGATAGATAGATAGATAGATAGATAGATAGATAGATAGATAGATAGATAGATAGATAGATAGATAGATAGATGATATATCTTTATTAAGTACAAGTCCTTTATCAAATTTATGCTTTGTAAATATTTTTCTTCAAGTCTAAGAATTTGCATTCCATTTTCTTTTTTGTTTTTTTTAATTTGTTTGTTTGCTTCTTGTTTTGGATATTTTGAGACAGGGTCTCTCTCCCTAGCCATAAATATCATAGAACTCAATATATAGACCAGGCTAACTTGCAACTCACAGAGATCCTCCTGCCTCTGCCTACCAAGTGCTGGGATTAAAGGCGTGCCACCACCCCAGCATCCCATTTTCTTAACTATGTGTTTGGGAGACCACAGTTTTTCTACTTTTCTTGAAGTTCAATTTCCCAACACATCACATTACAGATTACACCTTTAATGTCATAAACATGAGGTTTGACTAATCCAAGATCACAAACATTTTCTATCATATTTTTTAGACATTTAATAATTTTATGTCTTATACTTAGGTTTGTTTTTCACTTTGAGGTTTTTTAATGTGAATGTGAGATAAACTATAGATGGATGTACATTTTTGCATATGGCTGTCTAATTGCTGTTTTAATTAGTGTACCTGTGAATAAGCCTTGAAGCTACATAATGCTAGTCTTCCATGTTTGTTTCTTTTTTCCCCCAAAGCCTTTTTCTGGTTCCTTTGTACTTCTAAATAAAATTTAGGATCCCCTTATGAGTTTCTGTAAGAAATTCCTCTCTGGTTTTTATTGGGGTCACACTGATGTCTACATCAGGGGAGGGTTCATGTCTCCAGTGCTAGGCCCTCTGATCTTTGGACACAGCACATCTCTGTGTCTAAACAGTCACTCAATTCTCTCACAAATCATGTTTATCCCTGTTCCATTTCCAAGTGTGGTTCTAAATGAAACAATTTATTATTTCAACTTCCCAAAGTTGAGTATTAATAAATGCAAATCCAACAACTGGTAGTACATTCGCATCCTGCCAACCTTTCTTGCCTTGCTAGTTTTAACAAGTGATAATGGGTTTGTTTTGTGCTTTGGGGTTTTTATTTCTTGTAAACTCCATCAGATTTTCTATGTGTATAATAATATCGACTAAGAAAAAAAGTCTTATTTCTTCCAAAACACTTCTAGAAACTGGATATGATGGTGCAAGTCTGTAATTCCAGCACTCGTGGAGGCAAAAAGGTCACAAATCAGGTGGACTACGCAGTTCAGCCCTGTCTCAAAAATACAAGCACTTTTTCATCCAATTTAGCATAAATCATACTTTTGTAGATTCCTTGGAAGTTCAGAGACGTCATGTTCGAAGTCTCCTCTGTTCAGGATCTGGAAGACCAAAGCTGGCAGAATTTCTTGAACTGAAGACGTTTCATTTGTATTTAACTTTTTGGGAAAACAGAAACTAGTCATAGTTTTATTTAAAAAAAAAAATTGCTATCCGGGCAGTGGTGGCACACGCCTTTAATCCCAGCACTTGGGAGGCAGAGCCAGGTGGTTTTCTGAGTTCGAGGCCAGCCTGGTCTCCAGAGTGAGTTTCAGGACAGCCAGGGCTATACAGAGAAACCCTGTCTAGAAAAAAAAATAGATAGATAGATAGATAGATAGATAGATAGATAGATAGATAGATAGATAGATAGATAGAGATATTTGCTTAAAGGATATTTTTCTCATTAAAGTATTATTTAAGAACATGATATGTAAGTGCCAGATACATCAGACCTATGCCTCTGTGTCCGTCACATAGGGTCATTGTATAGTGTGTGACACAGCCTGGAAACCTCAAGAGCAAACAGCATTAAATACGTCTGGTCCACAGATCATAGGCCTGTGGGGTTGACCTTGCCTGACCTTAGCTATCAGCAATGAGCAATTGACTAAATCATTCTTGTCTGAGCTAGGCTTAGTTCTTCCATGTTGTCAGCTGAGTGGTGACTGATGTACGGTACAGTTGAGACCCGCCCTAAATATATTCTATTCTAATGTCTGCTGCTCTCTGGCCAGGTCAATATATTCTCAAGATAGTATCAGGAGGCAAGAGGAGTTTTTAAGGTTTTGGAAGACATTTTCTAATACCCCTATTGGTCAAAATCATTGTTGAAGTCAAGATCAGAGGAGGAGGAGGATGCAAAGTTGCATGCCAAAGGGAATGGATGCAGGAGCCATGATAGCTAGTGTGACAATACAGTCATTACTGGTTAGAGCTCAGGGGCTAGTTAGTGTGGGCAACTAGGGAAGGGAACACCATATGTTCAGTACCTTCTCCCACAAGCAATCACACCTTCACTTTACATCCCACAGTGAAATGCTTATTGAAGCATGCCCGTCATTCTTCACATTAATACGATCTAAGATGTTTATGAGGGCAGAGTAAAGGGTGGTTAGTATGTGGACAAATATGTAAAGTTTAATTGTTAGGAATTCTTCAAAGGCAGAGGAGCCCAGGAATCTACTGCAAATGGATCCCAATGTATAGAAAATTGGGTATTAATTAGAACATTTGGAGATGAAAATGATAGAAACGCAAGTGACAGCTGATGTCACTGCACCATTTCCTTTCCCTTCCAAACCTTGAATCTCTTCCTTAATCCAATGGGATGGACAACACTAATTGGCCAGCCTAGTCTTGAACTCACAATGTCAGAACTCTATGTACCACAAACACATACCATCATTTGTTCAAGAGCACTTCTGTCAGCTGGGTGATAGTGGTAGTGGTGGCTCATGCTTTTAATCCAAGTCACTAAGGAGGCACAGGCAGGCCAATCTCTGAGCCCAAGACCATTCTGGTCTACAGCGTGAGTTCCAGGACAGGCAGGGCTATACAGAGAAACCTTGTCTTAGGGAAAAAGAAAAATAGAAAACTTCTGACACTTAGGAGTCTGTGCTCCAAACTGTATTGCATATGTGCTCTGTATCTCAATAGCCTATTAACAATGCCAGAAGGGCTCCTTTACATGAAAGGCAAGTTCCATCTCAGCTCTCTGTCTTCTGAGTGCCCTGGTCCTGACACTGGAGATAGATAATACTTAGGAGTAAGCAGATTTTAAGAGCAAAATCACTAAAGTAAGAGAAGCAGCACTTGGCTAATTACACTTTAACAGTTTTATTAGAGTGTAATAACCTTCCTCCGATAGAATGATCCTACACTATGAGTCTTAAGCCCACCCTCCCTAAAAAGCCCTATGTCATAGGAATAGAGCCAATCGCTTCAAGCCCTTTTCTTTCTCCTTCTTTGCTTGCAGGCTATGGTGAAGCGCCATCTTGTTCTGCCATGTGTTACACTGCCTTAGCAGAAGTCCAAAGCAACGGGGCCAACGAATCATTCGCTGGAACCTATCAAGGTGTAACTCAAAATAAACCTTTTCTCTGTTTAAGTTGACGCTTTATGGTATTTTGTTACAGGGTAAGAGAAAGCTAACAGTTGCTATAGATTTTAGACTAGTGGAAATAATTTCCAGTAGGGTTAATTGTTCATCTTTCTTATGTGTGTGGTGTATGCACTTGCTCCTGTACGTGTTTATGGGCATGGATGCACATGCCCCCGTGTGTAGAGAATGGAGGTCATAGAGAACAGACCTCCATCATCCTCCATGTCATTTTCTAAGACAGAGTCTCTCACCAAGCCTGGAGTTCATCTATGAGGCTAGAGTGGTGGGCTGGCAAGCCCTGTGGTCCTTTCCCAGCACTAGAGTTACAGGCGCTGGCCATCTGTTTTCTACAAGGATGATGCAGTCTGTAGGTACAGGCCGTCTGGCTTCTGTGAGGGTGCTGCAGTCTAAACTCAGGTACTCACGTATTCATGTTTGTGCAGAAACCACTTTACAATGGAGGCATCTCTCCAGCCCTAATTACCCATTTTACCTCGCGTGGTATTTCACTTTATGATCCCACAGATACCCATAAGTTAGCTCCATAATTACAAATTCAAGACTAGAGCTGGGAAATATTTTACGATGTTAAATAATTTATATCACTCTTACATATTTATATAGACTTAGGTAGAGATATAAATGTACCATGCTAAAAATGCAATCAAAGGATACCGAGACAGAAATGGAGGCAGAGACAGTGGCTCTGGATAGCCTCTATTAATTAGCAACCAAGAAAATGCCCCCACAGACATGACACAGACCACTTGATGGAGACAACTCCTCAACTGAGAATCTCTGTTTCCAGATGTGTCAAGTTGGCAACAGAAGCGAACCATTATACCTGGTAATCAGTATGTAGAGTAGGCTAGCCTTGAAATCCTCCCAAGGGCTAGATTACAGGCTTGAGCCACCACACCCAGCATCTATTGTGATTCTTTCCCCACCTCTACCTACCACCCCCCCATTTCTTCTGTGTGTGTGTTTGTGTGTGTGTGTTTCTTTTTTTGAGAGGGTCTAATGTATCCTGAGCTATCCTCAAAATTACTATGTAGGTGAGGATGATTTTGAACTCATGATCCTCCTGCTTCCACTTCCCAAAGACTGGGATTACAGGCATGTACTTTTATTACTCCCAGGTTATGTGGTAGTGAGGATCAAACTCAGAGTGTTGCACATGCCAAGCTCATACTGACTGCATCCCCAGAGCTATCCTGACTCTTTACCTGTGCAGCCAGAGGATCACTGAACACTTGAGTTGTAAATATTTCTATTTTTTGTTAAAAATGCTAATGAGCTTTTGTATATTTCCAAACATGCTGAAATAACTTCAGTTCAAAATTGGAATTTAGGTTTGGCGTGTTGATTCTAACACCATTATGGGCATTTTAGAGGAAAAATTAACATTTTTTTGAAAAGTTGCATAAAAGAATCTTACATTTCATATGTACTGTTTATATTTTATGACTATACATCCAAGCTTTGTATATTCTTCTATTACAATCACATTTTATTCTACTTCTTTGGATGAGAGCTAGAAAACTATGCAAACTGCGGCCTACAGCTGGCTGCCTGTTTTCATAATGAAGCATAAAAGCAGGCACATAACCTTACCCATGGATTTATATATTCTGTACAGTTGCTTTAGGGCAAAAGCAGAGTAGAGTATTTGGGAAAGAGACCATTTGAGAGGATACAATACTTCTATCTTGTCTTTTAAGAACAAAATTGATGATTTTTGCCTTAGATAATTACCAATAAAGCACAAATTATATGAAAATATTCACTATAACATAATTTTGATCGTGCTAGAATGAAAAATAAATGCATTTTAATAGAACAAATAGTGGTTTAGAAGATGTACATTTGACTGTGTATTGTAGGTTCTTTAACATAGGTTCGTAAATTTTAGTGTATTGGATACTTGACCAACTTTTGATGATACAAGACCATGGCTTTGTATATCTTTTCAGCTTTTGACATTCAGAAAGTAGTACTGTGTTTTGTGACACATTTTGCATATTGTTTTTCTCAATCTATCATTTTTTAACATGGAGGTAGATAGTACGGGAGTCTCTGTTTTGACTCTCGATCTTGCAAATGATAAGAACAAGATTCACAACAAGAATTCAGGCCTGCAAAGAATTCCAACCCGTGGTTACAGAGAAGGCAGAAGGGACAAGACAAGCTATAAACAGCAACCGTCAGTTAGAGCCATAGGTTTGCTGACAGGAGCTATTCTAGCTGCTGCTGCTTCCAAACCTGAAGGGAATGGGAGTGTGGCAGCAACTACGGGCCTATGGAAACCAAGCAGGTAGAGACCTCACATGACCCTTGTCAGCATTTGATCAGAAGCTCCATGCTCTTTTAAGGGCCTGTGGGAGGGAAGTTTGCATCAGGAAGCAGGCTCAACTAGGTCAGCTGGGCCAGCAAAGTTTTATTGGGACCTGTCATGCTCCAAGTTCTTCATGAAGTCACATGACTTGAACAACTTTCTGATTTGAATGGACAGCTGAAAACCCTGGAGTGATCACACTGGTCCCCACTGTACAAATGTACACAGTTCAGAAACAGTCTGGTGGGTAGACTAGAAAGCCTGCTATTAAGAAAGCCCTCCGTCTATTTTTAACATCAGAGACACTGACTCTGTCACAGTAGGAGGCAATCTGGGACTTTACCAGAGGACAGACAGCCCATGGCCTTGAGAGTTCCACAGAAGAGAGATTAAGGCGGCTCTGTAACACAGAGCCTCCAGATGTAATTCAATTTTATCCAATCACCCCGGCAAAGGCAAAAGGTGAAATCCTTACAAATGAAATTAAAATGCAATGTAGGGTAGTCTGGAAAGCAGATTTCAAAGCCTGCTTTCCTTTGGTTTCCTCTTTGAACCCGGGATAGGGAAGGATGCATCTACTTTGATCAGTGTTACCAAATCAATTTCTTCCATTTTTCTGAAGGAAGTAGTAGAAGAGAGGAGTCACCAATGTTTGCTTCATAACTAAGGAAACGGAACTTCATTCCATTCCCCACAAAGGTCTGGAGTCAGGTTTGGACAAAAAGCAACAGACAGTATTGTCTGTAAGGTGAGAATTACTTGCCTCCCTCCTTTCCTGGTGTGTCTACACTTGTGATCTTCTGTCCGTAACAGAAACACCTGAAGTACACTTTGCTCCTCTAAACCGTGGGTCCCAGAGCCACCTCTAGTAAGAATTTTAAAGCAGGAAGGAACCTTACAGGCCACCTTGAAAAATCCTTCGGGCCCCAGGAAATTTAAATAAATGTCTCAATGACTCAACATTTTGGGTAACAGACAAGAGTCTACAGCCCAGCTATTTGATGTTTTAGTATGATTACTCTTCACTGTACTACTTGGTGTGGTATCACAAAGGCCTGCAGACGGTCTCCAGACCACCCACTCCAGACACTCAGTGTGCTCCTGGCACAAAGGTCTGAAGATTGTCTCTAGAGAATCCGCTCCAGGCTCCATTGTCTCTGGAATGTCTGTTGTATCAAAATATTGAGTTCCAGCCCTGACACTTATTTTTTTTAATTGTTCAACTTTCATTCCGATGCTGCCTCATTGTTGAGTTCTTTGCAAACATCAGTCTAATCATCTACACAATACAGATCATCACAAGCCAGCTTTGCAGAATTCTGCTAAGGAGTACGTGAAATAAAATATGCAAAATCCTTACAAACTGAGAAAATGGTACAGAAACTTCAGGGGTTTTTAAGTTGTTAGTCATTTTTTTTCTCATAGAACAAGCCGGTAAGCAGCACTCTTGGATGGCCTCTGCATTAGCTCCTGCCCTGTTTGAATTCCTCTCCTAACTCCCTTCCATGATGAACAGTAATGTGGAAGTATAAGCTGAATAAACCCTTCCCTTTCCACCCACCCCACTCCTAACAAAACAATTTCTAGTGGATAAAGTCTACATTCTATAAACTCTGCTTTTCCTTACTCATTCAATGTACATCAACGTTTATCAGAGCTCTCTCCTTGTCTTTCTGTCTCTGTCTCTGTCTTTGTCTGTGTGTATTTGTGTGTCTCTGTGTGTGTGTGTCTGTGTGTGTATCTGTGTCTGTATCTGTGTGTGTGTGTGTGTGTGTGTGTGTGTGTGTGTGTCCGTGTGTCTGTGTGTTTCTAAGAATGGAACCCAGGGACTTGCCCATGCTGGAAAACTGTCCTCCCACTGAGCTGTACTCCTAATCCTCAGGTATCTCTTGGCTATCAGGGCTATTATATGTAATTAACAGAGCTTCAAAGATGAATGAGATAAAAGGCAGTCCATCAGGATTTGTAGTAAAGGCAACCATAATTACAATATAGGATGCTTATATAGATATAAGCATTGTGGAAGCCATAGAGACACCCATGAGGCCCCATTCCTTCCTAATAAGCTAATGGCTGTCAGTGGTTAAAGAAGAGGGTATCATTTTCTTTAACAGTGTAGACTTTGGGGGA
Source organism: Tokudaia tokunoshimensis (assembly GCA_036184795.1). Classification (NCBI taxonomy): domain Eukaryota; kingdom Metazoa; phylum Chordata; class Mammalia; order Rodentia; family Muridae; genus Tokudaia; species Tokudaia tokunoshimensis. The sequence goes on from BTHU01000008.1 coordinate 41,707,507, forward strand.
CTAGGGGGGAAAAGGGGTTCAGAGAAAAAAGAAGAGGGATACCAGAAAGTAACAGAGGTGAATATAATCACAGCATACTGTATACATATACATATATATGTGTGTGTGTGTGTATATGTGTGTGTGTGTGTGTGTGTGTGTGTGTGTGTATGAAACACTCAGATAGACAATGGAAGCACACTTGGACAAGACTGACATTGCAGCTCAGAAGAGTCAAGGTACTTGGAGTATATTTTATAACATTATTGTTGTTATGTTATATTCTTCTCAACATAAAATATTTAAAAGAACCTGGATTGATGTATGTGGTGGTTTGAATGAGAATGGTCTCCATAGGTTCATATGTTTGAACACTGGTTCCCAGTTGATGTAACTGTTTAGGAAGGACTAGGACCTGCAGCCTTGTTGGAGGATGGCTTTGAGGTTTCAAAAGACTGACGCCATTTCAAGTTAACTCTTTCTGTTTCCTGTTTATGAACCAAGATGTAACTCTCAGCGGCTCTTCCAGCACCGTGCCTGCCTGCTTCCCAACACAATGATGATGAACTCTACCCTAAGAAACTGGAAGCCCCAAATAAACTCTTCCTTCTTTAAGTTGTGTGGTCATAGCGTTTTATCAAAAGATAGAAAAGAAACTAAGACAATATATGGAAAAGGTATTGTTTCAGGATGATTAAACTGACCATAACAAGCAAGTACGTTGAAACAGAGGAGGAGTTTGTCTTCATTTAATTCTTTTTCTAGGGAGAATATCTTTTAGAAGAATAATTGTAATTCCAGCTAGTGGAAATGAGTGCTGAAGGAGGACAATAAACAGTAGAAAAGATTTTAAAGGAAGGAAAAGGCATTGGAGAAATATCTGTAGAATTAGGATGATAGCTGGAGGGCTGAGTGAGTCCAGAGTGGATTTATATCTTTGGGTATAAGAGAAATAAGGAAGTCAGAGAAGGGAGACAAGTGATTTCTCTCTCGGCTGGAAGGTAATTACAAGAGTGCAGCTCTCTGACAAGTGAACTTATTAAAGATGATTAAGTCGATGTTAGAGATATGGAGGTTGCAAAGATTCCGGTCGAAATGAGCAATGAGAACTGGAGATCTGAAAGAACATCAATTAGAGCTGTGCACATGGGCCTGGGGGGGTCATCCAATCTGTTGGCTCCAGCCATATGTGCGACATGTGTTTGAGTGTAAAGGTTCCAGAAATAAATAAAGTGGATGTTCTTCTCTCCAGGGAATCATCTACACAGAGGTGTTAGTTAACGTATGCAGTGAGATAAAAAATGGACAAAGAACAGAGAACTGTAGTGGAAACTCATCTCTAAAATGTACAGGGAAGGGGAGTCATTAGGGAATTAAAAGGAGAATCAGAAGAGTGGACTGCTTTCCTAGTGCTAGAAGTTGCCCTGCAGGCTGCTAGGAGAGAAAAGACATCAGTCATACCACTACAACCAACTCAGAATGCTGCAGTACTGATATGCCAAGTAAGGTGTGCAATAGTGGCAAGACAGTTATAGGGATAAACAATGGTGTTTGGATTGCGTTTAAGGTCTGTTCTGTGGGAAGGAATTCAGGCCTGGTACTGTAATCCTGGTTAAAAACCCAAGACTTGGCCTTAGGGAGGAACATGCTATTGTTGTTCTGCTAAATGATATGATTTCAAAGTTCCTTCAAATATTTACAGTCATAGATTTTTGCTGCCCACAACTTGACCAGAGAAACTGCTCTCTGTAGTCCTCAGCAGTTGATGCAGAATCATCGTTGGTCAAAGTGATGAGAATAAGTGTCTATTGAGTACTCAGGTCTAAATGGTTCATCTATATCCACTCCCAACCCCAAAGATCCAGGGAACATCGTGGAAGAGTCAGAGGGTGAGGAATATGGCTAGGAAATGCTGTGTTTCAACTATGATGTCTTTATTACTTTTCTATTGCTGTGAAGAGATGCCATGACCAAGGCAACTTATAGAAGAAAGAATTTATCTGGGGGTGACAGTTTCAGAGGGTGCATCCACAACCATCATGTCAGGAAGCAGGGCAGCATGTGGGAAGATTCAACCTGAGAGCTTACATCTTGATCCACAAACATGAGGCAAAAAGCTAACTGGGAATGGCATAGGCTCTTGAAACCTCAAAGCCCAGTCCCAGTGACTACCCTTCCATCAAGGTCACACCTCTAATCCCTCCCAAATAGTTCTGTCAACTGGGTAAAAGGGAATCAAACATATAAGCTGTCCACATTTAAATCACCACACATGGCATGACTCCCCCCCCCATCAAATTATTGTAGCTATGTTTACCTGTTCAAGATCAACCCAACAAGATCAGTCAGCGTTCTAATAGGTATCAATAATGAGATTCAGTGGGTTGTTAACAGCAACAAAAGCAAGAGGACATGAAGTAGGGAGAAGGGTATATTAGGGTACCTGGGGAAGTAGGAGGGAGGAATTGGGGTTTCTGCAAGGAGTAAGAGGGGACAGGGTGCATATGATCAAGGCATGTGGGAAGCACAGAGGTCCTTACACTCACAGATAAGCACAAGAGAATGTTAGCACACTGGGTTGTTCCAGCAAGGGAAGGAATACATAACCTGTTATCTCTCCAGAAGGGTAAGAGTGAACACACATTTTAGCTTGGTTACTTTTATGCTATCCATGTGGCCAGAGGCCACTCTGGGTTCTTCCCTGGACCTGTACATAAGCTTGTTTGTCTCAGTCAATCTATAGAACCCATCTTTATGGCAGGTGACGAATGTACCATACAAAGAGGACAGAAGTAGTCACATCTGAGTTTTATTTATTTATATTAGCTTAATTTGTTCCTCAAGGAGATTTATGGATGTTTTTATTGTGCACATGTAATTGAGTTAATTATCACCAGGAAAGTTTTCATCAAATTTTGCTGTGCTTAAGTCTTCCTAAAATAAATTACTGAGGGGCAGTCTCCTGAAGTTTGAACCAACACAGACTACTTAGTCATGTTGAACACCCGAACTGCTGCCTTGCTTCCCAAGGGCCATTACTCTGCTGGCCATGATCTTCGCAGAGACCCCCATAAAGATGCATTGTTTACATGTATGAAATTGCCAAAGAATATATAAAGGATGGTTGTGCAAAAAAAAAAAAGAGGAAGAGGATGTAGAAAAACCATAAAATTTCAACAAAATAGTGGTGTGGAATGTTCCAGAGGGGGAAAAAAAACGATGCAGCTATATGATTAACTTTGGGTAGGAAATTTAAGTTCCGCTATGTGGAATTAAGAAACAAGGGGTAATGAGAGTGTATGGGCTGCTCACCAGCTGTGAGTCCTTGCTGTGCTTACGTAAAGGCTGGTGTGCGAATAGAATGGCTGTGTGGAGAAAGTACACACTTGGTGATTTGAACTCCCAAGAACGTAATGGCTGAAAACAAGGAGTGATTTGCAAATCATAGTCACGTTGCCATTACAGACGCAGTAATAACCTGAGTTTCCCCATAATAATAGTACTTACCACCCCACTCAAGGCAAAGAGAGACTTTCCATCTCAGATACACTTTGTAATTATTAGTTAAGCAAGGCTTCTTTCTGTGTGTATGCCTTTTTAAATGATCCGATTAAGCTTTTATCTTTCTCCCCAGAGAGCTAATCAAATATGTGATAAAAACCACTTAGAACCACATTATAAATTTCCTTTCTTCCTGTCTTCTCCCATGTACTACTCCCCCTTGGTGATAAAAAAAAATGCGCTGTCTGTCCAAAAACAGAACAAAATGAACAAAACACTTTGCTAACCGGTCTCTCTTTTTCATTGTGATGTCTTCTCGTCGCATCCACCCTGTGAATTGAGCCAGCGCCCTGCATGTTGGTGGCACATGGTGACAAAAAAGCAAAGGTTGTCTTCCAGATATAAATTAAGTCTCAGATCAACACTGTGGGTCCCAGACCAAGGTTTGTTTTGTGAAACAGTGAAGATAAACACCCAGTACGGTTCTCCCTCTATCAGTGGCTTGGGAACATAGAATCGAGAAATTCACATTTGAAATGTTTCAAGCTGTAGTGACTCCAGTGGCCCAGCTAGTACATATGTCATTTTCACAAGACTTATGCTAGATGATAGACAGTTCACCCTATCCTAAAGATGGTCCTGACTCATAAGGAGGCCAAAATGGGTCTCTGAAATGGTTGGTACCAGTTCTACCAACTTGGGCCTCCCAAATACTGTAGGTATTAGTTTTTGCTCATCAATTCTCAAGTCTCTCATCCTCTACCCATCAGCTTGATTTAACTCCTTATTGCCTCAGCTGCTCTGCTGAGCACACTAGATTTTGTCCTCTTAAAGTTCATCACAGAGGGCAAGTCATACTCCAGAGTTACCTTGAGAAGAGTTAGGGAGAAGAGCACAACGGTGTTCCACATTTGAGATCCAACTCTGTACTGTTCTCAACAGGGTCCACCACTGTATATGCTCTTGGGATCCTTCCCAACACATAGTCTCACTACCTTCCTCTTCCTTACAGACTCACATCAGATTTGCTTGTAAAGACTTTTCCTCATCCTTTCCTAATAGATTCATTCAACTTTATTCTGTGTTCCACTCAATCACACATCCATCTCTTGAATTGCCTGGTTTTAGCTGTATTTCTCAGACACGCTACGTCCATTCACCACCAACTCTGTGTAATCCCACCAGCAATGGAGAAGCATTCTTCTTCCTCCACATCCTCACCAGCATGTGCTGTTTTTGATCTTAGACATTCTGATTGGTGTAAGGTGGAATCTCAGGGTGGTTTTGATTTACATTTCCTTAATGACTAAGGATGGTGAACATTTCTTTAAGTGCTTTTTGACCATTTGAGATTCCTCTGTTTAGGATTCTCTGGTTAGTTCTGTACCCTGATTTTTAATTGGCTTATTTGGTTATTTTTTTTTTTTGGAGTCTAACTTCTTGAGTTCTTTATATATTTTAGATATTAGCCCTCTGTTGAATGTAGGGTAGGTAAAGATCTTTTCCCAATCTGTGGGTTGCCATTTTGTCCTATTGACAGTGTCCTTTGCCTTACAGAAGCTTTTCAGTTTCATGAGGTTCCATTTGTCAATTGTTGAACTGAAAGCCTGAGTCACTGGTGTTATGTTCAAGAAAATTTCCCCTGTACTAATGCGTTCAAGGTTGTTTCCCACTTTCTCTTCTATTAGATTCAATGTATCTGGTTTTATGTTGAGGTCCTTGATCCACTTAGACTTGAGCTTTGTGCAAGGTGATAAGTATGGATCAATTTACATTCTCCTACATGCAGACCACCAGCACCATTTGTTGAAGATGCTTTTATCCCCCACTGCATGGTTTGGCTTCTTTGCCTCCTATGTTATTGGAGCCTGAAATCATCTATTTTCCTGAACATGTTTAGTCCTCAGAAGCTGATAGAGCATCATTTTATTTCCTAACCTCAAACATATTGATCATTTGTCCTGTGTTAGTTATTATAATATATGTGAACTTGGATAGTCAGCTCTTAGGAAAAAACATGTCATAAATGAAAAAAATCACTTTATTTACTTGTACACTGCCAGTGTATCTGGCACATAGTAGACACTTTAAAAATAGTTGTTGAATGAATAATGGAAATGCTTGTGAAAAGCCGATTGGTTGATCGAGTGGCCTAGGGTGGGATTAGACAGGTGATGAAGCAGAGCAGAAATTAAAAGAAGGAGGTGAAAATGCCATTCTTAAAAATCAAACAGTGCCCTAGATCCCTGAGTCTGATCTAGATTTGTGGAAGGAGAGAGAGGAGGTGGAGGAAGATGTGGGTTGTCGGCAGAGAATGTGTCCAAGTCCTCAGGGGAATTTGATTATGCCAAGCTCTGAGTCATTTGGGGAAGTCATCAGCAATCCTTCATCACCCCCTGAAAGCAGCCACCCCCCACTGAAGCTTTGAGGCAGTTTTGGGTTCTCTCTTCTCCTCCTGCTTTGAGGAGAGGGAGCTCATTTAGCAATGACTGTTCAACACCCTCAATGCTATGACTTCTCTGGATTCAGACCCTGCTGGTGTATGTTCTGCAGAACCAGTTACCAACATAGTCATCTTTCTTCCACGCGTGGGAAACTGCTGACTGCAGAAAAGGTGGAATTTTAGAGATGGACTCAATGACAAGCACAGAGGCCCCTTATCCTAAAGACCCCAAATCTTACCCTCATGCTCTATTCCATGGTGCATCTTCTCAGACCAAGAAGCTATCTTTGGTTCTTTCCTCCTTGTCATTCCCAGCATCTGTAAGTCCCTGAGTCCTGCCTCTTCTACTCTACTATGTCTCCCAGATTTGGTTTCTTTGTGGTCTGAGTTACCTTGTCCTCATCCAGCTCTTCCCCTCTCCCACCCAAATTATGACAAACGTCTCCTATTCTTTCTCAGGCCTCAAATCTTTCCCCTTCTTTAGACACTCCCACTGTCGCCAGTAACCTCACAAAAGTTCAGAGTTTATAGCTTCATTCTTCCATAGGAAATATCAGCAGCTTCCTAGAGCAGGCAGTAGGACCAAGAGCCTGAGACTCCTCAGCATTCATAATCTTCTGTACAAAATCACTGCTTATGTTTTTCTGCCAGTCTACATAGCATAGCAATTCTGCCTGATTCTGAACTTTCTACAACTTAGACTTTTTTTTTTCTCTCTATTTGGGCTTTCAAACACTAACTCGGAATTCTTCGTCCCTGGAAATATTTTTATTTTAGTGAACAACAACAACGACAAAAAGGTAGGGGCATCAGAAATTACTCATTCAAATAACTCCGCAGGAGAAGGTGAACCTAGAGAATACAGCTACGTGCAATTATTGTATGCTTATGGTCAATATTTAACTCAGATACAAAGGGATACAAAGAAGAGGAAAAACCATCAGCCCTAGATGTAAGATTTAAAATATGGGACCAAGCATTTATTAAGGCCAACAAGGTGTAATTTCTAGGTAGAGCGATTGAGCATCAGCAACCCTGTAGGAAACTGCCGCCATTTTACTATCTGGAGATACTCATGCTTAGCAGTCCCAGGGGTTCAGTGTCAATAAATGAGTCAGACGTCACTGGAATACACACTCAACACCTGACTGGCTCAAAGCACAGTGTTCCTTATCCCGGTGTACTCAGACCCACAGAGAAGTGAAGGAAATAATGAGAACTAGAGTAGTAAGTGGGTACAGGGGCAGGGACTAGAAAAGAAACCAAGATGAGAGCAGGTGAGACTTCTTCACGCTGTGTGAGGGCGGGGCCTTGCTTCCAGCAAATGGATTTCCTTCCAGGATAGTTAATAAAGGGAAGTCTTTGAAGCTTGGCCCAACCCCTGGTTTCCACATCTACTCCTCTCACTCGTCCTCAGCCATCCTCTCCTCCAAGGTGCCCAACTCTTGTCTTTTGAAAGACTATATATATATGCTTACTTACAAGGCCTAGAAATCATAACTGACACAAGATGTGGTGATTTGAAACAAATGCATACATTTTTAGAGGCTCAAGCGTCTACAATTCAGGCAGGCTTCTGCAGGGACAGTTTGTTTCCTGTGCCCAGGGTATTGATAGGGGCAAATTGTTTGGGGCAAGAGGTCCCAAAATTGTCTGTTTATATCTTATGTCCTATCTGAAATGGTGAGACTAGCTTGAGTCTGGCTAAGTCTCCCAAACAGACTATTTGTGTTGATGTGGCTGGCTTCTAAGAGAGGGGAAAAATAATAACTAGAAGATATCTTACTTGGGAGGTAGAGGCAGAAAAAAAAAACAGGATTTCAAGACTATTCTCGGCTTTAATACATAGGGAGCCCAGGGGCAGCCTGACTACATGAGCCCCTGCCACAAAAGAAAGCAAAATGACCCAAAACCTCCTAAAGGATCAGATCCAAAAGTCATATAATGTCACTTCTACTACAATCTGTTGACCAAAACAAGTCACGAGACAAACGTAGAGTCCAGGGAAGGGGGAGGCTCTACCTCTTGCTGAGATGTTACAGCCCCATCTCAAAGGGCACGTGGGCTCTTGGAAAGCAATCAGCTGTGGTGATTTTTAAATATGTCTGGTTTTTCCAGTAGATTATCTCCCCAAGGTCAAGCCCCTTCGTGTTCATATTTTGTTTTGTTTTGTTTTGTTTTTCATATTGCCTAGCACAACACCCAAGGAGTGGAAAATGCACCGACAAATCTAGCACCTAGAAAGGAGCTGACTGCTGCCCCCGCTCGCTCTCCTCTTCCTACTGTTTCCTTCACAGTGTGGTGAGAGCCTGGGCTTTGGAAGTGGGATGTCTGGGTTGGCATCGCGATTCTGTCACAAACAAATTGGGTGGAGTTCAAGAAGAAATTTAGTCTTTCTATAGATATTTCTGTACTGTGAAATCAGGGTAAGGTTTTATATTTCAGAATTGTGAGAACTGGAGGGAATAATATGTATAAGAAAATTAGCATGGTGCCAAGGATATGGTAATTTTTCAAAATATGATAATTATATTAAAATTTTTTCATTTCTGTTTTTCCTGCTCTCTACAAAATCTCTACCAATACAAGCATTATACTTTCCTTAAGGCCATTTCTTAGTTGAAACAATCCATGATCACCCAGCTGGAAATGAATTTACTTTGTCTCTTAAAGTTTGGTTTTGAGCTAGAGTCTAACTGCATAGACCAGGCTAACCCTGAACTTGCTATTCTCTGTCGCAGTCTCCCAAAAACTAGAATTACAAACAAATATGTCTATGCCCAGTACATGAAGTCTTAAAATTCTAGGTCATAAAATAATAGTGCTGGAGGGAAATTAATAAACCATCTAGTTCCTCACCCCCTGTTTACAGAGGTGAAGAAATGTCCTAATGATTGAAGCAAGTTGACCAAGTCCACACAGCTGGGAGGGATCCAAGCTCCCTCATCCCGTAGTAACCACAGCCTTGTTTCAGTATGAAGAAGGGATAATAGAGAAGTAAATAAGATCTAAAGGATGGGGCCAACAAGACCTCTGGGCTCAAATTCTTAGGAGTTCAGAATCCAAGGCCTCCAATGGTGGATGAGCTCACAGGGAGAAAACGGACAGTATGTGTGCTTTGCTTGGTTCATACAGTAGTTTTGAGTTTGGTTTGAGAGAATTCATGGGCTGGAAGGTTAGCTTAGTAGGGTAAGGAGCCTGCCACCAAGCCTGACAACTTGAGCTCGATCTCCAAGACCCACATGGTGGAAGGAGGGAACCTATTCACGCAAGTTGTCCTTTGGCCTTCATGTGGGTGCACATTTACACACAATAAATAAATTAATTGATTAAGAAATAATTCCCAAAGCATTTTTAAGAAGTGGGGGAGAGATTGATGTAAAGCTTCAGATTGCCAGTCTCTGTTGAAAACGTCTGGCCCACCTTCCCAGGAGGCCAACAATTTACTGCAGAGTGTGCGGCTGCCATGCTGAGTGAGGCTGTGAGCTCCAGTCCTTGGATTTGAGTGACTCTGCCTGCTTCCTCACCTGTGTGAGCATCCTCATCAAGTCAGGCCTGGGAGCTCACCACTCCTGCCCTGAATAAAGACATTGGGAAGTCACACTTCCAGCTGATGCGTCTCAATTGTGGCTCTCCATTTTCCACTTCCCTATAATCGGTGAACTCCTTCAGAGCAGTTAGCCCACCTCAGCACCCTTCGACGGCAGGACTGTTCAGTGTTTTATGTCTCTCCGATACTGACTTTCAGGCCCTCACGTGTTCGCTTGCCTTCCTGTGGATTTTTTAATGAAGAGAAGAAGCAGAATCAGAGAAGGTGTGATGTAACTTCCCAAAGGTGGAACAGCTGCCCTGTGTGGAGCTGGGTCTTGAGGGTGTCTGCTCTTCTGGGCTTCCCAACACACATATTTTTTTTTTCTTCTGAATACAGAGATTTCATTTGCTTCCTGGAAACCATTTCCTTTCTGTCTGTGTAGTTTGGGTGAGGCCAATCCTGTGGGAATGTGACTCAGACCTGTTCAATGACAGTTCTGATTGTCTGGACCTTGCTGATTGGTCTGAGATGTTGGCTGCTGGAACTTTCTTCCTGGGTTAAGTTGACCCTGGATATGGCCAGCCTCTGCATTTTTTCAGGCTTCTCTTGATTTGAGAGAGAGAGAGAGAGAGAGAGAGAGAGAGAGAGAGAGAGAGGTGGGAAGAACGAAGAACTACTTAAGTTTATACACATCATCCCTCAAAATTCTGCCCACTTCTAGAAAGAGCCTCTCATCCTTCCAACACTCACAGACCATATGCTACCTCATTATATATCTATTATCCTATTTACATCTGTTTCCCAGAAAGTACTGGACTCCCAAGTGACCTCACATTCACCAAATGCTAATCTAAACACTGCTCTGTTGTTACAATGTAACTCCATTGGAGAACACACTCAGACAGGCTTAAAGCAGAAAGAAAGTCTTTATTGCCGACTGATGGCTATGAACCGAACTTGCCCAAATCACGCAGCCCAAACCTTACAGCCCTTTGTCTTTTACACACAAAACCCACATCCTGGTTGTCACACTTCAGTTAGCAAGAAGCAGAACTACAAAAGCCAAAAAGCAAGTTTAATACAGTTAAGGACTTTCCTGGATCCTGAAACAATAGGTCAGGTCTTTAATGGATTAGGTCTTTGCTCCAATTTTGACAAGTGTTGGGACCTACATGGTAGGCTTTAAAGGTGGAAATGGTCTCTCTAACATGGCATCACTTATGCTAAGGTCTGATACCTGTTACCCTATAGACAATAAGGGAAACTCCTGTACACACCTCACACTTACAGGCCTCACACCTTTTCTGAGTGAGTGTCTTTGTTCTCCATAAAACTTTTGTTCTGAGCATATACAGCTACCTATGTTAAATGAAAATTTCAGGCCATTGTTTCAGAGTCAGCTTTTTATGAAGTCCTAAAAGAGATGGCCAAAAAAACCAAAATGAAGTCAGCCATTCAATCACTCTCTGTCATTGAACTGAATCTAAGTTCTTATTTAAGCTCCTGAGAAATCAGGAGAGAAAGAGATATCAGCCAAAATTCCCAAGGCAGTCAGCATCCATTGGCAGGAAATGAGACCTCATTAGCTTTAATCCTTATAAAAGCTAATTTCTTATAGTTTTGTCTTCCCCACTCCAGCTTTATATCGAAAGGGACTTTGAAATGACTAACCTGGTTTTTGTTCTTTTCTGCTTTTTTCAGATCTTTTCTGGGTCTGACGCTGAGCTCTCCTGCTCACCCCATCAGAACACTCTTGTTTTAGGAAGTGAAGCATCACAGGATACTGGAACTGCAAAATACAGCCAGTGTAGACACGTAAACAGAACCGTTTGCAGCGTAAACAAGTTTGGTTTCTGCTAGGTCATGAATCCATTGGTCTCCCCAAAATTCGCAGGGTAAAACCTAACCTCTAACAGGAAGCCTTGGTGAGGACAGGGGGGATATTTGATTTGCTGTCCATCATTTTAATAAAATGCTGATATCGAGGCTCATATTTTAGCTCACAATCATGAAGCCTCAAGTACAGCCTGCAACAGTGTCATGCCAACTCTGCTAAGACCACACAGTGGTTGGTGTCAAATGCCAGCCTTTTCTCCTTCTTAGGATCCCTAGCAGCCTCGAAGCAGAGAGCTCCAAGACAAGCTGCATCATCATTGGCCCCTTCTGTTCCAGGGCTCCCAGCTTCTTGGACTAAGTAGCTACTGGTTTTCTCCACTCTCCAGCCCAAAAGCGGCCATTATGGGACTTGCCAGGCTCTGATCATGTGAGCCAGTCTAATAAATTCCTTCTTACAGTTAGAGGCATCCCATTGTTCCTATTCCTCCAGAGAATGCTGATTGATACAAGCACTCCCTCAAGAGAACTAGTACTGGGTCTCATGGGAACTGCTTTCATCACTTCCGACACCAGCATTTCACCAAGACCCACCTCTTAATGTCACCACATTGCAGACCAAGCTTTCGACATATGAACTCTTGGAAGATGCATCCAAGTCAGATCCAAACCAGAGCAGGAAGCAATAAAACTGTGAGACAAAAGGCTTCCAATGGGATTGACACCCTTATAAAAGACACCTAGAGAGCTCCCTTCCCATCAGGGCCATGTGTGGATGCTACAAGTTACCAATGAGCTAGACAGTAGGCTCTCACTAGACAACAAATGTTGACTAGATGCCCCAACCTCTGGCACTGTGAGAAAGAAATTTCCATTGTTTGAAAGTGACCCAGTTTGTGGCATATTGTTATCACAGCCTGAACAGACTAAGATACTTCGTGTGGTTGAATTTAAAGAGAATGCAACCCACTCAACAACAGCTAGACTCAAGGAAAACATACAAACAGCAAATATGTCCAGGAAAAGATGCGTTCTCTAGTATTTAGGAAAATGCAAATCAGAACCACAACGAGGTACAGCTATACACATGCTAGCATAGCTGTTATCAGAAAACAAAACTTCTGAATACTTGAGAGGAAAAAAAAACAGGACTATCAGAAATGTAAAGTCATCCTCAGAATTATCATGTTTGAAGCCACCCTGGGTTCCATGAGACCCTATATCAACTACAGAACTCACCCCTCAAAAGGACCTGTAAAGTAACATGTGCTAGCAAGGGTATGGAAAAACTGGAGACTTGTGTGCCGGAGCAGGAATGTGAAGTGCTATAGTCACTGCAGCAGAAAATATGGTCATTTCTCAAGCTGTTAGCATATGGTCCTGTAGTTCTACATCTAGCTATGTCTCAGGGTCCTGTTTTACTGTTCATTGCTGTTATAAACACCATGATCAAATGCAACTCGGGGAGAAAAGGGTTCATTTGGCTTACACTTCCATGTCACAATCCACCACTGAGGGAAGTCAGGGCAGGAGTTCAAGGCAGGAATCTGGAGGCAGGATCTGAAGCAGACATCATGGAAGAGAGATTGTTACTGGTTTGTTCCTCACAACTTACACAGCCTGCTTTCTTACCCCCACCTAGGGCCACTAGCTCAGAGATAGCAACACCCACAGTTTCACCCATATCCATCACTAATCAAGATTAGCCTACCGGTTAAACTGATGGAGGCATTTTCTCAATTGAGGTCCCTCTTCCCAGACGACTCTAGCTTGTGTCAAGTGTAAAAAAAACGAAAACAAAAAACAAAAAAAAAATGAACCAGGATGGCCACAGAAATGAAAACAGAAACTTAAAGAGCTATTTGTTCACTCATATTCATACCAACAATATTCATAATAGCCAAAAGCTGGACTCAAACCTGTTCTCAGATGAGTGGATAAATAAAATTTAGTATACAGAAGACACACATGCACACCCACACACAATGGAACTCTATTAGCCTTGATAAGGAAGGAAATTCTGACATATGCTACAGCAGAGACAAACCTTGAGGACGGTCCCCAAAGTGAAATGAATCTGTCACAAAAGCACAAATATTATAGGATTCCTCTTACATGAGGTTCCTAGGGTAGCCATATTCACACAATCAATGAGAGGAACTGGTGGTTTCCAAGAGCTGGAGGAAGAGGAAAGTCAGGAAATGGAACTGGTGTGGCAACAGGTCATGATGAGGGTCACACTACAATGTGGCTGTGCTTTATGTTGCAGAATAGCACTCCTTTATCAGGTCAAAACAGCAGTTTTTGTGTAATCTCTACTGTATGTGTGTTGTGTGTATTTTTTACCAGAAATTTTTGAAACAGGGTTTCATGTAGCCTAGGTTAGCCTCATCCTTGATATAAGGCTGAGACTGACCGTGAATTTCAGATCGTCTTGCCTCTTGCCCCTTACGTGGTAGGATTACAGAAATCCTACCCAGTTTCTGGGGGTATAGAAATAAAACCCAGAGCTTTGGGAATGCTAGGTAAGCACTCTATCAACTGAGATACATCCCCAACCTACAGTTCACTGTATTTATTAAAAAAGAAATCTATGTCATACACTGGATCTCAAATACACTTTTTTTTAAGACTTCAAATATGGCTTTACCTTTACCCCAGAGCCTAATTCCATCACTTTGTCCAGACACCCTCAATATTATTTGTGCTCAATAAAAAGCTGATGGAATAGGTAAATGAATACCCTGGTGAAAATGAACACTTTAATATTTATTTTCAGTTAAGACAAGGGCTTCTCATTACCCAGCAAATAGCAAGCATATTATTAATTGGCCATACTTAACCATCCGGAGAGCACATGAAAGGTCAGCTTCAGGAATCCTAGCAATTCTATGGGCCCCATTCAGCCTTAACTCACATACCATCTGTGTCGGCACATGAGAACTGGCTTTGTCTTGTGTAAGCGTATTTCAAGTGTACTTTATGAATGGAGACAGGTCAAGACGAGGTCAAGAGGATATTTTTGCCATATCCTTAACAGTAACTAGTTCAAAGACAGTATATGCCTAGTTACTATTCCAGAAGCCCATAGTGGTAGTTGGACAAAGGCAGAAATAATTTTGACACAATATATAAGTTTTAAATCACTCTCTCACTCTGTCTGGTTGATTTTACATCCAAGTTTTCTTTAACCATTTCCATCCTCATTGTACCCACAACCAAACCCATCACTGCTTAGTACCCGACTGCAGTCTAACCTGCTAACTGGTATCTTCCTTTCTTCCTTCAGTTTTCCCTGCATCTTACTCCATTCCCCATGCAGCAGCCAGGCTAGCCTCCCAGACTACGTGTCTGATTATTTTATATCCGGACTCAGAGTTTTAAGCGACCTCTCACTATGGAAAGACAAAGACCATTGACCTACTAGATCCTTGCCCAGTCTGGCTCCTGCACAAACATTTAAGTCTTTGATGAAACTCCTTTTTCATCTTCTCTGGGCTCTAGCCAGATACTATGGGATTCATTCTCTGGAATGCACAGCGATGGTTCCTGCCGGCACCCCTCCCCACTGCCTCCCCTTTTGTCTCTCTAACTCTTATTCCTCCTTCCACTCTTTGATGGTTCAGGTAAACTAAATTTGGCCTGAGGCTACCTTCACATCTGAGTCCTTTAAAGCTAACTGTAGCCTAAATTACTGTATAAACTGACAGCCCAATTTAGGAACATAATTTGTAACCAATCAGTGGCTAATAAAAAATATCAGTGGACCAAACTATTCCTGAATGAGGCAAGCACCAAGTCCGTCGTGTACCCACACACATTGCCCTGCTGAGGTCTGAACCTTTGTGGTTCTCAGGGCATGCTCCACTCATGGTAGCTTGACATGATAACTGAAATTCAATGGGCAGATTTCTGGGGTCCATGTTAATTTAAAGACTTGGTCAAGGTGCTAAAGGTTTCTAACTTGATGTTTCTTCAACTTGTTTTAACATTTGAGGATCTCCACTAACTGTAGTTCCTGTTTAAGAATGGAAGGAATGTTCACTGAAGAGAGACGTATGAGTTTCAAGGAAGGCTTATTCTCAGGGTACAAAGAAGCCAATGACCAACATGTTGAGCACAGTGTGTGTGAGGGGTGGGGAGTGACTGAGCACACACACATGAAAAAGATAATTCACAGCACCAAGCAACTACAGCCCATAAACCTCAGAAAGGCTCGGAGCCACAGCTGCTTTAGCAATGAAGACAAAATGCGCCTGCAGAACCCAGTGACAGATTTCATTCCAACTCAGGCAGGAAGGGAAAGGTTTGGAGGGAGCTGT
Source organism: Tokudaia tokunoshimensis (assembly GCA_036184795.1). Lineage (NCBI taxonomy): Eukaryota > Metazoa > Chordata > Mammalia > Rodentia > Muridae > Tokudaia > Tokudaia tokunoshimensis. The sequence continues at coordinate 41,723,117 of BTHU01000008.1, forward strand.
GAAACTGTACAGGGAGTGTGGGGGATGGCCATGTGGGCCTTTTCCAAGAAAGAGCATAACATCTAGATCAGCAGAAAGCCCTCAGAGGACCTGAGGACTGTGCAAAAGCCACTGCGCATCAGATCTTGTCTTTCAGCAGCAGATAACTGCAGTGTTTTCAACATCAGCAACTGTGCTCAGATATCCAGTGGTACTACTCCTGGGAGCTAAATTTACCTACCCCTTTCCCTTCATTACTTACCCCAAAGAGATCTTGATTGACCAAAACAATCAGTTAATGAGAGAAATTATGCCAGCAACAAACAGGATTATCTGCGGATGGATTGTTTCATGTTTAGAAGGAACTGGTGGCCTGGTTTGTAGCTCTATTCTTAGAGAGTAAGTATCCAACACCTGGCACTGTCTCTATCACCATTAACTGAGTTTGACCCCTTGAGGGACGCAAACAAGGTCAGGTCTTCCCAGGACACAATATGGAGGCAGTGGTAGCAGTAGGCAGATCTGGCACGAACCACATTTGTATGGGAATGCTCGGCCTCTGGCCGTAGAACACACTAGTAATAATAGTATACTCTTGTGAGGTTCTGCATGTTTCGTATACACTGACTCACCTGACTAGGAGGCAAGCAAAGCTTGTTCTCTGCATTTTCTAGAGGGGCTACTGAAACACAAAGGGACTTAGGCTCTTGTCCAAGTCACCTGCTAGGTTTAGAACTCTGATGATCTTGTGGCATAGTTCATGCACTCAGCCACTATAGAGAATTGCATGGGAATGACATTTGGTTAGTCAAAAGTATGTCTGGAACCCAGCATGTCCTTGGAACTTGTTTTGGACCTAGAGACACAACATCAGTCAGGGAGAAACTGCATCCTTCAGAATCTAGCATTCAAGCAGAGCTAGGTAAATTAAGAAAGAAAGTGGGAGGCTGGAGAGATGGCTCAGTGGTTAAGAGCACTGGCTGCTCTTCCGGAGGTCCTGAGTTCAAATCCCAGCAACCACATGGTGACTCATGACCATCTATGAAGGAATCTTCTGGCATAACTCCTACACTTAAAATAATAATAAATTTAAAAAAACAAAAACAAAATTATAAAAATTATAAGAAAGAAAATGGGGGGTTCTAGGACCTGGAACTCTCTTGATAAAATAAGACTGGGTAACCTAGAAGTGAGCAGGGCAAGGAGAGGAGCAGCCAATGTGGCCAATGAAATATTCTCCAAAGGAAACCTGGAAATAGAGGAACATAGATGCAGAAGTCAGAGAAAAGAAATGTTCCACCCGGAATGGACGACCTCAGTCTTGGAGCTCCTGACACAAGATCAGCTCAAGGAGCTGAAAGAGAAAAGAGAGGGAGATAAGAAACGAGTGGCGGGAGCTCCCAGCATGTCAGGGCCGTGGAAGAGAAAGCGCAGGCGCCTCCTGAGCTCAGTGAAGCACTGGGGAAGGTGCTGGGGACAGCTATGAGAAGAGCGGATGACAGTGGGGCCCTGGAGAAGGATGACTGCGAAACTGGGACAACCCCCAAGTGTGATCTTTGGCAAGGATACCAGGTACTAACTGTTCTCCGCAGCTGGCAGGAGTGGAAGGAGGCCTCATGTCAGAGCCCCAGTGTGGAGTTGCTCATTCAGTGAACAGCATCCCCCTCGCTAAGTCCTGCCCTCCTTCAGATTCTTTTATTTCCGAGACCTGCTCCAGTTTAGATTCAGGGGATGTGCGGGAGCTCTCTGTTGGAAGTGCGTGTGTGCTACAAAGAAAGGAAGGAAGAAGCCAGAACTCTCCTAGTCTCTGAGGAATCTTCTAGATAGGGCTAATAAGATGAACACTTGTCCTACAGTTCTTTAACGGGAAAATAAACATTAGGAAGTCTTTGCAGACACCCCTCCATACATTCTAGAGCTGTCCTGAATACAGTAGTTCATCAGCTAGGGAGAATTTCCAAGAAGAATAAGGACAGTGTACTAATTGAAGGCAAGGGTTTCAAGTTGGGCTTCAATACTTGCTAACTGGTCCATTTGAGGCTCTAGACTCAGTCACCCCATCTGTGGTATGGAGACAACGCCCACATCCCAGGTACTGCAAGTATACTGCACATTCAGAGTAAGCAGAGAGCTGGGCTCTGAGTAAGCCCTTAGTGTTACTCCTCATTCACTATTAAAGAGTGACTGCCAATATCACATGACTTAAGACCCTCTATCCATGAAGGAGCACGATGCTTTGAAAAGGAAGGTCAAAGGTCAAAGGCACCAGAGCGAATAGAGTTGGGAACAATATTAAGAACATAAAGACTTGGAGGCTAAAGTTTATATAAAAGGTTATTATTAATATATTTTCAAGGACAGAGGGTGAAGGACTACAAGATGGAAGTAGCATCAGAACTACCGTGATTCCTAGCATTCTCTGCCAAATAGCAATTTAAGCTCACACAAGTGTTAGCATTGCCCTTAACCTGTTGTTACAAGTCTCCAGGATCTGTAGTTCCCATTTTGCAGATAAGGAAAGTGAGACTGAGGGACCAAATGCAAACAGGGAAGATGAGCTGGTATGTATTTGACTCCAATATCAATGGTCTTTTCTCTATAACTTGTCAATAAAACCCCAAGGAAACCTGTCTTATAATTATAGATGTAACAGGCTGTACAGGTTTATGTGCATCCCCCACCTTATAGCTAAGTACATATGTCAGTTCTTGTGAGTAACTATCTGGTCCTTTAGTGTGTGTCATTTCTGAATGATGAGGTCTCTTTGTGTAGCGTGAGGAATGCTGGGGGAAAGCACAGAGGAGCGATGCCTTCCATTCACGCTGAGAAGTCATCGCACAGAACAATAGAGAGGCTCTCCTTACAAAGAGGAGCGTGCCATGTGAGGTGCTATGGAGCTATCTAGAGGAAAGGTATAAGAATGGAATGTGTGTCAGCTCGAGCAAAGGAAGCCGAGGTGCGGTGCAGAGATGAGGAGGCATCAGTATTGTGCAGAATGCTTAAACTACACATGGGGGCCTACAACAGGGTGCAAAGGACATCCAGCCTGGAAGAACAGGCTGCCATGCCTCTCACAGCATGGTTTAGATGTGTTCTGTCCCTACCAGAGCTCATTTTGAAGCCTAACTGACATTGTGGCAGTACTGAGAAGGAACTTCACAAAGTATTTGGGTCTTTAAGAGGAATTAATGCAGTTCCCCCTGAATTGGGTAGTTGCCATGAGAACAAGACGTTATAAACCAAGGCAGCTACTGGTGTGCTTTATCTCCTTTACAGGTCACCGCATGTTTGCTGTCTTGCCATGATGTATCCTGAGCCCTTTACCAGATGAAGCTGCCTTGTCTGGACTTTCAATGACTAGAACTCTGAGCTAAGTAAACTTCTTCCCTTTATAAATTGTCCAATCTCAGGTGTCCTGCATATAGATAGAATATCGTATCAGAAAACAGATTGAGAGCGGAAAAGGCTCAGCAGTGAGAGGCACTAAGGGCTTTGTGTCAGGTGAGCATATTGATGATGTCTGTATTTAATGTATTCTGTCTGCAACCTGGGACAAGCATGCCAACAGAGGTAGAACACTTGCCTGATAGGCATGGAGTCCTAGGTGCAACCCCCAGGCCTGAAAGGAAAATTAAAAAAAAAAAAAAGATCATTAACTCGGAACACTGTTCCGAGACCCTGTCGCAAAATAAACAAAGACCAAAAAGAGAGGAGGAAACGGTCATTAGATCTGATGGTTGCCTGGATGACAGAGAGAGAGAGTGGGGTTGGAGAGGGAGAGGGAGAGATATGAAGGCATGGCCATGAAGTTGTAACTGTCTTTGCAGAATTCCAGGCAGTGAAAGGGATATTTCAAGGAAGCTGCTGGGTTTGGTCCTTCAAAGAATTCACAGTAAGTACCCATCTCTCCTGACTCAAGTTCCTGATAAGGAAGCCTGCTGGGGAACAGCAGGGCCTTTCTTTCCACGGCACTGAAAGGCACGGGCATTTTATCAGTTGAAAAAGTACTTTAGAGCCAGAGGTTGAAGGGCAGGTGGAAGTCATTGTCTCTAGTACTTGAGAAGTTGTTATCAGACAGCAATAGTGGAAGGCTGAGAACAAGATGATCTGATGTAGAGGACAAGGCTCCGATCTCTGCCTGGCCAATCATGCGTGCATTTAGAACTGCTCACTGGATGCCTCGTGTTGGGTGCCAGGAATGCAGGGGTGAAGATCAGAGAAACATCTCTACTCCCCAAGAGGTCTCAGGCTACTGTGGAGGATGGAAATGTAAATAAAATCTGTAACAAAATAAGAAAGTCATAATAGTGGAGACTCCAAGGACCATTTAGATGAAAGTGGAATGAATTAAGGTCATCTACGTCAATACATCCAAGACATGTATTAAGCATGCACAAAAGAGGGATGTTCTGGCCTGGACCCAGGATGTATCTTGAAGGATGTTAAGTTGGGAAATCATGAAGAAGCAATGATTTCAGGCAGGAGAAAGTGTGTGTGGCAAAGAGTGAGGTCACAAAATGGTGTGGACACTACAGGTTGTTTCATTTACATTATGATGAAATGGAGGAGATAATGATGTGGGGAGCCCACCACGGAAGACCACTCTGTCACGGGTTCAAGCCAATAGAAAATCTTTGTTAGCCAGCTGGTAACTACACTGGGTGTTCAGAACCTCAGAGCAGTCTCAAAGCTTTCTCATGCTGAGCTTTAAAGCACAAAAACCACAGCTTGGATTGACACACTTCAGGTAACAAGAACAGTAGCTCAGAAGCAGAGCTACAGACGCCAAAGGCAAGGTTAGTGCTTTTAGAGGCTTTCACAGAACTATGGACTTGGATGGATTAGATCTTTGTTCTTGTTTTGGCAGGTGTTGCTGCCTGTGTGCTGGGTTCCCAGGTCTAAACGGTAGTTCCACCATGGCCTCAGTTGTACTAAAGTCTGGAGTCCCGTTACAATAAGATTCAGGACAGAATAAAGAAAACAGGATCTGGAGAGGTAGACAGGAGTCCATCACAAAGGGATTTACATGTTATGCGAAAGAGTTCAGAGAGCTGATAAAACATTGTAAGTATAAAAGTTACAGACATTATATTTGTATTTTAGAACCATTAGCTCTGGTTTTGAAGACACGCTGAGCATAGCTCAGATGGCTTTGAGTGTTAGTCCCTGAACTCCAGACAGTGAGATTAACGAAGAGGAATTAATATACTTGAAAAATATTGAGACCTTGAACTAAGGACGGGTGTACCAGGAGGAGGGGACCCATCTTAGTCAGACTTTTCATTGTGTCAAAAATTATCTGAGGGGAAAAAAAAAACATCGTAAGGAAGGATGATTTATTTGGGTTCATGGTTTAGATTTTAGTTGGTGGTCAATGGGATCTGTGTGGCAGAACTATCATGGCAGGGAGCGTAGCTGAGCAGAGCTTCTCACTTCCTGTAGCCAGGAAACAGAAAGTACAGAGAGGAAGGGCCTGGCAAAATATACAGTCCCCAAGTACTTGTTCCTTGTGACCAAATTCCTCTAACAAGGTCCTACTTCCAAAAGTCCTATTTGCAAACGTTTTCAACACTTCCCAATAATGCTATAAAGACATTAATCCATCAAATAATTGACTAATCCCCCTCTTGTATCCCAGCTCCCACAATCAAATCACTCCCCCAGAGCCCACAGATTGGGAAATCAAGCCTTTGAATGCGTTTGGTGGGGACAGTCACAACAACAAGAGAGACTTTGTTACTCTCTCAGAGGTGAGTATAGCTAAAGGTGTTAGAGAAGTGGAAGGGTCTGACATTGGTCAGAAGGCAGACGCTGTGACAAAGGTTTCAGAGATGCAACATCTTCAAGAGATGGCAAAACCTGGAGTGTGGTCATGGGTGTGAATGACTGAAGTGGGACAAAAGTGACCGGCACACTGAGGCACCCTCTTCAGACCATTTCTGATATGGGGAGAAGTCTGGACTTGGGGCAGGGAGAACCTGAGAGAGTCTCCTTCTAAATGGCAGATGAAATCTATAATAGTAATAGTAATAATAATGATAATAATAATAATGTTGGTAATGATGAAGTCACAAAGGGTGTGGTTCTAAAAGGAACAGTGTTCCATTTGTATTCACAAGCATAATTTAGAGTTGAGGTGCCTGCCTGACTGGTACCTGGGATGTGAGAGAACAGCCTGCCCCAGAGGTCCCCAGGTGGGTGAAATTTCCCTGGGTAAGGGCAGAGTCCCATTCAGGTCAAGTGGGCAGGATTCCCAGAAGAGCTGAGGTCCTACAGGGTTGTTTACTTTGGAGTGTACTGTTCCAGGGTGCCAAACTAGAAGGGGAATTGGGGAGAGCTCAGGCGGTGTGAAGACAAGAACCCTGCTCACACGTGAAATCTCCATCCCTGTCATCTTCCTTAGTGGTCCACCTTTTGTGGTCTCACCATCTCCTTCCTTGTTCCCAACAGGCAGACAAGACCTATTGCCTCTGGTCTGTAAGCCACGCTCTAGCATCTCCCATCGGTGCTTCCCCGCGTACAGCTTCCCGTGGTTCCCAGTGTGTATCCTGCAATGGCCGCCTGTCTACCCTCTGTGCCTCTGGCCTTGGCTGTCCTTCTCCACCTTCCAGTACCCACTCCATTCTTTTTATGATCCACATATTTGACCCTGTTGCTCTGCCACTCAACATCCCTTCATGATGCCTCAACCATTTCAGACACGGTCTGACCCATGACCATGGATTCCATAAGCAGGATCCTGCTGCCGCTCCGTTCAGCGTCGTCATTGGCCCTCCTCCTTTAGGACTCTCTGGTCGAGGAACACCCCTTATTTACAGCTCTCAGAACATGCTACTATGTCCTTTTGAGGATCCCTTTTCACCTGCCTACATATTTCCCACTTTCCAACACCCCAGCCCTGACGGAGCCCAATCCAGAATCCAGTGCCAACTCTTTTCTGAGGTCAGTTTCCCCTTTTCTGAGGCCCTTTCTCTTCTGCTCACCTTCTATTCTGTACAGCTTTCTCTGATAGCAATTATATACCACACTAAATGCATATATTTAATCTCCCCATCTGAAAGTAACTATTTTTAGAGAGAGAGAGAGAATTAAAAAAAAAAAAAACACTTCCAATACCGACATTCAGTGCCCATAGAATTAGTCTGTGTATATTTGCAGTTGGTGTAAACTATTTGCAGACTTAAAAGTATTTTCAAAAGTACTTTTTAAAGACGTATTTTTAAAAATTAAAAATTTCAGACTAAAAAAAATGTAGTCAGTGTAATCTGTTTGCAGACTTAAAGGATGTGTGTTTAAGAAAAGATTATCCAGTCACTCAAAGTGTGATGCAAATGAACCAGGTTCTAAGTTCCAGGAAAAGCCTCCACAGTGATATGTTTCGAAGCCAGTAGACTCCACTGGCATCTGGCCATCCCAGCATGGAACCTCCTTTTTTTTTTAGTACTTTTTTGCATCATGTTTCCTCCTCCATCAGCTCCTCCTAGATCCTCCTCACCTCCCTACCCACCTGATTTTATGCTCTTGCTATTTCTCTTTCCAAAACTACTGAAAAAAAAAAAAAACCTAAAAAACCCACAAAACCAAAATTCAAAACAAACATACAAAAGACTAGTGAGACCAAAAGAAAGAAAAAGAAAAACAGAGAGAGGGGGGAAGGGAGGGAAGGAGGAAGGGAGGGAGGGAGGAAGGAAGGAAGGAAAGAGATGAAACAAATCCAAAAACACTCACAAAACACACACATACATACACCATGCTCATTTTATACCGGCTAGCTACTCCTGGGCATGGGCCTTGACCTAGGATGCAGTTGATAGACCCGGTGGCACTCCATTGGATTCAAACAATTTTCCCTTTGTCCATAGGTATCAGTTGCAGTTAGCTTCTTGATTAGGGATGAGACCCAAGTCCACTCCCACCTTGCCGGCGCTGGGGTCTTGTCCAGCTTGAGCCTGTGCAGGTCGTGGGCATATTGCCATAGTCACTACAGGTACACGGGATTTTTGGTTTTTTGTCTGTTTTTAAAGAAATTGTATTTACTTTTGCATATGGGTGCTTTGCCGTATTGCCTGCATTTATGTCTGTGTACCATGTATGCACCAGGTGCCTGAGGAAGATTCCTGGGGCTGGAGTTGCAGGGGTTTATGAGCCACCATGTGGGTTGCTAAAACTAGAACCTGCGGCCGGTTCTCAACTGCTGAGCCTTCTTACCTCCAGCCTCCACCATAGACATGGAGTAGAGACCTAGTCCCTGACTGTGAACAGTATGTGCAGTCCAGGCGCTATTTCTGCAACTGTGCTTTTCCCGCCTTCCACTCCTCCTGTGACCCTGAGAAGTTCCAGTACCCAGATCATTCATTCACTCACAGGTCAAACTGTCACAAGTCAAACACTGTTCTTTTTGGTAATCAGAAACTTCTGGTAGGGTAGGGATGTGGTCAGTGTGGGTGGCCCTGTATTGCATAAGCAGGGTATTTATAAGAATGAACCCTTCTCTCTCAAACATCAGATGTCTAAGACGTCTGGCCTCCAGGGACCTTTCCCTGCAAGGGCCTGATGGACTGTTCCAGGTCCCCATGCCTCCTCCACTCTGAATTCTGCTGCGCTTGAGTCAGAACCAGACGGGTTGGCATTAATTGCTCTCTAATTGTTTCAAGCATGCTATTTTTATTTTGCCCAGTACATTGTACAGCAGAGGAGCCTGGTCCTTTGCTTTCGCATCACTCTGAGCTCCCAGCGTTTAGCAGAGGCTTGCTGATTGATTTTTCTATGAGCTGTAATTATTTTCAAGGCTTCTCTGGAATAACCGTGTCATCTTGCCTCTCCTTCTTTCCCTGAAATCCCCCTCCCCACTCGCAACATCTCCCACTCACCCCTTTGTTGGTGTCTGGCTTGTTCTCAGCCAAACACCTCTTCCTTCTCCTTCTCTCCACAAGAGCAAACAACATTTCACCTATCGTCAACACCACTGAGTTTCTCTCTGGCAAGAAACATTATTCCGATCGGCCACCTTGGGATTTGTATTTATCTCTCAACCAAACTTACCAAATACTTGCAGGACAGACTTGAGTGAATGAAGGCTTTGCTTTGAGTCGATGTCTGTGCTTTCAGTTTCATGAGCTCAATAAACTGTTAAAGGTAGGGAAAACAGACTGGGTCGCAGAGTCGATCGATCTGGTGACAAGGCATGACTTAGTCCAACCTCCCCTTGCATGTTTCTCCTCTCAGTGACCAGCTGTGGGGACTGGGGACAAATTCATAAGGAGGGGAGATGGGGAAAGTACTGGTCATTAGTTTTCAAATCAACTCTCACTTGTCTAGAAAAGTGGTTGCAGATCATCAATAATAAAAGGCTGAACTCAGCTTCCTGTTCACCGGGGTCTGAGTCACAGCCAGACTTCTTTATGTATATGGTACTCTCTGAGTGTCAACTTTGCCATAGATAAATGTATGCAGTCAGACCTACCTCCTGGGGTTACCGTAAGGACCATGTGAGGCATACGCGGTTCTGAGCTAATAGTACTCATGATCTATGATTTACTGTGCTATCATCCCAGATGAACCAATTCTTCCTTACCATAACCCCATCAAAATGCCCAGTCAACTTCTTTCGGGACCCAGGACTAAAGGATCCAGCTACTAACCAAATTTGTGGATTTGTTATCTGTTCAGTGGAATAGGAGACCGTCTGAGAAGGAGACAGAGAATGATCTTAGCTTTCCCCGTGCTGTTACAGACAATGAGAATTGACCTGGACTTTTCTGTCCGCTCAGTCCAATCCTACCCAACAAAGTGCACTCCACAGACCACTTCTTCCTTCCTGTCAACCAAGATAGTGATCAGGTCATTTACAGATTATGCTACCCAGATATACAGAGTAAATGGCTCCGTGATGGCCAGACATCCGTTATGTGCCAGTTATTTGCTTTTGCTTGCAGAGTCTTGAACTCCTCTTCTGAAAATGGGACAAGAAGGTCACTTCTGGTAGAGTAGCTGGGATAATTCAAACAGATCAAGTTTTTAAAATGTTTAGTACCGGGCCGGGCGTGTAGTGACCGTGCAGCTAATCATGGTGGCAGCTGTAAGTGAAGAGACTCAAAGGCAGCGTCACTCCCTCTCCAGGACACCTTTACAGGTATCTGGTTCTCATCTTCACACCCACCACTCAATGCACAGTTCATGCCAACACAGACTCCCACGAAAATTAACCTGTGTCCCTCTTATTTGTCTGTTATTTATTTATTATTTTATTTGTTTGTTTTGGTTGGTTTTGAGACAGGGTTTCTCTGTGTAACCCTGAAATTCACTTTGTGGAACAAGCTGGCCTCAAACTCCAAGATCTACCTTGCTGGGATTAAAGCCCTGAGCCACCACTGCCCATCCAACCTGTATGACTCTCAGTCAGTGTATTTTCAGTGACTGTGTCTTCATCAGAAACGCTGAGTCCCCATTGTCCTACACATCCTGGAAGAGTCCTGCCTCACTGGTCTGACAGAGTGGGAAAGCAAAAGTGTCAACTGCTTCTTTCCTCAAATGGTTGCAGGCTCTGACTTTCACGATGCAACTCAGACACCACACGCTCAGATGGGTTCCTAATTAATGTCAAACGATCACTGTCTTTCAGATGTGTGCTACTCTGTGAACAACTAATTAGCTGTTCTGCACATTCCAGGTTGAAGGTGGAGCCGGAGTGATCATAGAGTCTTTGAGGCTAAGGGCTCCCAAGATTCTGTTGTGTTGAGTGAACTCTTGCCCATATGGGTCTCTCTATCCACAGAGACATTGCTAGAGACTTTCTAACCCTTAGGATTAATTAGGGCAGACATGATGAGCCTGTAGGAACATGATAGAAAGGCACATTGTAACTATTTTTTCCCTTTGGCAAAAATAGTGTATGAGTGTTCCAGGGGTCGGGGATGGGGATGAGTGGGTGGGTGTGCAAGCATGTTCACAATGAGTGGACACAGATGCTTTCTAAATCATGGGCTTCGGACACATAATACTCTGTGACCCACACAATCAACTGTAGGGAAAATAACCCTCTGAGAGGGGGTCACACTCAGCATGGCAGAGCCATGTTTAAAATTCATTTTTTGAAAACCGGAAAGAGAATCCCCTTCAGGAACTTTGGACATGACTTACTGCTTAAAGCATTCACCCCAAGAACATGAGGACCAGAGATCAGATCTCCAGAATTCATATAAATGACAGGTGAGCATGGTGGCTGTATTAGTTAGTGTTTTACTGCTGTGAACAGACACCATGACCAATGCAAGTTTTATAAAAGACAACATTTAACTGAGGCTGGCTTACAGGTTCAGAGGTTCAGTCCATTGTCATCAAGGCAGAAACATGGCAGTATCCAGGCAGGCATGGTGCAGAGGAGCTGAGGGTTCTATATCTTTATCCAAAGGAAGCCAGGAACAGACTGGGCATCCTCAGGCATCCAGGAGGAAGATCTCTAAGCCCAATCCCACAGTGACACACTTCCTTCAACAAGGCCATACCTTCTAATAGTGCCACTCCCTGGGACGAACATATACAAACCACCACAGTGGTCCACCTGTAATCCTGGCTGGAAAAACGGAGACAGGATCTCCCAAGCAAGCCAGCTAGGGAAACAAGCCATATTGGGGAGCTCTAAATTTAACTGAGAGATGCTGCCTAAATGAATAAGGTAGAAGTAATGTTTGGAGCATCAACCTCTGCGCCCCCCACAAACAGGCAAACACACACACACACACACACACACACACACAGAGAGAGAGAGAGAGAGAGAGAGAGAGAGAGAGAGAGAGAGAGGAAAACTGAGCCTATAGTCCCAGCATTCCAGCTGTCAAGGAGGGAAGATCAGTAGTAGTCTGTGGTCAATCTGAGCTACATAGCAAGTTTGAGATCAGCTCAGACTACATGTGAGGCCCTGTCTCAAAAATAAACAAATAAAACAGAAAGTAAATACATTAATTAAACTAATGAATCCAACTGATCCAAGTTTCCAAATTCGGGATGCACTCTTTTCTCTCTCACACACAGAGATACTGTACGGCTTGTCTGGCCAAGGTTGACACCCCAACTTTATCACCTATTTTGCTTTCCTGGTTCCCTCTCACCTCTCCCTCCCCCTGCCCATCTCCTTCAGCTCCCCACCGGTTTAACCATCCTCCACCCAGGACCTGCAGCTTCCCCTTCCTAGACTAGCAGCATTTGCTTTAGCTAACCAATAGAATATTTCTCGCCAATTTTCAGACTGAATTTTCCATTCCCTTTTCTCCCTCATCTCCAGCTCCCCCAAGGTAATATAATTATTTTAATAGGAGCTTTCTAGAAAGGATAAGCTACTTTCAGATCACACCAGAGATAACCTGCTTGCTCCACCTCGACTGGGAGTTGCCCCAGCAACCGCTCTGATAGAAGCTTGGAGGATCACATGAGGAAGGGCAGGAGGTGGGGAGATTAATATAGAATAGGGTTAAAAGGTGGAGAAAGCAGAAAGAAGCAGTTGGGAGATGCTGTGAGCATAGGCAGGATCAAGAACATTATCACATTGCAGTTGGAGAGCTGGCCTTGTTTAGATAGGACAGAGGGACCAGGCAGACACAGACTTCTCTGTTGTCACACCCACGGCCTTTCAGGTCACACAGGCAGCTCAGGTGGCCGAGTCAGAGGTGGCTGCTGAGCAGTAATTTTTGATTTACCTCCAGTTTCTAGGCAGGAAAGGGGTAGCTGACACTACCTCATTTGAGAGTTTGCTGTGGAATCAATTGCAGAAGGATGTTTATTCCACATTTATGACAGTCGGGAGCTGTCTTCCAAGACTGCATGATAGATAATGATTGTGAAGGTCTGTTTTCAGCACATGAATCATGTCTGTCACGTGAGCTGTACCTCCCTTTGCTTGCACACATGCGCGCGCGTGCGCGCGCGCGCACACACACACACACACACACACACACAAAGAGAAATTGGGGGCAGGTGGTCAGAGGGTCTTTATTTCCAGACATCACAGAGAGATACAAAGGCCCAAAAAGAAATAACATAACACTGTACAATTTCACAAGATACCAACATCCTCCTTCCTATCTGCCTGGGTAGTCATGGCTGGAACCCTCTAGCTCCTTCCTCATCCATACCTGATATCTGCTGTTCAATCCTTCCATGTGGTATGTCTGTAACACTATTTGGGGTTCAGGAAGCAGAGGTTAGAAAAGTACTCTGAACAAGTAGCCTGGGTGTTCAAGGCCTTCCGTGACTAGAGTTGATCTTCCTTCAAGATTTACTTAAAATTGATTTTGAGTCTCCATGCTCCTAGCATTGTCAGGTCAGCATCCTGCCAACTCCACCTTAGAGTCCCTCAGCTGGGCTACCTGCTTGTCCTGATTTTAATTCTTCCTTCCATTTCCTTCCAACGCAGTGGTTCTCAACTCATGGGTCGAGATCCCTTGGGGTTGGATCACCTTTTCACAGGGTCCCATATATCCTGCATATCAGATATTTACATTATGATTTATAGCAGTAGCGAAATTACAGTCATGAAGTAGCAACAGAATAATTTTATGGTTGGGGGGGTCACTACAACTTGAGGAACTGTATTAAAGGGTTGCAGCCTGAAGAAGGCTGAGTACCACTGCTCCAGAGCATGCTGTCACCTTAACACACACACACACACACACACATACATGCATACACCCCACACATGCACACACACATATGCATGCACGCGCACATACACACATACAGACACCACACATACATACACCACACATGCATACACCCCCACACACACACATATGCATGCATGCGTGCGCACGCGCACACACACACACACGTGTGCACATGTGCACCTACCTGCTGGGTGGCCCCAGATGCCATCTTGTCTTCTTTCTCCAATGGCTGCCACCCCCAGGCTCTGTGTTGAGCAGACACTTCTGATGAGACGGAGTAACTAAAAGAAGAGATGCTGACACAACTTCAGATTGAATATTGGGCATCCCAGTTCAAAAAGCCCCTTTAAGGGCCAGAAACACTGCTCAGTAAGTGCTTGCTGCCAAGCCTAACAACCAGAGTTCTGTACTCAGGATCCATGCGATAGGAGAGAACAGACCCCACAAGTTGTCCTCTGACCTCCACATATGCACTATGACATGCATGTGTGTGCTCACACAAACACATTAAATAAACAAATGTAACTTTTAAATTTATTTTGAAAGTATAATATAATCAACATATTATATTAATATAATATAATTATAATATAATTACATCATTCTTTGGCTTCCTCCAAACACTCTCATACACTCCATTTTACTCTCTTTCAAATTCGTGGCCTCTTTTTTCATTGATCGTTATTACATGCATGCATATATGTATACATAGGCATACATACTCCTAAATATGACCCGCTCGGTCTGTGTAGTGTTATTTTATGCATGTTTTCAGGGCTGACCATTTGATGTCATTGGATAACCAATTGCTGTGCTCCTCCCTGGGGAAGACTGTTTCTCCCACTCTCAGCTCTCCTCAGTAGCCTGTAGTTCTTTGTGTAGGTCGAGGCCTCCTGGGCTTTCCTCTGTCCACCTTGCTTGTCTATTATTGGCATCCTGGTTCAGCTCACATTTGAGCAGTCAGTCATGTTGGTGAAACTTTAAGGGTATACCGTCTGACATTGCCACAGACAGCCTCAGAGCAAACTCTCCTTGGGCCCCAGTCTGAAGTCTGCACCGTGTCTTCACAAATAGGGATTTCCCTTTCCCCTCTTGGGGCACAACCAAGAGTGATGACGAGAGTCTGTATGTTTTGTGAGTCTCTTGAACAACCCCATCCAAAAACTCAGGAAAGGGCTACCGACTCCTGGTGCCGGAGTCTTTGGTTCTCAGGGCTCATTGTGGACCCAAAGGAGAACATTTTCTTTAAATCACCCACCTATGTATATTCATACACAGGCTTGTGTGTGTTCTAAGGTGGGGTTTTAGGTGAACGGTTAATATTAGGACTCCTTACGATTTTTTCAGACTGCCTTACTCTTATTAACTCTCTTCTTCCGCAGTTACTTCCCTCCCCTTCCTAATTTGAGCCCGCCCCTTTTCCCACTTCCTGGAGCAGAACTCTTGTACCATTCTAGGTCTCTGTCCCCCAACCCCTGCATTTAAACAGTTGTAAATCCCCTTGAGCCCTTTCAGACACCAGAAGCGTTTCACTGAGAGTTCTTTGTCTTTCTTAGTCACCCACCACAGGGCTCGCAGGAAGTGGCACCATTAGGAGGTGTGGCCTTGTTGGAGTGGGCGTGTCCTTGTTAGAGGAAGTGTGTCATTGAGGGTGGGCTTAGAGGTTTCAGATGTAGCCAGGTCCAGTAGCTCACTATCTCTTCCTACTGCCTACCGATCCAGATGTAGAACTCTCAGATGCCTCTCCTTTGCATGCTGCCTTTTTTCCCATATCCAATTAAATGCATTCCTTTACAACAGTTGCTGTGGTGTGGTGTCTCTTTATATCAGTAAAACCCTACGACATTTTCCCTTTGCAGCATCTCTAGACTCTCTCTTCCTCAACCTTTCCTGCTCTCTTTCCTAATTAGAATACCCATCTCCTAAAGCTTCATACATTATAAGTAGAACAACCTAAGTGCTCAGTGCTCCCTCCCTAATACATCCTAAGAACCAGACCCTTCAGAGGCCTAAACAACCACCAGAGTACTCTGCAAACGCACTGTGCTAGAGAATAGCTCAACGAACTAATTAAATTCAAAGTTTTAGAGATCTGGGGAGTTAGTTTGGTTGGTAAAGTGTTTAAGGATTGCGTTTTCATTTTAATTTTAATTTATTTTTATAATTACATTATGGTTCCAAATTCAATAAATGAAAGTGGATTCTGTGGAGCTTTTGAATGTACTCACAAATTCTCTAATACGCCTTCAAAAGAGGGCCAGGCTGGGAAGATGGCTCTCTAAGAAAAGGGTTTGATTATGAGCACAAAGACCTGATTATGAGCCCAGAACCCAGATTTTTAAAAAAGCTGGGTGTGGCTTAAAATCTCATGACTGGGGAGGCAGAGACAAGAAGATCCTTGGAGTTCACTGACCACCTAGCCAGCCTAGTATATTCAGTGAGCTCCAGGATTGTAAGGAATCCTGTCTGAAAGAAAGAAAGTGGGTGAGGGGGATGATGGGGAGGAGGACAGGACAGCACCTGAAGAATGACACCCAAGACTTCTGGCCCTATATCTACGCCTGCTCACACACCTGCACCTGAACACATGCACACACATGCACACACACACACACCGGCACACTCAAAACTAAATTTTAAGTTCACTTCTTTAAAAATTCCTATCTCATTTTAGTGCTCAGCAACCACCTGCGGCTGGTGGCCAGCGTCCACGACAGTGTACACAGCAGAAGGTTCCGCAAGACAGCACAGCTAAACCTAAGTGACACTTCCTCCTCCCTCTCTCTTAGCATCTTCTGGGTCCCTATGCTGTGAAAGGCTCTTTCCACCAGGGCTTTTATACTTAATTCTGTCAGCTCTTTCCAGTGGGCAGAACCTTTGACCAGCCTTAAGTTCAGATCTCAGGGCAGGTGTTCCAGTCCTTTCCACTCAGGAAAATGCTGGTTACTGGTGGGGTGGGGAGACCCAGAGAAAGTATGTAGAGGCAGCATGCCAAGACTAAAGAAGGTGGCTTTGTAGCCACCGATCACGTTTTTTGTTAAACTTTAAGAGCAATTCTTTCACTTGGGTTCAGTCCCTAAGTGGAACGACTCTGCCTGGGTTCAGTCCTCAAATGGAATCACTGAAAAGGAACCTTCAGGAATGTTTTCCAAAGGGTAAGACTGATGCTTTGCTGTGACCAATGGATTTTTGCTTCTGCTGGGAGGGTACAGTGCTCCCTTCCAGAAAGCGGGTTGCCGGGTTGACGTCTCCTCTGAGGACTCCCGCAGTGCAAACACACACGTGATGATGAGCTCTGATTGCTGCCCAGGACCAGCTGCTACCTCGCTCTGCTCCTTTCCTCGGATGCTCAGATCAGGTTCTGCTTGGGAAAATCAATGTTTCTATTGGCAGAACCCCAAGACGACCCATTTCTCTAGGCTCCTAGGAGAGGCCTAGGCTCAATGATGGCGCCATCTGCTGGCTGGTCCTCGTGATGCAGTCCTAGGCCGTTGCCTCAACATCACCTAAGAACTCGCTCAAGATGCTGGAGCTCTGGCTCCTCTCCAGACTTTATGAGCCAAAAACTGAAGGTGGATGATCCTGGCTGCTGCGTCTCCACTAGCAATTCAGATGATCCTAATGTTCGCTAAAGCTTGGGTATCACAGACCTAGTGGATACAATTCCACCATTTATCCATTCAAGTCAAGAATTTAAATAATAAACATTTACATAATGATACAAAAGAGAGTCAAATAGACACAACCCCACAGACACATAGGTACACACACATGAGTCTACAGGTGAGTGCACATGGAATATACAACGACTTGCTTCACACCTGTCTGAGGAATAAGGGCAGAACCTTTCTTATTTTAGACTGGAAATGGGCCCAGGACTACACAGCTGGGAAACAACTATATCAGATCTTTGCATGACAAGGCCTGGGTATCGTCACCTTTCCACTCCCTTAACTTCTCTAGACTAGGTTGTCCTTGAGATGGGCAAATCAACAGACAAGAAACCCTCCCCAGATCTAAATTCAGACGACATAAGATTGCCAGCAACGTTTTCCGTAAGTGTGACAAAGTGCTTGGATAAATCACCTTCAAGGAGAAACACTTTGTTTCTACTCCTGTTTTCAGAGGTCTCTGTTCAGGGTCTCTTGACTCCTTTGCTTTGGCCCCTGTGGTGTAACAGAACAAACTAGAAGGAAATGTGTGGTGAAGCAAAACGGCTCATTCCACGGTAGACAGGGGGCAAAGGGGAAGAGAAAAAGGGTCCAGAAACCTACTTCGTCCTCTCATCCTTAGTACAGGAAGCACACCAGTGACGGATCAGATCAGGTGAAGGGTTTGTGGCTTCCTCTGCCTGGGTCAGGGATGGGGCATAGGTCTGGGTGCCCTTTCATTTCATGGGTCCTCGTATTGAGGCAGTCAGGCTTTGGTGCTAATCATCAGGCTCCAACTTAAATCCCAATGTTGTTTTGGTCTCCTTTATTAGAGTTGTCCACTCCCCAGATTATGTTCACAGGTCTCTCTAGGCATTTTCATGAGTAGAAGGGCCATCTCATATACTCTGTGCAGATTCTTAAGTTGCTAAACTAGAACAAGGGCCTTTTCCCAATCACTGCCCAATGCCAAAGGTGTCCTACGTGCTCCTCCGGGAGTCTACTTTCAACTCTCTCAGCTTCCTATAATTCTCTCCATCTTTTCCTGACCTTTACCTGATGCTGAGAGGGAGCCTTCCAAATCTGTTCATGTCTTTGCCTCTCCCATGAGCTGTGCCTTTTTCATTCATCTTTGCCCCAGAGGCTAGCATCATTCCTAGGAATCATTACAAACTAAATCAATGCCTGTTAGATGCATGGAAAGTTCTGGTCTTTTTCAGGTCAGAACGTTTGCAGTATTAAAAAGGTTCATTGTCATCACTTTCTAATTTCGAGACCCCTGACTAACTGCATGATTGCTTTGCTTTCTGTCTCACTGGACGTTAAGTTCACCAGACATTAAGAGAGTCCTTCCTCCCTCCATTCTTGATCCGAAAGGAACTCATGGAGCATTTGATCACTGCTACAGATTGGTGTCCATCCATCCATCTGTCCATTCGTCCACCCATCAGCCAGCCTGTCCAGCGTGCAATTTATATGGAGTCATGCCTTGTCTTTTTTCTGCCCTAAGCAAGGTACTAAGACATAAAAACTTCAAGGCATTTTAAAAAAATGCTTTTCTGGACCCTGTAAAAGTTTTTGTGATTCAAAAGAGAGGAAGGAAGAAGTGTCTTGCCTGGAAATAATTTCCAGAATGGCTGGTGGCTGATTTGCTTTGATGGTTTGGTTAGCCATTCATTGTCTGTGCCTGAGGCTAATACAGAGGAGACATTTTAGCTTTACGTTCATTTATTGTAAGGGAGAGGAAGGGGCATATGCCAGGGCATATGCGTGGAGGTCAGAGGACAGGTTTCAGTATTCAGTTCTCTTCTTCCACCATGTGGGTTCCAGGAATTGAACTCCGGTCATCAAGCTTGGCAGCAAGTGCTTTACCCACTGAGCTAACTTTCTGTCCCCCACTCTGTTGTTTAAACTTAAAGATTATATTCACAAGACCAAATAAAGCATCAAATAAAGATCTTTTGCTAAACTGATAACCAGATTATAAACAATAATTATTGCTTTAGGGTCACAATTACCTAGATTTATTGTTACCTCTAATATATAAATTCATAAAAAGTACCATTAGTTATATTTTTTCACATTTATTATTCTATTTTACCCCTGTGGGTGTTTGCCTACATGTATATCTGAGGACCATTTACATGCCTGGTGCCCAAGGAGGTCAGAAGAGGCTGTCAGATACCCTGAAACTAGAGTTACAGATGGCTGTGAGCCACCGTGTGGGTATTGGGGACCAAACTCTGGTCCTTTGCCAAAGCAGCAAGTGCTCTTAACCCGAGATGTCCCTCCAGCCCCTAGATTGCACATTTTTAAAAGCAGAGCTTCCCAGTTTGGGGATTTACCTTTCCACCATGCTCTCCTATGTGTGAGTTCAAGTTATCTTTCGTAAAGTCCAGACATTCTGAAATACAGAAACCGGGACTGAGAACCA
The DNA here is from genome assembly GCA_036184795.1 of Tokudaia tokunoshimensis. Classification (NCBI taxonomy): domain Eukaryota; kingdom Metazoa; phylum Chordata; class Mammalia; order Rodentia; family Muridae; genus Tokudaia; species Tokudaia tokunoshimensis. The sequence continues at coordinate 41,742,838 of BTHU01000008.1, forward strand.
GTAAGGAAACGGAATGGCAATTTTCCTTGTGAAATTTGCCCCTGGCATTCAGAAGCCTGGGATTCTCTGCTGAGCCCAAGTGAGAGAGCTCTTGGGGCCAGGCCACCTGCTCCAGGGTCTGGGAACCAGGGCCTGTGCTTTTCCCCAGTGGATAAGCCACCCCCTGGAGCTATGTGCTCCTGTGGAGATTAGCCCCAGGCCGGCAGTGTGTCAAGCAGAAGATGGCCTCAGCTTGCCTGTGCTCTCATTTAGAGCTTTGCCTACCCTCTACCTTTCGGCAGGCCCTCCTGCATGCTTTCTTCCTTCACCCTGGGTAGCCGACTCCTAAGAAGAACAGCACAATCAGTTGTGCAGATTTTCAAAAGACAGAAATAATAGGCAAAAATTCATTTGGAAGCCTGGGGCACAAATGAATAGCAATAATGAAAAGAGGACAGTGGATAATCACTAATCTTCTTCTCAGAGTGTGTTTTTATGCCTCTCCTAATATTCTGCTTTATGCCTTCCTCCCTGCCTTTCTTCCTCTGACCCTGTCCATCCCGATCCCACTCCCCACACCTATGTCATCCTTGGCTACAATACATAATTGAAATAGCACTTTCTGTAGATGATGTTTAAGAAATGTTTATTCGTTTTTATTTAATGTGCGTGTTTTCTTTTTTCTGCATGAGTGTCTGCATCACATTCACACCTGGTGCCCACAGAGGCTTTGATACCTGAGGACTGGAGTTACAAACGATTGTAGGCTGCCATGTGAGGGCTGGGAATTGAATCTGGGCCCTCTGGAAGACTAACGAGTGCTCTTAACTGTTGAGTCGTCTGTCCAGCTCCATATTGATGCATTATTTTTTTAGGTATAATTTGCTAATCTCATTAGATAGTTAGGTAGGTAGGTAGGTAGTTTTGGTTTTTTTAAGAAGGAGGTCTCACTACGTAGCCCTAGATGTCCTGGAACTCACTATGTAGACCAGATTGGTATCGAACTCACAGAGATCTGCCTCCCAAGTGCTGGGATCAAAGGCACGCATCATTACCACCCAACTTCATTGTTTATTTTTAAGAACAGAGAAATTAACAGAGACTGAAGGAAAGGCCATCCAGAGACTGCCCTACCTGGGGATCCATCCCACATGCAGACACCAAACCCAGACACTATTGCTGATACCAAGAAGTGCTTGCTGACAGGAGCCTGATATAGCTGTCTCCTGAGAGGCTCTGCCAGATCCTGACCAATACAGATGTGGACGCTTGCAGCCAACCATCAAACTGAGCCCAGGGACCCCAATGGTTAGTAGAAGGACTGAAGGTGCTGAAGGGGTCTTATCTGGCATCAATGGGAGGGGAGGCCCTTGGTCCTGTGAAGGCTTGATGCCCCAGTGTAGAGGAATGGTAAGGTGGTGAGGTGGAAATGGATGGATGGGTGGGGGAGCACCCTTATAGAAGTAGGGTAAAGGGGGATGGGATAGGAGGAGATTTGCAGAGGGGAAACCAGGAAAGAGGATAACACTTGAAATGTAAATAAATAAAATATCCAATAAAAAATAAGTAAATAAATCTTGAAAAAAAAGAGAAAAAAAGCAGAGAAATTGAGCATTTTAAATTGACTAAAAGAAAAGCAAGTTATTTTCCATGTTTGTGTAAAGGAGGAATAACTGTATGGCTAGAAAGCTGACGTAATGCTTAACACTAATTTAAATTTGGTTTTGATATTCAAACCTCTTCCTACCATTGTCTCCTTTCGTAGACCCTGACCTCTGTGCAGAAAAATCAGTAAGGTCCTGGCCTTTCTGACTCTGTGGACTCCTGAAGTCACATGTGGATTCCAATGCCAGTTCAGTCACGTAGTGGCTGTGACAGATCATTCCATGTCTCTGACATCACTTTCCCCATCTGCAGCTCCATGTCTGAGTTTCCCAGCAGCCACCAGGAACACAAACTTAGAAGTGCTGTCATGGAAATGCAAGGTTTTGTGTGGTCAGCCATATTTCCAACCTCCACAATGACTTTCCCAATAGTTTTTGTGTGGGATATGTGTACACACGTGGTTGTCAGGTCAAAATGACTCAATAATGTCTTGATTTTCTGATGGCAAAGCAGCCATACACCAGTAGAAACCCTTCTATGAGTTTTGAATTCTGATCTTTGCTGGCACTCGTAATAAGCTTAGTATCTCTTCATTCGATTTAATAATTTTAATTTTTGAGAACCTCAGATTCTCTCCATCCACTCCTGACCCTACCTCTTCCCCTCCAACTCCTCCCACATCCCCCCTCTCAAATTCATGAACCCTTCTTGATTATTATTTTTACCATATATAAATAGGTATATGTCTATCTGAAGGAATACATATGCTCACATGCAAGTGTAACCCACTGAATCCACTTGGGTTTGCTCACATGTACACATGCCCGGGGCTGACCTCTTGGAATTGATCGACCTTTGTGAAGCTAGTTCTCCCTCTCTCAGCAGGCACTGACCACCTGTAGCTCTTCATGGAGGAGTTGAATCATATGGTATGTCCCCTGTCCTCACTGGCGTGTCACCTAATGTTCTCATCATGCAGGTTTTGTTCAGTTGGCCCTATTGATGAGAATTCATGGGTACAGTGTCCCTGACATCTGTAGATGTCTATGGAAGCAAACATCCTAGTCTACTGGGTTTTTTCCACGCCCCATTCTGAGATTTCCCATGAGCTCAAGAGTTCTGTGCAATCTCTCATACCTTAGATTGGGCTGAGTACCTGACTGGGCTGCTCCTTCGAATTTTCTTTCTTCTGCTGTATCTCCCATAAACTCATAGTTGGGGCTTGAGGCTCAGTCATACTCAAGTCTTCTGCATAAGAGGAGGAACTTGTATGATGCTTAAATGTGCTTGACTGCACCACAGGAAGAGGCATAAAGCATACAACGTTTCGAAGGTTTCATCCAGTTTGCATATGTGTCCAGTGGAGCCAGTATTCCACGCATGCCCATGGTTACCTTGCCTGGTGCTTTCTACACACAGCCCCAGGTGGATTTCACAGCCATGGCTTTTGTACTGTGTCAGGTGGCTCTGGCCTGCGTTCCCCAGCATTCCCTTTTCTTGTATGTCTCTATCCAGGACAGGCCATTGTGTCATGGGGTGGTGGTTAGGGATGGTGGCGATCCATGGGAGATCTGAAGGCTGGAAGCTAAGCTCACCAACTGAAAACTCGTTTATGCCTCACTTCACTGACTTGAGGCAAAAGCCGCTGTCCATCCGGGCACTCACTTTTCCCTAGTACGCTCCTCCAGCTCTGCCCATCAGGCTGAGATCCATAACAAAGACTTCCCCGGGGCACTATGCTGCCAGCTATCATGGCTTCCAGTCCATCTGGAAGCCAATCACAATAATAATAATAATAATAATAATAATAATAATAATAATAATAATAATAATAATAATAATAATATAATAACGATGATGATGATGATGATGATGATACAGTTACCCTTACATGAAGTACCTAAAATAACCAAGTTCATACAATTAAAACACAGAGTGGCAGTTTCTGGGGCTGAGGGAGAAAGCATACAGAGTTACGAGTGGATGAACTTGACAGGAAAGTCTACCAAGATGAATAAACTCAGGGGAGCTGCAGAACAGCACCTCACCTGCGACCAACAGTCACCAGTGTACATGAAAAGTATGTTGAAAATCTAGATCCCACGCCAACTGTTCTTACTACAATAAAAGTCAGGGAAAACAGATCCCATCTGTTTAAACCCTCGACTTGATGTGTGTTTGCATTAGTTTATTCTGGGACTTAGAGGGATGGCTCAGAGGTTAAGGGCACAGAGCACACAGTGCTTGCAGAGAGGACTTGTGTTTCATTCCCAGTGCCCACACAGGTGGCTCACAACTACCTGTGATGCTGACCCCTTGGGAATCCAATGACTAAAGTCTTTCATGGGGACCTGCACTCAGGTGCCTGTGCTCCCCCACCCCATACACACACAAAATTAAGTAATTAAAAATCTAAAAAAAAAAGATTAATTGATTTTGCTTTTGATCTTTAAGAGTTAAGTGTTCTTTTTATTTTGATTTATTTTATAATTACATTAAACAGCAATATGGTTTCAGAGGCAAGTCTCTGAAACTAGGTTCTACAGAGCTTTAAAACATATCCACAAATTCTTTATTATCCTTTAAAAAGCGGAGGCAGTTGCCTTACCTTGGGCATAAGTGAGGCTCAGTGTCCTGCTTCTAATGAAGTTATGATGTAGCAACAAGAGAATCCTTCTGAGAGGGATCCTGCCAGGACCTGTGGCTCTCTCCGCCCTTTGGCTGCTTGCCCTAAACAACTGCTGGACAATGATGATGTTGAAGTCATCCTATGTAGAGGAAGGACTTGTAAGAAGACACAGCCTCCAGCCAAAAGCCACAGTAGGGGTGCTGGTGACACAACTCCACAGTTCAGAGAGCTTGCAGAGGACCTAGGCTCAGGCTCCAGCACCCACATATCAGCTCACAGCCATCCATCACTCCAGGTCCAGGGAATCTGATGCCCTCTTCAGACCTCTCTGGGCACTAGGTACACTTCTGGTGCATATACATACATGTCAGCAGAACACTGATATACATTTAAAAAAATAAACCTAAAATACAATTTAAAACATGAGGTGAATTTTCTAGCCCCCAATGGAATCTCTATATGACTAGAATTCTAGGCAACAACTTGCTCACAATCTCATAAAGAGACCCTAAGTTAGAACTGCCCTGCTGAGCTGCAACTCAGCTTTTATTCCAGACCTTTTATTCCAGGTTGCTATGCTTTTGGAGAACGTTGTTAAGTGGCCACAGATAATGAACATAGCCCATTCAGGTAAGTTTAGCTTCCATTCTAGCCTCCCCCATCCAGCCTCCCAAAAGGTACCCAGTTTCTTTGTTAGGTTTTCCTCTTGTTACTTTTAACTTTGAACATAAACAAAGATGAGGCAGGCAATGTAGCCCAGTTGGCAGAGTTCTTGTCTCAAATACACAAAGACCTGAGTTCAACCTCCAACACCAGATAAAGCAGCTGTGGTCATTGCTGTCTTTAAATCCTAGCACTCTGGGGACGAAACCAGGAGGATTAAGAGTTCAATAGCAATCCTCGACTACATAAAGACTGTAAGGTCAGCCTGGGCTACAGGAAACACTGTCTTTAAAAATAATAAGTAATAACATATGGCTATGCAAATATTTCTCTCGTAGCCTTAGCCCATTATACACGTTCTTCTGGAACTTGATGTTTTCAACTAAAATATTCATTGGAAACGATTCCAAAGTGAAGTGTATAATTTTCATTCTTTTTAAGTTACTTGATATTTAGCTCTACAGATGAACCACAGGTTCATCAACAGACACACAACTGACGTGTGGTTGTCAGTTTTTAGCGTTGCAGATGGTGCCACAATGCATGTCTGTGACCAAGGCAAGTCTTATAAAGGACATTTAATTGGGACTGGCTTACAGGTTCAGAGGTTCAGTCCATTATCAAGGTGGGAGCATGGCAGCATCCAGGCAGGCATGGTAAGAAGAAGCTGAGAGCTCTACATCTTCATCTGAAGGCTGCTAGAGGAAGACCAACTTCCAGACAGCTAGGATGAGGGTCTTAAAGCCCACACCCACAGTGACACACCTACTCCAACAAGCCACACCTTCTAATAGCGCCACTCCCTGGGCCGAGCATATACAAACCATAACAATGCATAAGTCCTTGAATACTTTTACTGGTGTTCCCCTTTGATAGGCAACCAAATCCTCTCCTTTTGGAGATTTTCCTTGCATTGCTTGGGTTGCCACTCACCCCTCTGGTCTCCCCTGTCCTAGTGGGGACCATCGTATCCATTTAGTCCTTACGTTACCACCTATCATTCTGAGTTTCCCCTGTGCATTGGTTTTGTGCTTAGGAGATTGTGCCATCGTCGTCCATTTAAAGCAGCTAAAGCCCTGACCTGCTGCTCTCAGGATATTGGGTTTAATGCTGAGCTTGTGGGATTAGAGATCTAACCTAGAAAGGGAGTGGGTGGGGAGCAGCAGGGATTACAGACGACCGAATTGGAAAATCAATCATTCTCAGTAAGAACCAAACACAAGGCAAAGCTTCCCACTAGCGATAAGGATCCTCGAGTCACCCTATGGAGGGAGAGAAGCATAACTCTCCCATCTCTGCCATGATGACAAGGAAGGCGATGTTGATGTCAATCAAGACCTGAGGCTCGAAATCAAGAGTCATCAGGTTAGAGCAAGAATCCACGTTTGAGTAACCAGCATGATGGGCATCAAACACACAGTGGTTGTAAGTGAAGCCTCACAGAGGCAGGTTGCATTGATGCAGGGCTGCAGGAAGGTGGTTTTATCTGATGCTGATGCTGATGCTGATGCTGATGCTGATGCTGGTGCTGGTGCTGGTGCTGATGCTGATGCTGATGCTGATGCTGATGCTGATGCTGATGCTGATGCCAGGGAACACCGACAAGCACAGGTTAGCAGGAGGGCCTCAACAAACCCACGATGCTGACCAGGTACTGAGCACTGAATTTCATCACCGTTACATTCCTCTCCTTGTCTTTTGCCCCCTCTTTATGTGAGTTAAGTACCCACACATACAAACCATTAATTATACAATAGACAAGATATTTTGTTTTGTTTTTGTTTTTGTTTTGTTTTCTTTTTTATTAGATATTTTTCTTTATTTACATTTCAAATGTTATCCCATTTCCTGGTTTCCCCTCCAAAAACACCCTATCCCATCCTCCCCTCCCCCTGCTCACCAACCCACCCACTCCCTCTTCCTTGTCCTGGGATTCCCCTATACTTGGGCATCCAGCCTTCTCAGGACCAAGGCCCTCTCCTCCCTTTGATGACCAACAAGACCATCCTCTGCTTGAGCTTCGTTTGGTCTGTGAATTTTATCTTGGGTATTCCAAGCATCTGGGCTAATATCCACTTATCAGTGAGTGCATACCATGTGTGTTCTTTTGTGATTGGGTTACCTCACTCAGGATAATATTTCTAGTTCCATCCATTTGCCTAAGAATTTCATGAATTCATTGTTTTTAATAGCTGAGTAGTATTCCATTGTATAAATGTACCACATTTTCTGTATCCAAGATCTTTTAAAGGTTGCATATAGGGCTGGAGAATTACCTCAGCCATTAAGAGTACTTATTGCTCTTTCAGAGGAGCCAGGTTAGATTTCCAGCACCCATGTGGTGGCTCACAACTATTTGTAACTCCAGTCCCAGGGGCTCTGATGTCCTCTTCTGACTTGAGCATGTACTTACATAATACACATGTACCTGTGTGCAAAAACACTGATATACACAAAGGAATGAGTCTAAAAACATTTATTTAAAAGGTTTGCATGTGAATCTACTTTTAAAAGAGATTTGTTTTTAATAATGTGGGTAGGTATCCATGGACACTTGAGATATCAGATCTCCCTGGAGCAGACAGTTGTTAGACGTCCATCACGGGTGCTGGGAACTGAGCCCTGGTCCTTTGCAAGAGCAGAGCATGCTCTTAACCACTGAGCCACAGCTCTAGATCCTGAATCTACGTTTTTATGATTGATAAGATACTCTTATGCACTCAAAGCACAGGTTATCCAGAGTGTGATGCTCACCTACAATAGATGCAACTTGTCCATTTTGAAAAAGAGATCACTTCACCAGGGAAACTGAGTACAACCATGAAAGCAATCACCCCCCAGGGCTTTCTGTGGAAGCTCACTTCCCTATGCCCCTGCACAAAACCCAGAGACCAGAAGAGCAAAGTGAAGGCTGGAGGGTTTGTGTGTGGAAAGTGGAGAAAAGTCAGGCACAGTTTTGGCAGGCAGCCTGGTGTAAGTTAAGAAAGGACGATGATGCTCCTTGCTCGTATTAGGTGTGGTGAGAAGTGGGCCTGGAGGAGCTTATCCCGTCTGAACTGAGGTGCCTTCAGCTGACGGGGAAGAGGGTGAGAGATGGAGGAAGATGAATTGTTAGCAGGAGAATGGAGTAGAGGGTTGGAGGGTTGGAGGCAGACAGGCTGATTCAGTATCTGTAAATAGAATCGTATTTTCACACTTAAGATTGGGAGCCCGATGACAACCGATCATTGCAGAAAACTTGCATCTTCATCTCCAATTAAATGTTTAATACTAGCTCAGCCTCAAGTGTCCATCATCCCTCAACTTCAGCAGCTACATATAAACACTGACATACAGGAGGACCTTCTGTTCTCATTAATGCTTTGGAAAAGTGAGCGCATCCTTGCAAGAGAGCTACTGGCTGGTTAATTGGTCCCTGGTAAATTCTAGTCTTGCATTCTGGGACTGCTAGAACTGGGGCATGCTTAATTTTTTTTCACATCCATAAAATATATCCAGACCCACGAAACCAGCCAAAAATGAGAGCTGTTGTGAACCTCGGTGATCAGAGAGAGTTCAAAAGAGACTGCCGAGGAGAGTCTGCCTGTGCCCTGGGTCTCTTTATTAGTTTCTTTTTGTTGTTGCTTTGCTTGCTTCGGGAATGTGGAAAGGATAGACAAGTAGATATGGGAGAAAGCCTTGATGGGAGAAAGACTGCATAGTCTCCATTAATATTTACATTTGTAAAGAAGAAATGAAAGAGAGAAATCAAAGAACCGGTTTGAGCACTGGAGTTCCACAGCATGCGAACCCACAGAACCATGAGGTTAGAGATAAGAATACTCGAGGCTCTGACGGGAAGATGAAGATTTCCTTAGCAAGGTCTGGTTACACAGACACACCTCCATGGGAATCTCTATCAGCTGCTTTTCTATGACTGTGATAAGACTCCATGACAGAAACAACTTCTAGAAGAAAGAGTTGAATTTGGTGGAGGACAGGAAAAGGTTGTAGAGCATTGTAATCCAGGACCACCTTGTCAGGGAGCATGGTAGCAGGCTGGCATGGCACTGAGGCAGTACCTAAGAGCTTACATCTCGATTCACAAGCACGATGTGGATGACTGAGAATGACGTGGGCAGTCTGCTTCCAGTGCCTCACCTTCTCCAATGGCCATGCCTCCTAATTCTTCCCAAGCAGGTCCACCAACTAGGCACCAAGTATTCAAACATATGAACCAATAGGGACCATTCTCATCTAAACAACCAGATTCTCTATCTCTAGAAAGGAGTCATTGTCTTTTCAGTGCAAGGAGAGAGTGTTGCTTTTTATTGTGGAGACTTATCCCACCTTTACAAGGGGAAATTTATGCTCAGCTCTAAGATAAAAGATAGGTGCGAATTTTTCCTGTACTTGTTGATTCTTGATTGCCTGCGGCTAAAAATAATTCTTATATCAAAGTAGCATATTTGAGAGTGATGTATATTAATCATCTTTGAAAATTAATACACATCAAATGGCTTTTTTTTTTGAGACCGGGTCTCACCAAGTAATCCCTGGCTGGCCTAGAACTCACCATGTTGACCTTGATCTCACAGAGATCCTCCTGCCTTTGCCTCCCAATTTCTGGGATGAAGGGTGTGCACCTCTTACATCTAATGTCTGATAAGGGTATAGTTTCTTTTTTGTCACGTGCCCTTGTGTGACACAGTAGGTTCTTGGTGCTTTCTTTTATAAAAACACCAGTTGAATTCACGCAGTCTCCACTGTCATGTCTAAGCATTTGCCAAGCAAGACCCAGCCTCGATTTAGTGTCCTACAGAGAATTAGGTTGCAACAGATGAATTTTAGGACCCAAACAATCTACAACGACTGTGGCAAGTGTCACACGGTAAATACATGGTAATCTGAGAAAACTGTCACAACAACCAAAAGAATGTCTGGGGCCTGAATTTTCTTTATGGAAATTTGCATACAATATTATTTATTATAAGGGTATTTTAAATTGTTTTAGTTGATTACATTATTATTTATGTATATCTATGTTGTCTAGGCAAGTTACTTAACCTCCGTGAGTCTAACATCCTTCTGCATTTTACCCTTATGGATAAGGAGCACAGGCTCTGTTTGAGTGCCTTGCTGGGATATAGAAATTGAAGTAGTTGCTTTTCAACTGGCCCTCATGGGTTCCCACCTTTTGCTTTCCATGCCTTCATTAGAGTCTCACCACTCAAATGGCAGACAAGCTAATGACTCACAAGTCACAAATAGGAGTCATGTGGTACTCAGGTGTTAGATTATAAACAGATTGTGGCTTCCTTCTTGGATGCTTTCTCTATCTCTTAGTTTACTCTGGGAGAAGCCAGCTGCCCTGGAGGTAGAATATTGTTATAATATAATCTGTTGCCAACCTGACATGCTTGAGAAGGATTCTTAAATTAAAAAAAAAAAATCCACCAGGCTGGCTCATGCCATGTCTGTGGGGCATTCTCTTCATTGATAATTGATGTAGAAAGACCCCAGTCCACTGTGGGCAGTACCATTCCTAGGCAAGTGGGCCTGGGCTGCGTAAGAAAGGTAGCTGAAAATAAGCCAACGACAAACCAGTAAGCAGCATGCCTCTGTGGTTTCTGCTTCAAACTCCTGACTTGGCTCCTCTAGATGATGGACTGTATCATGTAAATGAAATAAATCCTTTCCTCCCAATGTTGTTCCAGATTGTGATAAACAGCAGCAACAACAAAAAAGACACTTTAGAACATGCGTCAGCTTAACATGTATGGCTGTGTATTTTCCTTCCCAACCTGACAAAGTAAGCCTGAGAAACCATTCGAAAAGTCTACCCTCTAACACTTCAGATGACACCAGGGACCCAGCACATGGGCATTAAGGTGAGGGGCGTGGCCCCAAGAGTAAAACAAGAAATCAAACACAGCACAGTCAGGAAAATCCCAGCCTCTGACAAACATTAGATGTGATACTGATCTTCTGCCCACAGCGGCAATTGTTTCTAAATATACTGAACTAAAAAGCTGTTGTCCTCCCAGGGCTATCAAAAGACTTGGAGCTACTGTTCAGCTTGATGTCCTGATCAACATGGAAGGTGAACACAGCCAGGGTATTGGGAATCAACATGAGGGTACCAATCTCAGAGTTCTCCATCAGCACAAAGAGCTGTCGGAGGGCCACCCACCGCCTGCACCTTGCAGGGTTTTAACGAGGAAGTCTGAAAGGACCGCTACATCATTCTCTCCACCCACAACTGTCAGGAAACATAACAACTTTGGAATGATCAGAGTGTCCTCTCCTGCAAAATGGCTCCATTCTCTCTCTCTTTCTCTCTCTCCAGTGCCCCAGGCATGGTCATTATGGAGATGGAGAGAGAGAGACAGAGGCCAGAAATCAGTCCTCACCATTTTTCAGCTCTCATAAAGCTGGCTGGTTTGTAGCTATAAAACCATAGATGGCGTGTGAATAGGTGGGTGGCTTGTGCAGACCCATTATCCTTAACCACTTGTCAAGGCTGTCCTGCATTGTGCACTTATTAAAAGGAGGAAGAGGGAGAAGGAGGGTAGAGATAGAATATCTTGTCTTTGCCTTTTCTTCTTCCTTAAGCCCATATTTGAGAATTTGCCGCAGGCTTTAACTTTCCTGCAAAGCAAAAAAAAAAAAAAAAAGTTATAACTAAAGTAAAATATGACCCAAAGCCTCTAACAAAAATTTTCAGCCTGAAACTAGAGATATAGCTCATCAGGGGTAGATATTCACACATGATCTCCTGAGCCCAACCTTCAAGCACCATGGGCCAGGTGTGGTTGCTCTAACCCCAGCAATCCGCAAGTTGAAGAAATGAATTCCAAGCCACCCTAGAACACTTGGGAGAGTCTATCTCAAAACAAATTTTTAGTGTGAAAACTGTGAAAAAGCCGGATTAGGACGCAAGGCTAGAACTGTAACTAGGTGCCTTGAGAAGTGGCTGGTGAGAAAGGACTTGCCATGCAGCTTGAGGACCGGAGTTCAGATCCCCAGAACTTATGTGAGGCTGGGCAGGTGTGGCATCTGCCTATAATCACAACACCAACACCCGGCCTAGCCAGAATTGGTAAGTTTCAGTGAGAGAACTTACCTCAATAAATTAGATGTGGTCAAGGAAGACACTGGATATTAACTCCAGACCCCCACATGTGTGTGCACATGCACCTGCATAACACACACACACACACACACACACACACACACACACACACACACACACACCATTAGAAAAACACTGTACGATTGGACACAAACTAGAGTCACCTGAGAAGAGGAGCCCTCAGAACTGGAGAAATGGCTCAGTGGTTAAGAGCACTGACTGCTCTTCCAGAGGTCTTGAGTTCAATTCCCAGCAACCACATGGTGGCTCACAACCATCTGTAATGGGCATCCGATGCCCTCTTCTGGTGTGTCTGAAGACAGTGGCAATGTACCCACATACATGAAATAAACAAATAAATCTTTAAAAAAAAAAAGAGCACTGACTCCTCTTCTAGAGGTCCTGAGTTTGACTCCCAGCAACCACCTGGTGGCTCACAACCATCTGTAACAGGATCTGATACCCTCTTCTGATGTGTCTGAAGACAGCGACAGTGTGCTCACATATATAAAATAAATAAAGCTTTAAAAAATAAAAAGTACACTAAAAAAAAAAGAGGACGCCTCAATTGAGGAAACACCTCCATCATATTGGCCTGTAGGCATGTCTGTGGGGCATTTTCTTAGACTGGATTGATGTTCGAGGGTCCAGACCACTGCGGATGATGTAGGTGGTCCTGGGACACATAAGAAAGATAGACTAACATAAACCAAAGAGTGCAAGACAGTAATTCTATTGTCTCTGCTCTGGTCTGTGCCTCCAGGTTCCTGCTTTGGCTTCCCTGGGTGATTATCAGGATTGTGATCTGAAAGTGTAAGACAAATAAACGCTTTTTTTCCCAGGTTGCTTTTGGGCAGTGTTTTATCACGGCAACACAAACTGAACTGGGAACATACGCTTTTGTTTTGTCTGGGGTGCTTGTTTCTGTTCCCAGACTGTACCAGGGGTTTGCCCAAAGTTACTGAGACCACAGCTATTAACTGTCCCTGTTGAATCATGTATTTATAACCTCATACACATTGCCTTGCTATTGCAGAAAAATCTAGTTCCTCCATACAAGCACTAGTCACCAAAGGCAGGTGTCAGTAGATGGAATAAAATGGAGCAGACACTTCAGAATTGCAATAAGTGTAATTGGTTGGTGCTTTATGTCAGTTGATAATCTTAATGTCTTCGTTTATCATGTAGAACTTGGAATGTGTGCCTATGTCACTTGGTAAAAAATGACCCTTACAATAAAAAAAAAAGAGTGGCAGTCAAGTCAAGCTCAGTTGTTAAGGGTATTATCTATTTGAGGAAAGCAGCAACCTCTGGTCCCAACCCTAGGGTGGGTTCTGTAGGAAATGGATTCTGAAAAGGGGAGATCTGAATGCTGGGAGTCAATTGGAGAAATTCCTAAAAACACCTTCAGGAACGGAAGAGAAGATCTGGGCATGTCAGATGCCAAACAGTTGCACTGGAAGCTAAGGGGGGCTTCAGAGTTAGGATGGCTCTTCAGAACTATATTGGCATGAGGTCTTGGGTATCTGTGATATCTAGAGATCATATCACTGCATGTTGGTAGAACCCAAGTAGGGCATTTATAATGGTGGGCCAGCCATTTCCTTGAAGCCGAGGGCATTCCAGAGAAAGAATGTGAGATAGACACTATAGATAGTAAGTGCCTTGGACTGGATGAAGAAGCTGTAAAACTCAGTACAGGGAGATACATTTTTCTCCTTCTCAAACAATACAGGTTGATGAGGGCAAGCATCTAGTTGGTTTGCCCCTTGATGGTACCCTAGCGCCTGAAGAAGTACTCAGTACGTAACAGCTGCTCACTGTACCATAGCTGCATAAATATTGAATTCATTATGCTTTTTATTCCATATACTTGCTTTTAACACACAGAAGAAAATATTCAAGTAACACATTTTCTCCACAAATATTTGAACATGGATCTCTGAAGACCACAAGGCACTCTCCTATGGAACTCTGTTAAGATCATCGTACTCAAGAAATATACAGCGTATAAGCCAATTCTCCATCACTGTGACTAATTACCTAAGAAGGAAATACTCCCTGGGGGTGATGCTCCCAGAGTCCCAGCATTCCCTCAAGCACATACTCCTGTGACTTAACCGACTAACGACTAACGCTGCTCTCGCTCCTTCTCTTTCTCCTTTTGTATCACCCCTCTTCCCCCACATTCTCTCTCTGGACCATGGACAAGGCTCTTAAGCTCTCCCAACATTCTCCTGTAAGTGAGGGCACCCATTCCACAAGCCAGTGGCCAAGCCTTTAAGATCCAAACGGCTTTACATTTTTTCAACAATTATTTTTCAGTGCCATCTGTTAGTGAATGCTACACCATGCATGCGAAGGTCACGAGACAACTTGTGAGCTGTCCTCAGTTCTCTCCTTCTACCAGGTGGGCTCCAGCTGACAGGAAATCAGGTCCACAGGCTTGGCAGCAAATGCCTTTATCGACTGGGCCATGTCGACAGCCCCAGTACACAGTTTTTAAACGAATGCTACATTGGCAGTATTATGTTCTCTTGGACTGCACTAGTAGGCAAATTACATGTCACTTGTCCCATTATCAAGCTCAACATTACCAATAATGGGACAGCCCATTTCACAAGCATCCTTTTCCTTGCCCCAATTTCTGATCTATGGTGGGATGCTTAGAGACTATATAAGTAACAGGCACTGAAGATCTTACCTAAATTAGATATTTCTGTGATGGTTACAAATTAATTACCTTTGGGAAGAGAGGTTCTTCATGTGGTTGGAAAACAGTGGTTGTGTTCTCTGTAATTAGAAATTCTATTTATTTGGGGCCACTGTAATGGTATTATGTACCATAGAATGGCCTTGATATTAGAGCAACTCTGGCTTAGAAGTACCTCAATAAACCAGACAAGTTTTAATAGGGGATGATGGCACAGTGGATAAGCAAATTTGCTGAACAAGCATGAGGACCCAAGTTCAAATCCCCAGCACCCATGAGAAAAGACAGGCAAGGCTGTGTTTTCTATCACCCCAGCTTTGGAGGCAGATTAGCAAATCCCAAGACCTCACTGGCTCGGCAGCCTAGTCTACAGGGTGAGCTTCAGAGTCGGGCAGGCGGATCCTATCTCAAGGCAATAGAACAGAGAGGGAAGAGAGAGAGAGAGAGAGAGAGAGAGAGAGAGAGAGAGAGAGAGAGAGAGAGGTAGGTGGGGGAGGCAGGGAGAGGGAGAAGGAGAGAGGGAGGGGGAGGGGGGAGGGAGAGGGGAGGAGGAGGGGAGGGGGAGAGAGAGAGAGATAGATAGAGAGAGAGAGAGGAGAAGGAGGAAGAGGAAGAGGAGAGGGAGAGGGAAGAGGAGAGAGAGTGAGGGAGAGGAAGAGGGAAAGAGAGAGAGAGGGAGCAACAGGAAGACAACTGAAGTCCTGTTTTGTTCTGAGGATGCACAGACACACTTGCACACTTATGGGTGCAAAGCATATAAATTAGGTGGGCAGTAATAAGTTCAAGCAAATCTATTCTTATCTGAGGTTACAGGGAAAATGGCAAACTGCATTTCTCTTTAGGGCATTTCTGGTGCGATTTCTCAGCACCCCTTTTCCTCCTTACGCACCCGCAAACCTCATCTGTCCCTTCCCAGGTCGACTCTTGATCCTTCAGGGGCCAACTCTTCCCCTTATCAAAACCCTATACTGCAATCATTTTAACTACAGAGGAATTGACATTTAGAACATAAATATCTACTAAGACTTAATGATTCCAAAGACTTTTTATTTAGTAAGCCGTGGGTGAGAAACAGAAGCTGGTGTATTTCCAGGTCCAACCAGAATTAGGCTCTAGTAAAAATGAGATCGCGAAAGAATTTCCTGTATGTATGTGCCTTGGGTGCTGAGTTAGAGAAGACCGTCGTCCCTTCCCGTGTCCTTTTCCTGCCCCGGGCAGTGAGTGTAAGGATGCGAGAAGACATACAGGCTTGCCTGAGCCACACATTCCTCCGTGGAAAGAGTTCCCACGCATGGTGGATGCAGTTCTGCTGGTAGAATGTTTGAGGAGAATGCACAGGCTCTGAGCTCTGTGCCCAGGGCTGCATAATCGCCATAATTAGTGGGTGTGCAGGTGGGAAGGTGACAGGTGAGTGCCCTGTCCTAGGTCTTCTTTTCTGACATAAGCCGCGTATTTTTCCGATTGAGGAGCTAACTACCGTGTTTCAGACAACACAGACACTCGTGGTGCAGAAGGCAAGCCTCAATGTGAAGAGCCTAGAGGCCGTGGATTTAAAGTGACCTGTTTCTTATGCTTTTCTGATCATCCACCCATTAACCTCTCTACATACGGATAACATAAACATGCATGCATATGCGGATTAAATGGCTTATACCACCTCCATGAAGATGTTTAACTATGGACAACTGATTCATGAACTAGTATGAAAACGCACAAAGACTTTTGCTGCATTGTTTAGTTACGTTTCAAAATATTTTGTTGCGGGCTAGAGAGAAGGCTCAGCGGTTAAGGGCACTGACTGCTCTTCCAGAGGTCCTGAGTTCAAATCCCAGCAACTACATGGTGGCGCACAACCATCTGTAATGAGATCTGATGCCCTCTTCTGGGGTGTCTGAAGACAGCTACAGTGTACTTACATATAATAAGTAAATAAATCTTTAATATATACATATATATATATATTTGTTGGGACTTAATTGATTTTTAAATATGTGTATGAGGTATTAATATTTATAACTAAAGCAGTCATTCCCAAAGGCACCAATTAAGGTTTTATCTATTTGACTTCCTTAGTTCTTTTTATTCATTTATTTTAAATTTTTATTTATGTGTGGGGGTGTCATGCATGCCATGACACATGACACAGTAGGTCAAAGGACAACTTATGCTAACTAGTTCTCTCTTTCCACCATGTGGGTTCTGGGGATCAAACTCAGGTGGTTCAACTTGTCAACACCACTTCTACCCCCTGAACCATCTCACTGGCCTACTTTTCTTGGTTCTTTTTTTTTTTAATATTTTTTTTATTTTCCAAGTTTTTTTATTTACATTCCAAATCATTTCCCCTTTCCCATTTCCTCCCTCCCTGAAAGTCCCATAAGCCCCCTTCCCTCCCTCTTTTCCCCATTCAACCCCCTCTCGCTTCTCTATCCTGGCATTCCCCTACATCCAGTCTTTCCAGGACCAGGGGTCTCTCCTTCCATCTTCTTGGAAATTTATTGATATGCGAATTATGTTTAGGGTATTCCGAGATTCTGGGTTACTATCCCCTTATCAGTGACTGCATACCATGTGTGTTCTTTTGTGATTGGGTTACCTCACTAAGGATGATATTTTCAAGTTCTGACCATTTGCCTAGGAATTTCGTGAATTCATTGTTTTTAATTGCAGAGTAGTATTCCATTGTGTAGATATACCACATCTTCTGAATCCATTCCTCCGTTGAGGGACATCTGGGTTCTTTCCAGCTTCTGGCTATTATAAATAAGGCTGCTATGAACATAGTGGAGCATGTGTCCTTATTGCATGCAGGTAAAGCCTCTGGGTATATGCCCAGGATTGGTATAGCCGGATCCTCTGGGAGTGTCATGCCCAGTTTTCTGAGGAACTGCCAGACTGCTTTCCAGAGTGGTTGTACCAGCTTGCAATCCCACCAGCAGTGGAGGAGTGTTCCTCTTTCTCCACATCCTCGCCAACAACTGCTGTCTCCTGTGTTTTTGATCTTAGCCATTCTGACTGGTGTGAGATGGAATCTCAGGGTTGTTTTGATTTGCATTTCCCTAATGCAAATCACTAAGGATGATGAACATCTCTTTAGGTGCTTCTCAGCCATTAGATATTCTTCAGGTGAGAACTCTTTGTTTAACTCTGTACCCCATTTTTAATAGGGTTACTTGGCTCTCTGGAGTCTAACTTCTTGAGTTCTTTGTATATATTGGATTGGTTCTTTATGTTTTCAATAATTATGTGCAGCCAGCCATGGTGGTGTACACCATTAATCCAGCACTTGGGAAGCAGAAGCAAATGGATCTCTGAGTTTGAGGTCAGCCTGGTCTACAGAGCAAGTCCCAGGACAGTCAGGACTATGCAGAGAAACCCTGTCTGAGAAAGAAGAAAAGAAAGAAAGAAAGAAAGAAAGAAAGAAAGAAAGAAAGAAAGAAAGAAAGAAAGAAAGAAAGAAAGAAAGAAAGAAAGAGAGGCAGAAAGGCAAGAAAGGCAGACAAGAAGGAAAGAGAGGCAGACAGAAAAGAAAAGAAGGAAGGAGAGAGAGAGAGAGAGAGAGAAAAGAAATCCAGAGACACTGGATGCCCTGGAGACACAGCAATACTGTGAACCATCTGGTGTGGGTGCTGGGAACTGAACTTAGGTTCTGGAGAAGTAGCAAGTGCTCTCAATCACTGAGTCACCTCTCCAGCCCTTGCTCAGTTAACTTGCTTGTGGTTTTATTCTATGTGTTTTCCATTTGACTTCGGCCATGAAAACTGAGCATTCGCACCCCTGCCCCCCCATGTGTATACATTCCACATGTCTTGCTCTTTGGCTAGTAGTTAAACGGAACACAGATTGCAGATCATGCCCACACGGTAAAGGCTCTAGTCAGTGTTCACAAAGTTCCAGTTCCATCCTCTCCTTGTGCAGCACTCTGCTTAGCCTCCAGGCTGTTTTTCTTTCTTCCCTCCTGTGGTTCCTGACTTCCCTTCATTAATTCATCACTGAGCACTGAGCCAGCAGGATAAAACAGTTTCCAGCTCCAACCCCGTATGGTGCGCGTGCACATGTGTGCGTGCATACGTATGTATGTATGTATGTATGTATGAATGTACCATACGTACATACGTGCGTGTACTTGTGTGCTCCTGTGTGGAGACCAGAGGAGGATTCTCAGTGTCTTCCCGTTACTCTCTACCTTATTTTTTAAGCAGGGTCACTCCCTCAACCTAAAGCTGATCTTTTTGGTGAGACTGACTGGCCAGCAACCTCCAAGGATCCCTGTTTTCTGTGTCTCCCTGAAGATTCGTACTCAGACCTTCTTGCTTTCAGAGCAAGCGTTCATACCCACTGAGCCCTCTCACCAGCCCCTAAATCTCTTTTCATGATTCATGCTTACAATAGCCGTTCCGATCTGTGTAAACTGACTAAATCCCTGGAACAGCCAGCCACCTTTGTCCCTCAGCTCGGTGAGAACTCACCTCAGTCCTTTTTATTCGTGTGCCAGAATTTGTTTAGTCCATTTCCTATTTGTGAACACTTAGATTCTTTGCAGTCCTTTGTTACTAAAAGAACACTACTGTAACTGCAACGGGCAGCCTGGCAGTAATTGCCTCTGTGAACCCCTGGGTGTGTGAGCGTGTGTGCGTGTGCGCATGCTCATGCAAGCGCGTGTGCTTGTTTGAGTGTGCATGTGCGTGTGTGAAGAACGGGTCCTACAGGCGTCATCGCTGGATGCACACTTTAAGTCCCACTGCGCTCTGAAGTATAACAGGATCAGCAGGCACCTGAGCTCCTACACAGGCCCAGTGCCCTGGGAACTGCTCCAGCCCAGTGTTCTCTTAAGCCAATGCTTGGAACATCATCAGCCTTTTCATTCATGATGCAGACAGCACACTAGGTCATTAGAGTGGAGAACTGGACTGGTTCCAAGATTATGCTCCAAACAGTCAGAAACAGAGCCGCTGATGAGCCAGGGTCTGCTCTGCAGGCCTCTCAGATCCTTTGTGGTAAAAGCCTGGTGCTGAGCAGAGGCCTCTTCTTTCCTTTCCTTTGAAGCTGAGTGTGAGTAGGATGGTCACGTGTCAGCTTTGCATCTTCTGACCCCAGTGAGCACCAGGGAACGTCCTCCCTGTGTGGAATAAATAAGGACAGAGACAACGAGTGGGAACTATCAGAGTTCTAACAGCATCAGTATCATCCACATCTCAGGCAGGGTGACAGCATCCTGGGTACCAGGCAGAAAAGGCTGAAAGTCTCCCTTCCTCCCTTGCCCAGTAGCACAAACCTTTCATGGCAGCTGCTCAGAGTTCATGGCCATCCATCCCTGCCTGGCCTGAGCCCTCCAGTGCCCTCTCGACACCAGTGTCTAATCCTCAACAGGCCTATCATTTGGGCAAGAAAGCGCATGAAGTTAAATTGTTCGTATCTGTGCTTCAGATAGTTGAGGCAGAAAAGAAGCTCAACGCCAAAAGGCACAGAGTCAAGGTTTTCTGGTCTCTTTCCTTTCCTTTCCTTTCCTTTCATTTTGGCATTGTATTTATTTCACCCCTAAAGTCATCAGATGTCAAGTAGATTTAAAATACGATAAACCAGAAACAAAGCCACAGACACAAAACAGTAAACCCAGTACCTAGCATTTTTGTCTCAATGTTTGGAGTAATTCTGCTTGGCTCTACTTAATCCCATTAAAGAGAATTACATCCTTTGTGCATTAAAAAAAAATCATTGAGGTAGCAAGCTATAGTACAAAATAGAAACTGGGGCCTGGAGAGATGGCGTCATGGTTTTGCAGAGGATTCTGGGTTAGGTTCCCAGCACCCACGTGGTGTCTTACAGTCTTCTGTAACTCCAGGTCCAGGGGACCCTTTGCCCTCTTTCTGTCTCCAAGGCACTACATGCATGGGTGCACATACATGGATGCAGGCAAAACAATCATATACATACATACATACATACACACACACATACATACATACACACACACACACACACACACACACACATAGCCAACGATTGTTGGGTATCATTGGTCAAACATGTTTAAGGATGCATTTGCTTTGTGTAGTTTATTTCTCTGGGAAACCACAACTCCTCGTGGCAGTGCTTTTTAATGAACGGATTTTTAAATAGCACCTCCATGTTTTTATAGCTGAGAAGCAGAAGGTACAGGAAGTTGAAAGCAATGTCACAGGCTGGTACATCACAGGATTTGAGTACAGCATCCTAACCACTGAGGCTGAGAGACTGGCCACAACATCTGCCTTCATTGTCTCACACCACCAACTGTACTTCCAGTTAACTGAAGTGTGCAAAGCAGGTAGACTCGACTCCCCCACTCTCATACACTTACCCAATCAAACATGTCTCTGTGTTACTCCCCAAACACTTAATGACCATTTGCATTTTAATAGGTTCATTGAATCCTCATAAGCATCCTCTACAGTTTTCCTTCATCGGTGCCTTGTGCCCTCACTACTTCAGGTTGGCATGAATAACGCTAAAATGAACTTCTTGGGGCCTCCAGCTTGGCTTTTAAGACTAGGCGTTTCCTTCGGATAAATTCCTGGGAGTGGGGTTTAGCACATCGTTTATTGCTTTTCAGAATATTGCACTAATGATAATACTACCAGAAGGTAATTTGTAGGCTACTGTCATTGATTACTCATTGAAATTTGCCTGGTGGAGCCTTTCAAATGCAAATGCAGAGTAAACGGAGCACCGTGATGTTGTGATTATGGTGAAATCGGAATCACTGTGGGCATCTCACTGCCCGGGTGTGCCACCTCTCACTCCTTTGTTCCCTTCCCCGCCTGCTTCAGGGTCTCGCTCGGAACCATGGACCGATTCCCCGTGTGTGACAGGACTGGCAAAGGTTAGTCAGATACTGACTGCCAACACTGAAATTACCCTTTCTATTGCCTTTTCAATTTTGACATTCTTCTCACCTTAATTAACAAATTCTTATGGAACTTGGATTCCTATTCCCCAGCACAGCCCCATCATCGGCCTCCTCTTCGTCTTCCTTCCGAAGTGATGCCCCACAGCCACTTTATTTTAATTGAGACTTTTTTTTCCATACAGTATATTTTAATGATGATTTTCCTCTACCTCCTTCTCCCAGCTCCTTTCCATCTCCTTACCCACCCAACTCTATGTTCTGTTTCTCTCTTCCAAATAAATAAATAAATAAACAAATAAAACAAGCAAAGAAAGAAACAAAACCAAAACTCAAGACAAACAAGCAGAAGACAAAACAAAAAGGCTCAAACAAAGCAAAATAAAACAGAAGTCCACAAAAATACCATTGATTTGGTTCTCTGTTGGCCAAGTACTCCTGAGCATGGGGCCTGCCCTAAGGCTCCACTGGTGAAAATCGATTTTCCCCTTGCCAGTAGGCATCTGTTGCAGATTGCTTCTCTGTGAGAAGTGGAACCCTGTGCCCACTTCCCACTCTTGGTGCCGGGACCCCATCTAACTTGGACCTGTGCGGGTCCTGTGTGTGCTGTCACGGCTCCGTGAGCTCATATGTGTATTGGTTCTGTTGTGTCTGGTAGACTCTCTTTCCTTGGAGTCACACAGCACCTCTGGGTCTTACAATCTTTCCTCCTCCTCTCCCGCCTAGATGGCTGAGCTCCGCCTAGGGGAGGAGCTTGGGAGAGACATCCCGTTAGGGTTGAGTGCTCCAAAGTCACTTGCTCCATGAACATCATCCAGTTGCCCGCCCCCACACATTTTAATGTCAATCAATATGCTGGTTCCGACCCTTGTCATCCCTTGCCTATACTCTAGCTTTGCTGCTGGGCTCCTGCTATGCCTTGAATAGAAAATGTTCCCACGGGGTCAGGTGTTTGACCTCTTGGTCCCCAGTAGGTGATATTATTCCAGAAGGTCACAGAACCCTCAGGAAGGAGATCCTCACTGGAGGAAGTGAGTCACTGTGGGAGGGCTTTGAGGTTTTATGTCTGCTGTGTGACACCTGGTTCATGTTCCTGCCATGATGCCTTCCTGGCCTTGAAGAACTATAGCCCCTCAAACTATAACCAAAATAAGCCCTTCCTTTCTTATGATGTTTCTCGGCAGCTGTTTGTCCTAGCAACAAGAAAACAACTGACATAACCTCCTTCCTATTCTGATGCCTCCTACACACAACTACCAGATAAGACTTCATGACCCACAGCCTTGTATCACAACCTTCCTCAACCTCCAGATCAACACCAGTTCCCAACAGCCTAGGGAATGGCAACCAGACAGCATTATGTGGCACACTCTAAACTATGAAACACACACACACACACACACACACACACAAACATACATGCTCAGCCTTACTGCCTGCCCATTGGCCCTTCCTATGGTCCCCTGGATACTTCAGCTTTCCTTGTAACACGGTCTTCCCACTTCAAACCCAGTGTCTCACCTGGATGTGATATTCCAAGAAAAAGCTTGACCACGAGCTTCATTCATTTGCACCCGCTGCTTCGAATCACTGTTTGTCTCAGAAAACAGTGGAACATCTCTTACACATCTTTGGAGCCACCAGCTAGTATTACACCAGCTTGTAGCCACTCTCCTGCCTCAGATCTTTGCCAACTCTCTCACACAACTGCTAGGGTGGGCTGTCTATGCTGTAGAGGGGTCTCATCCCTGCCAGCTTCCCATGGTCTCTGTAGGGTGTCACCACAGGCCCCTCTCTCACCCTGAAGGATTATCACCTAAGTGTTCTATCTCAGTGACCCAGTGTGCATAGCCCTCTGCCCTGGCTCTGTAAACTTCCCCATATGGTCCTACACACAAATGTTCTCAGGCACCTTTGTGCCACCCGACACGTGCTGATGCATCTGGGGTGTCACTCAGCTGTTATATATTCTCTCAAGCAGCCTCCCCAGACCTTCACAGATGGCATTAAGCACCAACGATTGATTGCATGATAAAAGCATTTAGGATTAGGCTCAGGCTTCTACACTGACTTGTCGTTACTAGATAGATATAAGCCTGCTCTAGGGCAGGGACCACGTTTAATCAGGCTTGCCAAATGCCTGGTTTTGTCTTTTGTCTTTGGTAGTTCTGAATGGATGTAAACAAGATGGGCCAAATCTTCTGCCTCATAATCCCACTAGAGAGTGGCAGTATGGAACAGGAAGAGCTAAGGTGAGATGCAAGTAGACTCCTGTCCTAGCCTTCCTAAGCACCTTTAAGGAAAAAGGCCAGAAAGTTCTCTGGGGACCTCTTGGATCTGGGTAGAAAATCAAGAGAAAGAAGGAGAGAAATATCTCCTCATGACGATCACTGTTTGAGGTTTTCTTCAGGTTGTTGTGCTTTCAGATTTAGGTGAAAAGCAGAAATAAGAGATGTACAAGAAACTACCAAAACTTGAAGTTTTGGCGCTAGCAGGATAGCTCAGCAGAAAGACCCTTACCACCAAGTCCAATGACCTGTGTTCAGGGCACACACAGTGGGAGACCAAAACCCACTCCCATAATTTATTCTCTGGCCTCTACATGTATCTTATGACACGTGAACACGCGTGTGCACGCATGCGCACACACACAAACACACACACACGCAAGCTCACACATACACATTAAATATATTGGAAGTTTTTAAACTGCTTGCCTACTTTCAAAGGGCAAAACCCTCCAAAATATGTAGTGAGTGGTATTACCTGGTTGTTCACATAAAAATACAGAAGCAAAAGGGAAAGCAGGGCCTGAGGAGTAAGAGGCTGGTGTGCAGAGGGTAGAGCCCCAGCCTCCTGAGGACTAGAGTGTGCACACACAGCAGCTGCATCTCACAGCTGAGGCACCTGGAGGCTGGTGCAGGGAGCATGGGAGACACCCGCAGGACCTGCTGCTGCTGCTGCTACTTGAAGAATTGCTGTTGTATCAACACAAGACAGAAGTAGCGAGTCACAAGAATGGGGAGTCTTAGCTCCCCCCTCTTGGCTTCTGGTCCTTCTCTCTCTGGTATCCCTGTAACAAAGGAGAAATGAGACCCGGGTTCAATATCACAAAGCAGAGCGTAGAACAGTTTTATGTGGCAAAGAAAGACAACAGCTGTTAGCTAGTGTTCTTCAGTCATTCACAGAGCCTCATAAAAGTAGCTTACCGAGGGCTGGAGAGATGGTTCAGCATTTAAGAGCACCGACTGCTCTTCTGAAGGTCCTGAGTTCAAATCCTAGCACTCACATGGTGGCTCACAACCATCTGTCATGGGATCTGATGCCTCTTCTGGTGTCTGAAGACAGCTACAGTGTTCTTACATATCATAAATAAATAAATCTTTTTTAAAAAATCTATGTTTTATAAAAGAATAAAATAAAAGTAGCTTATCATGATCTGGAAATCCAGACAGACACACATACACACACCCCTACCCCGGGCCTTAAGGGTGAAGTTTGATTGACAGGTTTTTCTATAGGTCCCTAGATTATAAGAATTTACTAAAGATACTGATACGATGTTTCAAATATCAGGAAAGGCGTGTGTATAACAGTACTCTTGTTTTACAGTAAGAGTAACTACTCAGCTTATATAAACCGAATTTATTCATATTTCCTGCATATTATATTGAAGTCTTATATCACCAGTTGCTGAACTAAAATGAAAACACGTGTGATTAATTAGGAGACAAACCTCTGCGAGTGTCTACCAGGGAGTGTCCGGATGGGTTAATTGATGTAGAAAGACCACTCTAAGGTGATCACAGGCTGCAGATAAAGAAAAAGAGTGAGCTGAGCTTCAGCCTTTAGCTATTTCCAAACTTCAGATGTAACGTGCTTCAAGCCCCTACCGCTGGAACTCCCCACCATGATGGAAGGATTATACCCTCCATCCGAGAGTCTGACCAAACCCTCCCTGCTTTAAATCGCTTTGTTGATATTTTATCATCACAGTAAGCAAACATACTACTCTGGCCTGCAAATATGTGGAGGTTTCAGCTCCAATCTTGCAGAGATTCCTCCAAACTCAGGAGCTACCAGCACCTTCCCAACACCACCACTCTCCTCAGAGGGCTGGGTCACACTGGGAAGCACTAACTCTGGATTTCAGAGGACCCCAGCCTCCCTCCATGCCTCCAAACCCCTGCAACCAACCTCCCCTAGGAAATTGTCTCTGTTAATGTTGCTATTATGGGACTGGGGAGATGGCTTAGTAGGTAAGAGCCCTTGCTTTGCAAACACAAGCACCTGAGTTCCAATCTCCAGCACCCACATAGAAAACTAGGCATGGCTACGCATGCTTGTAAACTTAACATTAGGTAGCAGAGACAGGAAGATTGTAAGAGCTGACTGGCCAGCCAGACTAGGCAAAATAGTGAGCTTCAGGTGCAGTGACAGACTTTGACTCAAGTCAACAAGACCAAGAGCTATAGAAGGAGATCCCTTATGTCCTGCTCTGGGCCCAAATGCACATGTGTGAGCATGCATGCCCAGGCACCCATGGGCCGGCACCGTTCATACATACCACAGCATACACAAATACATGTAACTGGCATTTTTTTCTAGTTTCCTGACTTGATCCTGAACATCACTGTTGGGAGGTGCTTTGGTTTGGATACACTCTGAGCATGTCTTTCAGTAACATCCAAATAGAGTAGTCTGCAGGACTTGGTGATTTCCACGACCAATTCCTTCAAAAAAAAAAAACCAAAAAAATGGTCTCCTTTATCAACCTAGTCCAGTAATACCGAGGTACACCAGAACCCTTGATGGACAGGCTCTCCCGTTTCACTCCTGATCGTGGTGACCAGTCATTTTTCCAGTATACAAGTAACAGATTCAGGATTAAAATTAGGGCAAACCCCACTTCAGATCCTGACCTGGCTCCCTTTTCCCTCCATTATGGTAATCCCATTTGACGTGTATTGCAGCAGAAGGAGTCTGTTTCCTTGCTCAGACATTTTTGTCTTTCTCTGAATTTAGAAGTATGGCTAACCAACTTAGCATTCTCTGCACTTAGTCAGGCACGGCACACTGCAGATGTTCCACATCATTTAGGAGCAGTGCTGAGGAACTATTTCTGAACAGCCTCTGCCAGGCATGTGGCTGAGAGACACCTGGAGAGAAAAAATAAAATCCATTGACTGAGTGTTCTGGGGAACGACTGGACTTTCTCATTTTCCTTCTGGGCTGTGGTGTCAACTGAGGACGCTGTCGTGGGAAGATGTGGACGAAGGGCCTGTTTGCTCTGATGGGTTCCTCAGGAATCAGGGAGGCTAAGGATCGGAGAAAAAAAATCGGGAGAGTCGGCATTCTCAGGCTATACTAAACTGATCCAAGGCTCTAAATTCACCATCTCAGGTACTTAAATTTTTGCATGAATTTGAAGTAAACGACTGCCTCATTCACCTTCTATCACACAAGTAACTCCAGTGCCTTTGTAAAAAACAAACAAGCAACAGTTTGGGTAGCTGAGGAAGGCGGAGCCCCAGAATCCAACCTCTTAGAAATATGAAGGACCTGCTGGCTCCCAGTATGGCCACTAGGTGGCACTAGTAAAGAGCTAATTCAGAGGTCAGGTCTCTACGCCCATCCTCCCAAAACCGTCTCCTTTATCAACTTAGGTCAGTGATACCGAGGTACACTGAAAACCAGAGCTTGAATCCGGCTGCTCTTATAATCCCATAGCGAGCCTTTTATGTGATTGCTGCGTTTATCATTTAATAGCGCATTTGCTCTGCATCGAGGGCCTGAATTAGCAGAGGTTTAATAACGGAAAGCAGCCTAATGTTTACACTAAGCTAAGCAAGGTCACCCGGGTATTCAGAGAAATGACCCGAACAGTCTCCCAGCAGGATTAACGTAAATGAAGCATTTCTTTGATTAGCTCTGTTCCGCTGCCCCCGCTTTCGAAATGACAGGTTTCAGAGGATCACAGTTTAATTACATAATCATACAAAATAATATTTAATAAAGCACAGAGCAAACGAACATAATGGCAACATTTTCTGGCTATTACCAGCAACTGGAGGCAGCCAGATACAGGCTTTTTTTAATCTTGCAGAGCCACGGTTAGGGAAGGATCAGTAACACAATCCACGGGATGGTGAGGGTTAAATGGTGTGTGGAATCCGAGTGCCGATCACAACGCATAGAAAGTGTGCAGTAAAAGAAAGCCCCTTTCCTTCTCACCAGTGACAGGGTTTCGCATCAATAATTAAAACGGATGTCTGCACGGCTCCTGTACAAACTACGGTCCGAGAATTTTATTCCTTTGAAATCACTTCACATCCACCCGTCCTTTTCACCTTGCAAGCCTTAGAACAGAGCTACGGAGGAGATGGGATGGGGGAGGGGATGTTTAAAATGCAGATTAAGGATAAATGCAGACTTCTACATCTTGAGCTGGCTTTGGTTCATGTTCAGGAGCCTCCCATTCCTCAAGACTTGTTCTCTGCTAGGGCAGAGAGGGGTCTGTACGTTCAGCTACCAGCAATTTTTCCTGCTGTGGTTTCATTACCTCTACGGGGGGGGGGGGGGCCAGGAGGCGGGAGGTGGGGGAGGGGTTGACGGACAGACGGGGAACAGAGGACAGACATGGATCGTGGCTTGTGTCTGGTTTCAAGTGGGCAGAAACTGAAGAGCGGGGTGTGGTTTTGAAATACAGGAAACCTCTCTCTAGATCTCCTGGAGGTCAGGATAGATCTTAAATTCTTGCTTTAATTCATAGTCGGAAAACCAGGTGAGAGATGGTTTCCCTGGAATGGAGTTTGGCATAAAGGAAAGCAGTTGGTCTGGATTCTGCAGACGTAGAAGCCGCATGGCTATGCTACTTTCGTAAAAAGATTCGTCTGGTCTTTGTTCTAGGTTTCTGGGAGGAAGCAGCTAAAGCCTTGCAATTTCCCAAGTTCTAGGAGCCCCTGGCCTTACCTGAATTTATAGCAATGAGCTGGCTCTGCGTAGTGGCTAGTTCTCACATAGGCCTACCATGAGACCGAGCCCAGAGAGGATGGAGTCAGAGGCTGAGTGTACCAATTATGCCTGCCTGTCAAAAGCTCCGTAAAAACCCTGGATGTTGGAGCTTGGCGAGCTTATGGGTTGAGGAATGCAACCACGCAAAGACTAATGGACCATGAGAAAGGACCGCACCCGATGCTTTCAGACTCTGCATGATGTCCTTTGCTGGGTCCGGATTTGTATCCTTTAGAACAAACTCCTAAGTACAGAACTTCCATGAGTTCTGAGAGTTATTCTGACAACTGTATCAAAGCCGAGGAGGATCCTGGGAACCCGCTCCACTCCAATTTGCAGTCAATTTGTCAGAGTGCGAGTGAACTACACATCCCGTCTACAACCTCTACGAGGAGTAACTTCCTGGGGACAACATCTTTTAAGTTGTGAGCTATGTCCTAACTCCATGTAATTAGCACCAGAATGGATTCCAACTTGAATAGGTATTTACAACTGCCTGGCCTCTGGCAAGCCACTTGCCCACTGAAATTCACCCCTGCACCTATAAAATGAAATACTGATCTACTTGGGGATCATTGATCCCAAAGATGGGAAGAGAAAAATCACCAACCCAAATTATCCTTGCCAAATTAATTAAAGCAAGCAATTAATTAAAGTGAGCTTTTTATTCATGTACATGGGCTGTCTTCCCCTAAAGAGGGGTTTGAGGGATCAGCACTGAAGGGAGGAAAGTAGGCGGGGCTTTTAGAGCTCAAGGGTCAGGCTCCAAATGGGGAAAAATAGAAGGGTTACAGGAGCAGAATCTAACCGGTGACCAAAACATGATAACCACAACAGGTGGTCAGAACAAGGGAATCATAGACGGTCATTGAACCTTTTGAAACAAAGGTAGGGTTGTATAATAGTTATAACAACTCTCTGAAACAAAGACATGACTGCCATTCCTGGAATAGGCAGTACAGAACCATTCGTGGTTACCGTTACAGGTAGGCATAGCCCAATCCTTGAGAAACAGAGGTTTAGTCATAAACCGGAACAAACCTAGTTTGTCTTTTCTATAAGATGGCTTTTAAGGCTAAGACGGAGGCAGTCTGACTCTTTAGGGTCTCCAGAGCCTCAGTCTCCCTGTCACGAATGTGTCCTTCCCTTCCTATGCCTCATAGGACTAGTTGAGGCCATCAATGTGAAATGTTATAAGAAATCCACCAAAGGGTTGGAGAGATGGGTCAGTGGTTAAGAGCACTGACTGCTCTTCCAGAGGTCCTGAGTTCAAATCCCAGCAACCACATGGTGACTCACAACCATCTGTAATGGGATCAGATGCCCTCTTCTGGTGTGTTTGAAGACGACTACAGTGTGCTCACATGAGAGAGAGAGAGAGAGAGAAGAGGCCTACTTGGGGGTGGGGGGACCTTTAATCCCAACGCTATGGAGGCAGAAACAGATACTGCTAAATGAGTTTGAGGCCAACCATATGAGAACCTCTTTGAATAAAAATATCACTCAACAAACAAAACAGAGGTGTGACCTAGCATTTTGGGGTGAGTGAGGGTGTGTCTTTGAAGGAGATTCTTCTGTCATTCTCCTTTGCTACTGACTATAAAGTAAGTAGTCGTACTCCTGTGTGCACAACCACCACAGGCTTAAATGCAGTGGGGTCAACTACCTGGGGCTGCAACTCCTAAATCTAGAAGCAAAACAAACCTTTTATCTTTCTATATCATGTCAGGTGTCTGTT
Organism: Tokudaia tokunoshimensis; assembly: GCA_036184795.1. NCBI lineage: Eukaryota > Metazoa > Chordata > Mammalia > Rodentia > Muridae > Tokudaia > Tokudaia tokunoshimensis. The sequence goes on from BTHU01000008.1 coordinate 41,773,179, forward strand.
TTGATAACAGAAGGGTTACTGATATATATCCCCTTATCTCTATCTCCATTGCAAAGATTGTCTTAACTCCTAGGTCTTTATCCTGAGACCATCTGTTCCGGCTGGTTTTGTGTGTCAACTTGACACAAAGCTGGAGTTACCACAGAGAAAGAAGCCTCAGTTGAGGAAATGCCTCCGTGAGATCCAGCTATAAGGCATTTTCTCAATTAGTGATCAAGGTGGGGAGGGCCCATTGTGGGCAGTACCACCCCTGGTCTGGCAGTCCTGGGTTCTATAAGAAAGCAAGCCAAGAAAGCCAGGGGAAGCAATCCAGTAAGCAGTACCCCTCTGTGGACTCTGCATCAGCTTCTGCCTCCAAGAACCTGCCCTGTGTGAGTTCCAGTCCTGACTTCCTTTGGTGATGAACAGCAGTATGGAAATGTAAACTGAATAAACCCTTTCCTCCCCAACTTGCTTCTTGGTCATGGTGTCTCATTGCAGCAATAGAAACCCTGACTAAGACACCATCGGAGAATAAATGTGGATGCATTGAGTGATGTATCAGATGGAATGAGTGTAGGGGTAGAAGAGAATGGGAGAGATGAGACCATTACATCAGACCTGCCTGCTCTTGTTGCCATGGTGACTGCATGAGATTCATGCTCACCTGTTGGAAATTTCCTGACACTTGGAATGAAAAGCAGTTAATTTAATGGCTGATTCTTACATCTTTGCAACTGCAGTGATTATCTGAGCAAGCAACTTGTTGGAAAGTCAAATTGGGGTGTCTACGGAGCTTAGGTCTAAGGCATATCCTCCATATATATATTCTCAGTCATGAATTCAAGTAAGAGACTAAAGATAGACAGGATGGGAAACCTTTGGAAAACACTAAAAGATAAATGATTATATACGATATACCAGACAAAGAAGATGGGACACAGATCACACATGCAGAAAAACTGAGATCCAGTTGACTGCGCTCACTGTGATAGAGAGTGCCTACCACCAATCACCCAGTCAGCCCAAGGATGGCTTAGCTGGTCTTTGTGGGAGGTCTCTGTAGGGGGCAGTCTCAGGTTTCAGTTACCCTGGAATAGGAAGCTATGGTTGCTAGCTTTAGTAGACATTTTCAACATCCCCACATGAATCAAAGGAAGTCTGTCAATTTCCTGAGCCTGCCCAGGGGAAGGTTTGCCAGTCCCCAGAGTTCTAGGACATTGGGTCCTTGATATCTATGGGGCCCATGCCAATAATACACCTTCCCTCAGCATTTTATCCACTCCCCACAATTTGTGACTTTCTGGAGAGTGAATCAAAGTGGAGACTGAAGGTTGAATTCCTCAGCAAGATTCTTCCCCTAGTATCCAGACAGCTGCCATCCTGCACAAGATGGCAGAGGGAACTCTGGTCTTCCTGTTCCTATCGGGATAGCAATCTGTCACGGAACCCCTTCCCGTGAGTTCATGTAAACTTTTCACTTTTTCAAAGCCTCCAAATAATGTCATTTTAAGGGTTAGATGTTTTCAACATTTGAATTCTGAGTGTCACAGTTATCCAATTCATAACCAAAAGAGAAGGTACGGAAGGAGAGAGAGAGGAGCGGAAACAAAAATAATTATTTTAAAGTCTAAAGTAAGGAATCAAATGGCTCCCTTCCATTATTCCATGTCACCCAATTTTCTGTCGTGCTTGGTGAAGAGAGGGCAATGCCACAGGTAAGATTAATCTTCAGATTATGTGTCTGGGGACAAAAATACCTTCTCAAGTGCCCAGGACACACCATTTCTGCCTTGCTTTTTACTTCAAAGAAAGCACACCTGGGACTGGGGAGACAGCTCACTGGCAAGAGCACTTGCTATGCAGACATGGGAACCTGGGTGCAAATCCCCAGAGCCCATGTCTGAGATTCTCACCTGTAGCCCAGCACTGCAGGGGCAGCCGGAGACACAAAGGTCCGGCGGGGCTCGCTGGCTGCAGGCCTAGCCCCAGCTTCAGTAAGAAACTGTGACAGAACAGGACAGCTTAAAGGTGCACTAGCCGGTCTGAGCCTGGCAACCATGGCTCTGACAGGCCTTTCCTTTCTTACCCCCAACCCCATTGCCTCTTGCTTGCTAAAAACATTTCCATTACATTCCTAAAGCCAGCCCTAACAAGATCTATTGCCTTATTTGGACACTTCCTCCTCCTGAGACTGACTACCAGGGTCCAACTATCAAAGTACTGAAGTCTATCAATCAAAAGCCCCCTAGTTAAAGGCTCACCTAATTAACATGCCCAACTAAAATTAAATACCTCATCCTAACACAGGGTTTCACTATGTACCTTTATAAACTGCCATTTACCTATGGGCTATGCCTGTCTCCTCTCTATCCAGAGGCAGACCTTTGAACCCTTTGGGATAAATATCCCTCTTCCCCCCCCACCTCTCCCCCCCCAGCTCCTTTTTCCCTTCTCCCTCATCCTTTATCTCCTGATTTTGTCTTATTCCCTATCCTCTGTCCTTCTGGGTCAAATAAATCTCCTTTGTTCTGAGAACTTAGTTGTGGGCTTAGTTACTTCACATCTGATGCCCTCTTCTGGCTTCTACTTGAGAGAGCACGTGCATGAACATGCACACAGACACACACACACACACACACACACACACAGACACACACACACACGTTAGCACCCACATTCATGTGTGCATACACCAGACATCATTTCCATATATGTATGGACATACTCTGCCACGCATGTACAAACAAAATTTAAAAGTAAGCAAGCACACATCCTACAGTGTTGTCGTGACGTCTAAAGTATTCTCCCAGAATCCATATTGCTCACACAACTGAGTTTTCATGGTACAGGAAGAATTACTTTAAGACAAACTGAAAAAAAAAAATAAGTCTTGTTTTGCCATTGGAAATGCAAGAATGGGGCCATCTGCTCACTCCAGGAAAGGCCCACTGTGAACAGAACCAGAGTTCCAGGCTGAGGAGCTGGCCCAGACTGCCTTCAGGGGCCTCCAGGGCCCCCAAAAGAGTTAGACCCCCAAGAGAGCAAGCAAGTCGAAGAGTCCTCCACTGAGAAAGGGTACCCGGGAGGCTGCCGGCCTGGGAGGCAGAGCAGTGCTGGGTGCAGAGACTGAGCTCTGGCGTTCATTATATGAGTCAGAGATATCTGGGGCTGAGCTCTGGCGTTCATTATATGAGTCAGAGATATCTGGGGCTGAGAGACAAGCTCTACGGAAGATGAGTGAATTGCCTGTGGAACACAAGAAAAAGCCAGCCCCGGCCATTGTTTACCATTACGAGAATGGATAGCTGGATGGATAAATAGAAGGACTGTGAGCTAAAACTACTCCTCTCAATCCCAACACTCTAGGAGTCAATGCGTCAGATCCTAGGCTGCCCTCTGAGTCTGGAAATTGCTGTTGGTGTCCTGTCAAATTTGTTTCTCCAGAGTGAATGCGGGCGACGCACATGAAGGATGAACCGCCCGCGTGGAAGGCAGCCTTCCCCTGTCTGTTCAGAAGCTTTAACTGCTGCTTGAACTTGGGTCACGTTTCCTGCTATCGTATTGCCAGTGGCTTTTCTCCCCATCTCTATGCCCATTGCAACAAAGTGCCACAAACTGGTTGTCATCATTCCTCATGGTTCTAAGAAGCCAGCCGTCCAAAGATCCTGGAAGGGGCAAACTCTGTCTGAACTGGGTAATGGAAAACCCTGCCTGATGTCTCTCCGGCTTTGAGTGGTGGCCAGCACTATTTGGCAGCCCTTAGAGCATCCTGTCATCTTGTAGTGTTCTCCCCACGTGTCTGTGTCCGGATTATCTGTCACATAAAAATACCAGTCATACTGAAATGGCCTCTGGGGTAATATGAATGGGTGATAGAGATGGGGCCTAGTGGGGAAACTGTGACTCTGAAGGAGCTGTCGGGATCCCAGCCTTTTCCTGTCCCTCTCTGCTTTCTTCCCTGACCACATGTTCCACCATGATGTACGTGGTACATTACTGTCACCACAAACCCAAAGTAACCCATACATTAGGGTCAGATGACCGTGGACTGAAACCACTGAGGCTGTGCTTGCCAAAAGTCAAGTCTTTCCTCTTCTTGAAATTGTCTCAGTCCCTGCTGCCCCCCCCCCCCCAGCACTGTTGAAAAGCTGAGGAACAGGGTTTCCCTCCCCGAGTTCCCTGCATTGCCACAAAATCTTCTTTAGTGCATTCCTGCCATGCCTGCACTTAGGGAGTTGTGGCAGTAGGATCACTGAGTTCAAAGCCAGCCTTGACTACACAGCTAGACTGACTCAAACAAGATGGCTCAGAAGCTGGAGCTCAGATGGAGAGATGGATCAGTAGTTAAGAGAAATGGCTGCTCTTCCAGGGAATCTGGGTTCAATTCCCAGCACCCGCATGGCAGCTCACAGCTGTCTATAACGCCTGCTCCAGGGAATCCAATAAATAAATATAATCCTCATTCTTGACTATCTGTGCTACCTTCTCTGTCACCTTCCAATCCAGCAGCCAGCAGGACCTTTGAATTATGTGAGATCTTCTTAGTAGAGTCCCTTTACTCACAGCTAGGCTAAGGACTGAAGCCGGGATGTAGCTCCTTGGTAGAATGTTTCTCTAATTCTCCCTAATTCAATCCTCAGTCCCACAACGGAGAGAGGGAAGAGAGGGGGAAACAGAGGAAATGAATTTAACAGCCCCTTCCTCTTTAAGCCCAGCCTCCCTCTGTTCCTCTTGCTGTGACCTCTGCTGTCCCCATGCAGCTCCTGCAAAGGTTGATTCCCACCACGGGACATGTGTCCGTCCTAACCCTGCTGCCCGGAGGCTTTGCCCTGGGTTGCCACATTGCTGGTTCCTTCTCATTATTTAGCTCCCATTCAGAAGGGCAGCTATTCCAAACAGCCTTCCCCTACAGAGTCAACCGAGCTATCAACCTCTCTATCACCTTGCTGCCCTGTCTCAACCCTTCCCCTTCACTTAAGCCCCTTCCGTCTACATATAGGGCTCGAACCCCCCCTCCCCCAGGAGCCAAGAACAGAACCTTTGTGGATATAGTTTAAGTAATGAATGCTAGCTGAACAGATGAACAAAGGCATGAATCGGATATTAAATGAATAGAAAAAAATATTTTAACTTCAATGGCAGACCCAGGGTTAATAATTCTGAAATGGACAAGGTCTATTGATCATCAAGTAAAATATCACCCTAAAGCGCTGAGCTATAGACTCCTTGCCAAGAACCAAGAAAGCATATTCTTAGCCCAGACAATAACAGGCACCGGGGTTTCTTTTTCTTCTCTTGCTGTTTCTTCCATTGAAAATTAAGAAGGATGTTAAAAGCAAAAGGAAAGGGCGTTAGAGAAGCAGATGCAGCTGAAAGGTAAAGGAGCAAAAAGAAGTGTGGAGGAGGGGAGAGCATGGGTCAGGTGGCATTTGAATGACCTGCTGAGCTATGAAGGGGATGGCTCATGTTACCAAGGACAACTGCAACAAGCCTCAAGGTGCCACGTCCAAGGTCTAAGTCAGCAGCGTTGGGGGTCTGGCACTGTTTCCCTCCCTCAAGCCCCCATCCCTCACTTTCCCCTTCTTTTTTAAAAATTATTTATTTTATGTATATGTGTACACTGTTTCTGTCTTCAGACACATCAGATCCCATTGTAGATGGTTGTGAGCCACCACGTGGTTGCTGGAAATTGAACTCAGGACCTCTGGAAGAGCAGTCAGTGCTCTTAACCACTGAGCCATCTCTCCAGCTCTGCTTTCCTCTTCTTATTGTCCTCCTCCTTCTTCTTATTCTTTTGAGACAGGGTCTAATGATGTAGCCCTGGCTGGACTAGAACTCACTCCGTAGACCAGGCTGGATTTGAACTCTCAGCGATCCACCTGCCTTTGCCTCTTACTCTCAAGTGCCAGAATTCAAGATGTGCACCATCATGCCCTGGCTCTGTCCGTAGCCTTGATCTTAAGATATGTGAGCAGGATCTTTGGCCTCGCAGGTAGAAGCAAGATGATGAGAGGAACGTCATCCTTTGGAAAGCATCGCAATAAGACGCACGCGCTGTGCCGCCCGAGGTGACTCCAAGGCTTACCACATTCAGAAGTAGACTTGTGGCAAATGTGGCTACCCTGCCAAGTGCAAGAAAAGGTATAAGTGGAGTGCCAAGGCTAAGAGATGAAACACTACTGGGACTGGTCGGATGAGGCACCTAAAGATTGTCTATCGCAGATCCAGACATGGATTCTGAACATGGATCCAGACATGGATACCCAAAAGGACACTGTGGCAGCATCCAGTTCATCTTGAGGATTTCAATCAGTCATAAAATAAATGTTCTGGTTAAAAAAAAAAAAGATATGTGAGCAGAATTCAAGCAAAAATAGGAAAAAGTACCGAAATAGAAATACTAAGAGAAATAGTCCACAAAGTGACATAGAAATAGCAAATTATTTACTTGGTGAATGACAGGGTTACAGATGTCATTTGTGTGTTTTTCTAAAATTAGCATATTACCTGAATAATCTTGAACAGTTAAAAATAAAACATAATGGTGAGACTTCTTTGTGTATTAGCAAAATACTACTGTTGTGTCAAATACTATACACCCCTAGTTCACTGGGCTACAAGTGAGTAGTGCTTGGAAAATGCTTGTGTCCCCCCAAATTAACATGGGGTTCATGAAGAATCACTTGGCAAGAGAACTCCAAGGCAAGGAGAAAAACAGAGAAGCAACTTGTAGGCATTTTGTCAGCAACCCAAGGTCTTCTGTGCTAAGCCGGTGGCGGGCCTCTCTACTCACATCCCAGTGAAATCAGCTTTCCACCAGAGGGCAGTATCTAACCAATCCCCAGGGAAGTTGCTTGGCAGAGGTCCGGAGGATCCAAGGTCAGCCTGGGCTACTGGAGGTCCTGCCCCTTAGCGAATAACTAACCAAACAAAAATAGGATGGTACGATTTCTCTAAACAAGAAAATTTTCTGACTCAGGCCTGTGGCTCAGCCTTTCCAGGTCACCCCTAAAGACAGAAAAACCCTACCCCCAGGGGAAGGCCCCTCCAGGGAAGGACACCAGGGTTGTTATTTCTAAGTCTGAGATTCAACTCTCGGGTATGAACAAATCATAGGGAGGAGTAACTATCTACTCCTAAAGTCCAGCTCCGGAATCGTCAGCTTGACCAGGAGAGAGAATAAATGACATGACCAGACCCCGAGGCTTCTGAAATAAGGATTAGTGCTACAATACTAGTAAAACATGCGCAGGCATGAACACCTTTTTTCCTGGTTGTAACTGGCACCTGCACCGAGACCCACACTGTACTTTCATATGAATAGAATTGGGGATCTGACCCCAAAGAGAACTAGGTAGAGAAAGGGACACTACCAACAGGGGACGGGGCTTGTGTCCCATCCACAGAGTGTCTGCAGTAGTAGGGTTGGGATCCAGCCTGAGAGTTGAATGTGCTCTGGGAAGTGTGGTTGCTGTTTGTTGGACTGTAGGGTAATGTTGACAACGGTATGGGACTTGTGTGTCTATTCCTTAGCTCTGGCACATTCAGAAATAACCCTGCCCTGAGTCAGTAAACAGAACTCATCCTAGGGATAATTCCTGATATTGTACTTAATCCTTACGACTCCTTCCCGGGAAGTAAGCATCCTTCCATTTTTCATTAGGAAAGCGAGAGCTGCAAGAGGCTGTCTGAGCTGGTGAATCTTGGCGCCTGGATTTGATCTTGGTTGCAAAGTTCCTGCTGGACATTCTAGCTCCAGGGTGAAGGAGCTGGTCTGCCGAAATAAGGGGGGGAGAAAGTGCAAACGTAAGCGGATTTTTTTCAACATAAAGCAAAAGAGCCTGATAATCACAATCAGGATCAGAGGCGAACTGGAGGCTGCCCTGGTGTGGGCATGCGCAATGGGAAATGCGCAGCTCCTGAAGAGACCTCCGCATCAAGCAGAGCCCAGCAGGCATTTGAGACGAAGTAGCTGCTAGAGTTCTGACCTGCCTCACAGAATAGAACACTATGCATTATTTAGACCAGAACGTCCTTTCTATTTTTGTATTCGGAAAAGAGGAGAGTATTCATGGCAAAGGCCAGTGGTTTGGGTTTTTTGGGGGTTTTTTTGGTTTTTAAGCTTTCAACAGCTCAGAATTCCCCAAGCTCTATCTCTTTTAAATGATGAATCTAAAAAGTCGAAAAACAGATGCTTAAGGGCCTGAGAAACTGGTTAAAGCATTTCACGGCATTTAGGTTTCTGTCTCCAAATGAAAGCGTTACCTTTTTGTTAGTCAGACAGTGGACATTTGGGTTCTGAGGTTTGCGGTTAGTGTGTGTGGGCAGGAGAAGGTTCTATAAAAAGCAGGACATTACCAGGAAATGCAGCATTGATGTAAAATAATCTATACAAAATAGATGTGTAGCAGTAGACTTGTCTTGGGCGGAATAAACAGACCTTTCTTATTAGCCAGAGTCAACAAGAAAAAAATCAGATTCCAATGCACTGTTACACATGGTTTAATTCAATTGTGGCATACCCTAAATCTTATCATTTGGATGGAGGAGACAAAAGGATAATAAGTTAGAGGCTCACCTGGGCTACGTAGGAAAACCCTGTGGAAGGAGAAAGGGAGGAAAGGGAGGGAGAGAGAGAAGAGGGAACTTAATCTGAAAAGCAAGGCAGATACTGTGTTTTATAAAAAGATAAGGAGAGAAGGAATATGTGCAGTCAAGTGTGAGGGAAGGGGGTGACTCCACGGGCCCATGCTGAGGCATGCCTTCCCCAGATGGACCAGCCACACATCATGGCATAGTATAGAACAGAGTTTATTCAGGGCATGGGAGGGGAGTTGAGAGGGTAGTAGAGGGAGAGAAAGGCAGGGGAGAGAGAGAGAGAAGAAGGAGGAGGAGGAGGAGGAGGAGGAGGAGAAGGAGGAAGAAGAAGAAGAAGAAGAAGAGGAGGAGGAAGAGGAGGAGGAGGAAGAGGAGGAGGAGGAGGAGGAAGAAGAAGAAGAAGAAGAAGAGGAGGAGGAGGAGGAGGAGGAAGAGGAGGAGAGGCTGGCCATGAGCATGTGAAGAGAAGAAAGGGGGAGGGGAATGGGGAGAGAAGGGTCAGGAAAGAGGGTAGAGAAGAGAGAGCAGGTGGCACGCAGCCCCTTTTGTAGTGAGTCGGGCACACCTGGCTGTTGCCAGGTAACTGTGGGGCAGAACCTAGACAAAATGCTAACAAATAGACTAGCAGTTACAGCAGTTATAATCCAGCTAGGAAGTGGAAGAACTACTTCCTGCTTCCTAGGCCCTCTCACAAGCCTCTTCCAACCTGTTTTGCATCCCCAAATCTGTCACTTAACTCCTACTCTCCCAGTGAATGTGCTGTACCCCCAGCTCCTACTTGTCCGACACACTGCTACCAGGCTCATGCTCCAAGCTCCAAGGTGGGCACCCTGGATGCCCAGGCTCCAGGGCATCTTTGTGTGGAATTTGGTTACCCACAAACCTGGTGCTTTGTCCTCCACAGCTCTGCTGTAGACCACTGCATCAACATCAGTACCACAGCTCCTCCATCCAGCATCCATCCAGCCGACATAAGGATTACCTCAGTTGTGCTGGGTTTGGGCTGTGATACCCTGAGATAGTACAGGCTTTATTTTGTCTGCATCACTGTGCTTCTTTAAGACTAGAGACTGTGAGCTAGTCATCTTCATGTGGTTCTGTGGGCAACGTCAGCTGAGTACTTGCTAGAAGCTCAAGAAGTCCAGTCTGCTCTGAGTTATCATTAAATATATCAAGCTTTATTGACAACAGTCCACATCTGAGTCCATCCATGTAGTGTTCGGAAGTGTATTGGAACCTTTAAGAGTGACTGCAAGTAGATTTAAGAGCTCAGTGGGTTTTCTTGTTCCTTGATAGTGTTCTGTGACATCTCCGTTGTTTTGAAAGACCAGGCAGATACCTTCCTTCTAATGATTCCTGGGATTCAAAAGCCTTCCTTGCCAGGACCAAGCTGAGAGTAACAGTGGCTGCTTGGCATGAGGATTATTTGAAACAGATTTAACCAACTGGTGTGCAAAGCCTTCTGACAGCCCTGCTAGCCTCTCCTGCCTAATTAACAACTCTAAACAGACTTCATGATGTATCTTTCTACTGTAAAGTTTATTCCTCTTTTGCCTTTTGATCTGTCATGCTACTCGAATGTATGTGTAGGTGCGTATGTTTTCGTGTGTGTGGTTTTATATGTGTGTGTTTATAAGTTGAAAGGCAAAGTCACACAGACGCTGTCCTCTGATATACAAACATGTTTTGAAATTATTGATTGGGATTATCGATTGTAGATTAAAATAGCAGAATATATAATTTGGAAGATGTGTGTCTCTCACTCTTTCTTTTTACCAAAATAGCTTATTAGCCATTCCAGTATGTTTGGAAAAATGACATTTTTAATTAAGAACACCATTGGCTTGTTCACCAACCATCCTGTAACGGCTGTGCAAAGATTGTATTATATTTTTTGATCTCCTGCAAAGACAATGAAAATTAGCATCTTCCTAGTATTTAATAGAAACTCATCAGTCACACACAACCTGTCAGTCAGTAGAAACCACCTGTGAGTGGTTTCTAACTTTGGCATACTGGGATTCTGGGCTCAGGTCAGCAGAACTGCTGGCCCTGGACAGCACGGTAGAGGCAAGTCCTCGTGGGTCTTCAGTAATGTCGATTTTAGATTTCAGATTTACTTCAGTATTTTAGCATTTCAGGGCTTCCTGATTTTGGAATCAGGAAAGGAAGTCTATTTTTTTTTTAATGTAAGTACTTTTCAAATAGTTGAAGGCAAAATCTCAGCGGGTATAATTAGTGGAGCTGAGACTTGGCGCCCCCCACCCCAACCTTCCACTCCTGCCACTCACTCCTTCCAGTGCCTCAGCCTGGATACTCTACAACTGAGAAACTTTGGAAAAAGCGGAAGCCTAGTTAATGCCCTTAGTGCTGCCCCCTACGTTGAACCTGAGTGCGTGCAGCCCAACCCCTCAGGCGGTGAGCCTTCCAACAGGCGAAGGACAGGGACGCCCCTCCCATCCCATCCTTACTCCGTGGTTTACCAGCCATCCTATTCCTGCCTGCATCTCCGTTTACATTGTTTTGACAGTTCCTCTAAGGCAAGCGAACAATCGGTGACCATCTATTGTGCGCCAGGTTCCACGCCAGGCATGTTCAGTTCATTCGTCTTCATGGCAATGCCACGGGTACATCTCCAATAAGGCAGGAGATTCGGAAACCAGTGATATCACGGCGTCAGTCTCTGAAGCTTTAAGTCTTCCCAGTCCACTTCATCCCGCTGCTCACCATGAATCTTCTCTGCTCCATCTCCCCTTTAGCTAAAGACCCAGAACAAAGCCTTCCCCCGCCCCTACCCCTGCTCTTTAGAGACAACTCCTTGCTTAGAATTTGTAGCGCTTAGTAACATTTATGCACCGTAGATCGTGCCTTGAATTATTTAAACATTTGTGAGTGTGTGTGTGTGTGTGTGTAGAATTTATCCAACAGATGAAAGTTCCTTAGAGCCAGAGTCACGAGCTACCACTGCGGTGACTCAGTTCACCGTGCAGAGCAGATGCTAATGATCATCTGGGAAGGAATACAGTTCTCCCAGGCATGTCGACTGCTGTCCTCACTGCAGTCTGTCTTCTGCAACTGAACTAAATGCAGATAAACATCTCAGTCGCTCAAAAGACTGCAGACAGATGCTTAACAGCAAATGGAGTCTTTTGCAGAGGATAAAGGGCTATATAGTCAAGGTTGGAGGTCTCTTGGGTACTGCACTGTCTCTAATAAGGATTCTAAAAGATGAAGAATAAAAAGGGGTCCTTGGAGCCAGGAATGATGGCTCAGTGGTTAAGGCTCAGTTCCCAGCATCTACATGGTGGCTCAGAACCATCTATAACTCCAGTCCAAGGATCTCTGGACCCTCTTCTAGCCTCTGCAGGTACTACTGCAAAGCACCCATATTTATTTATTTATTTATTTATTCATTTATTTTTAAGAGGTCCTATTATAGTTAAATGACAAATACAGATTTGACCAAAGGCAAGATGGCCCTGACAATGGCTGCTTTCTCTGATGAATGTGTCCCTGATCAATGAGTATCAATCTTACTGATCTACAAATACACATATCTTATACATTGTATATACATATGTATCATCTATTGTGTATATAAGCAGTGAGGCTACAAAGAACTTTTTTTTTAAGATTATTTATTTATTATATGTAAGTACACTGCAGCTGTCTTCAGACACACCAGAAGAGGGCATCAGATCTCATTACAGATGGTTGTGAGCCACCATATGGTTGCTGGGATTTGAACTCAGGACCTCTGGAAGAGCAGTCAGTGCTCTTAACCACTGAGCCATCTCTCCAGCCCTACAAAGTACTTTTGCAAGCATCATCTGCTCAAAAAAAAAAATGGGTGAATAACTTATGTGATGGTTAATACTGTCAACTTGACAAGACCTGAAACCCTCTCAGGGACAAGCCTCCAGGCGCACCTGTAAAGGATTATTTAGACAGGTCATCTTCTGGACAAGCCTGTGCGGGACCTTAAGCAGGTTCACTGAGAATGGAGTACCTGCCCTGGCCTGGGGTCCTACAGTGCATACAAGGAAGAAGCTATAAGCAGCAGCTTTCCTCTCTCTCTCTGCTTCTTGACAACTGCAGATGCAATGTGACCAGCCGCTCCCTCAAGCTTCCGCTGCCATGAGGGATGGTACCCATGGGCTGAGAGCCATAATAAACTCTTCACCCAGAAGGTACTTTTGTGAGCTATTTTGTCTCCATTATATAACATGACCACTTGGTTTAGAGAGGAGAAGTAACTGCAGAAATGAGAAGTGAGCCGTGAACCTGCTACCCAGGGATGCGCAGGGAAGGCAGGTGCTGGCGCACAGAGGAAGGGGAGTTCTGTTGAGTATGTGAGGAAGCTTTCACAGAGATGGTAGCATCAGACTGGTATTTTCAAATAAGAACTGGACATAGTAGAGAACAGGTAAGGGAAAGAAAACCCCAAGCAAACAAGTTTCACCCCGTGGTGGGCATCCACGATTCGAGGAAAGGCGCTCAAGCACACGCAGTGAGCAGGGATATGGCATCACCAAGACTCAGGTGCTTACAGCTCCACTGTCCTGAGGTAAGACAGCACTAAACACTAAGCCAGCCAAGCCAGGTAAGTCTGGGGCTACGAATGTCTGATGGGTCAAAACTGAGTCGGATGCAACGAGCTGGGTGCTAGGACTTTGGAGGAGACAAGATAAGTTTAATATTGGACCTTTGCACTCGAAATGCTATTCTACTAAATGACTAAGGCATATAAAAATTTGAATATAGGGGGCTGGAGAGATGGCTCAGAGGTTAAGAGCACTGAAAGTTCCTCCAAAGGTCCTGAGTTCAAATCCCAGCGACCACATGGTGGCTCACAACCATCTGTAATGAGATCTGATGCCCTTTTCTGGGGTGTCTGAAGACAGCCACAGTGTACTTATGTATAATGACTATAGCAGTATAGTCAGTGCTAAGTTACATTCTTCTGACTGTGTGACATGAAAGTGTTTAATAGGGTGAAAAATTAGTATGGACACAGGTGTTTGGTTGTGGTGCCATCACAGAAAATGTCACAAGATTGTACACAAAGTACCAGTTCACTCCGATAAGCACCCTGGATCAAACTCATTGAGTTACCATAAAAGAAGAGAGAGAAAGGGGGGAAGGACATTAAAGTAGAAAAGAAAATGAGTTAAGAAAAGGTTCAGCTCCAGGAGGGAGACAAGAATGGTTAACTGAGATGTGTAGTGGCTTGAATGAGAAATGTCCCCCCCACCCCCACCCCCTAGATTCCATAGGCTCAGGTATTTGTTTGTGTAGTGTTTAAGGAAATGTAGGAGGTGTGGCCTTGGTGGAGGAAGTACTTCACTGGGGTGATCTTTAAGAGTTTAAAAGCTTCACCCATTTCCACTTTCCTCTCAACTTTCATTTGCTATTAAAGGTTGAGCCCTTGGCTTTGTTTTCTAGCCGCCATGTCTGCTGCATGTGTCTGTTCCACCATAATAGACTCTCCTTTCTCTGGAACTGTAAGCCAAAATAAACTCCTCTATAAGTGTCCTTAATGGTGGACTTTTACCATAGCAACAGAAAAGTACCTAATACAGGAGAAAATGACCAAAACACACTATACACATGGATGAAAATGTCGGAATAGAACCTATTACAATGTATAGTCTATACTGATGAATAAGTGAGGATCATCCTTCAACTTGGGCTGGTTTGGTCCAAGTTTCTCCTCTCATGACACAGCTTCCACCACACGTGGAAAAAAAATCTCTGGCATTCCAGACAGTTGGGGCTCTAACTTAAAACCTCTAAGAAGGAGACCAATTTCTAGACCAAGCAAGAGGCCTCTTTGCTGGGTAGTTTTATGTCAATTTCACACATGGTAGAATCATTTGAGAAGAAGGAACCTCATTTGATAAAATGTTTCTGCTAGCTTCTCCTATGGGAAGCCTATGGGATGGTTTGTTTTTGGTTTTGTTTTTTATTGATTGATTGATGATTACTGTGGCAGGGACCAACTTACTATGGAGAATGTCACCCCTAGGTCCTGGGTTCTATAAGACACCAGACTGAGTAAGCCACAAGAGAAAGCCAGTAAGCAACTTTCCTCTGTGGCCTCTGCAGCAGACATAAGGTGAAGCACAAATGGTGCACACATCTTTAATCCCAGGACTTTGGAGGCAGAAGCAGGCAGATCTCTGTGAGTTTGAGGCCAGCCTGGTCTACAGAGTTCCAGGACAGCTAGCATATAGACCCTCTCCACCTACACACACACACACACACACACACACACACACAGACTTTCTTCTTCAGATTGCTTTTAGTCATGGTGCTTATCACAGCAATAGAAACCGTAAGTAAGACAGACTTTGACCTGGCAGCTGGGTTGCCGGAGGAACTGCTAATACCACACTTACCAGATTCCATTCGTGCCAAGACCCACTACATGAAAGACTGAAAGACGCCCTGTCAATTTTCAAGATCTTAAAAGCAATAGACACAGTCACACTGTGAAGAGAGTGGAGACTCGCAGAGCTGAGTCAGGGCATTCATGAGGCAGCTTCTAATTCTTCCCTGATTAGAAAACCCATAAGAACCATCCTGCCACAGAAGCAGATGTTTCATGCTGCCATTTGAAAGTCTGTCTGAAGTCATACAAACATCTTTTTTTAACAGTTCCAAGAATGTTACAGCAACACCAAATTTGTCACTAAGAACTCCCTCCCACAAAACCCTCTTCAATAGCCCTAATGCACAGGAATTTGACAACCCAGCCCCATCTCCTAGATAAATGACCATGGAGGTCAGGGCTGTAAGCTGGCTTCTCTGTCCAGGGAGCAGGAGTCAGAACCACAAAGGCATGACTTCACTTCATGAATAACCAAATCCAGTCTTACAGCAACTGGCTATTTCCACATCTTAGCCCTCTCCAGTTTCATCAGACCAAACCCATTCATTCAATGGTTCCAGAAGTCAAAAAGGCAGTGAAGGAAAAATCTCTTGTGACTGCTAACACCCAAGTACTAGCCAGGCCAGAACATGCTTAGCTTTTGAGATTGGCGCATTCGAGCTGGTAGGGCTGAAGATCCACTTACATGGACACACGTATTTGGAACCTGTATCCTTTGGTATCTTAAGAACATTGTTTGTTTGTTGTGTTTTTGTTTTGTTTTTTGAGACAGAGTCTCTCTCTATAGTCCTTGCTGTCCTGGAACTCAATATGTAAACCAAGCTGGCCTTGAACTCAGAGATCTGCCTCTGAAGTGATGGAATTAAAGGCAATCGTGGTGGCAAGGGTTCAAAAAGAAAATACCTTTGTTCTTTTCCTGCTTTACAGGAAAATAATAAGTTCAACCACAAACGATATGCTGTCCTCAGATCTATGAAAAATAAGGTGAACAGACTTAAAGCGGGGGAGAGGAAGGACAAATCAAGGCCAAAGTTACTTTGAGTTGTAAATTTGAGCTCTGTTCTCTGGATTCATCTGGTTTCCCTGGGGAGCCCTGGGAACCCTGGGGTCCGGCCCCGCAGCTAAGGCGTGCTTCAGAGCGCACAAGGTGAAGTCGTAGAGTCTCGATGACTTTGCCACAGTTGACTACTGGTGCCTGAGGCTCAGGTGTCATATTTCCTGCACGGGAGTTGTGAGCACGTGAATGCGCTGCCATGGGAAACAGAGCCTGTCTTAAGAGTCAAGGTGAGCTTTTCACATCATAGATAGATGTTGGACATGACTGACAAATTCTTTATGAGTTTCAATAAATATAATTCTTTTGTCAGAACAAAAAAAAAATGGAAAGATATTTTTCACCAGTGTACCACAAAGAATGGCTCCAGAATGCACAGTCGGAGCTATGACTCTGCAGTTCCACATATGTCCACCAGGTGGTGGCAGAATCGCTTGGCACCCTGCTGGGTCCACACTCTACAGGCTATGGGTGATAAACTTAGCCGAAGGCAAAGATGAAGACCTTATTCCCAGGATGCTCACACTCAGAAACTTACCTACTCGCCTCTAGAAGGTACGTCGGGAGAAAAAGCAAACAACAATTTCTGCATATATTATGACTTGTAAAACAGTACCTTGTTATAAATCATCCTAGTGATCACTAAATAGTAGTTAGGGTAGTTAGTGTGTGAAGATCCCATGCAGCTGGAAGCTGGATTCTGTACCAAAAAGGGGGGAGGGGGGAGGGAAGTGGGAGGGGATGGCAAAATCAATATTCAAAAATATTCACTGAAGAAACTGAAGAAGTTAATGATGGACCCAGACTCTGACCTCAGTGTCAGCATTTTGTCTAAGCTCCGCCCACAGTTGCTTGGCAACAACCAGGTATTCCTGACTCCCTATAATAGGAGCTGCCTGCCCCCTCTGTTCTCTCTTGCTCTTGCCTTCCTGTTCGACCTCTTTCCTCTTGTTCTCTCTCTCTCTCTCTCTCTCTCTCTCTCTCTCTCTCTCCCTTTCTGCCTCTACTACCCTTTAACTCCCCTCCCCATGCTCTGAATAAACTCTATTCTATACTATACCATCATGGCTGGTCCCACAGGGGGAAGGGATGCCTGGCATGGGCCCGTGGAGGCACCCCCTTCCCCATATAGAACATATCTGCTTCTGCCTTCATGCCTGCTTCTGCCTCCAAAGACCTGGGATTAAAGATGTGTGCACCATTTGTGCTTCACCTTATGTCTTGTAATTTCTTCATCCAGGAAAGTCAGGACAGGAACTCAAGGCAGAAACCTGGAGGCAGGAGCTGCTGCAGAGGTCCCGGAGGAATGTTGCTTACTGGCTTTCTCTTGTGGCTTACTCAGTCTGCTTTCTTATAGAACCCAGGACCTAGGGGTGACATTCCTCATAGTAAGTTGGGACCTGCTACAGTAATCATCAATCAATCAATAAAAAACAAAACCAAAAATAAACCACCCCACAAGCTTCCCATAGGACAAGCCATCGAAAACATTTTTACCAACTGTGTTTCCTTCCTCTCAGATGAATTAACCTTGTGTGAAATTGACATAAAATTACCCAGCATAGAGACCTCTTGCCTGGTCTAGAAATTGCTCTCCTTCTTAGAGGTTTAAAAAAAAGATAAAGATTTATTCATTTATTATATGTAAGTACCCTGTTGCTGTCTTCAGACACAACAGAAGAGGGCATCAGATCTTGTTACAGATGGTTGTGAGCCACCATGTGGTTGCTGGGATTTGAACTCAGGACCTTCAGAAGAGCAGTCGGTACTCTTAACCACTGAGCCATCTCTCCAGCCCCCTCCCTTTATCTTTTTATAAACACATCACCCAGGACAAATATGCTGTGGGATCTAAACTAGGATCATTTTTTCTAACCCCAGATTTGAAACTTCTACCCATAATGGCTTCCCACAGCACATCTGGAACATTCCAGGATGTTGCCTGAGGATGATGTTTTCTTGCCCCCAGCTGCTTGTATTAATGAACATTAATACAAGCCTGCCATTCTCATTCCCAAAACAGCCTTCAGGAACAACAGCACATCGCCCTTCCTTTCTCCCCCAGAAGCCAGGTACAGCTGAAGTAACCCCCCTCCTTTTTTTTTTGTTAATAATATGAAACTTTAATCCTTTTTAGTCTCCTCTGTTTCTTCAGGCAGTGATGGACATAGGGTAGATAATATGTAACATTTAGTGTTACAAATACTGTTAGAATCATCAACAGGGGCAAGATGGCTATTGCCATATGGCTTCCAAGTTAGGGGCCCTTGGCCCAGCATGTGGAGAAGCTGACCCATCTTTAAGGGTGTGTGTGTGTGTGTGTGTGTGTGTGTGTGTGTGTGTGTGTGTGTTTAGATTTCTTTATGACTGTAGGTGTTTTGCCTGCATGTACGCATGTGCACCATGTGCTTGTCTAGTGCCCATCCTGGTCCTAATAGGACATCAGATTCTCTGGAAATGGAGTTACAATAGTTGTGAATTGCCATGTAGATGCTGGGAATGCTACTAGGGTCCTCTAGAAGAACAGCAAATGCTCTTAACCACTGAGCCATCTCTCCAGTCTTCAGAGGCATATTTGTTTTAAATGTCAGCACATCAGTCCATGCTCATAAAAGCTAGCACCTGTCAGAGGTGGTATGGATGGATACAGCAGCAGCTGTAAGTACATGTACCAAAGCCTGTGAGGTGGGTAGCTGTCTCATCATTTTTCATATGAGGCTAAAGGAATGTAAGGAGTCAATTGCTCCAAGGCATCAGGAATGGAGAATGAGAAGCCCGCTCCCTACACAGAATCCCAGGAAGGTAGTCAGCCGCTGATGCTACCTACCTTCCAAAGGCTGCCCATGGGAACGCATCTGTCACCTGTGATGTGTTAAGGAAAGAGCTATAGTGGCATGAAAACTAAGTTTGGTCCCTAGCACTTAAAAAGCTGGGTACAGTGACCTGTTCCTGTTGTCTCAGTACTGGGGAGGCAGGAACAAGTAAACCCCTACTAGCCACCCAGCCTGAATGAGCCCCTGGTCCCAGTGAGAGACCTGTTTCATAAAACAGGATGGATGGGTGGTTCTCGATGAGCAGAACCAGAGGTTAACCTCTGGCCTCCATGTACACACACACACACACACACACACTAAAAAAAAAAAAAAAACACTGAAATACTCTCTGCTTGGAGAGTTGGCCCAAGCTCCTCAGTAGTCAGGCTTCTATAGATGACAGATGGTCACACCTTGTCATTCTTTCCCAAGAGACACAAAACCAGTGCGGTTTTTTTTTTAAGCATAATAAGGTTTTATTTAAAAAAATAAATAAATAAATAAAAAAGTGAAAGGCTGTCAAAAAGCAGAACAAAGCTGGTCCCTGAGAGAGCTGATCAGAAACCCATCCCCCTCCCAGAAGCCATCCCCTCCCTTCCTTTCCCCCTCCCCATAATTAAATCATCTTCCTCCCTGCTGTTGTCTGAGCGGCAGCCGGGTCACGTGACTGTCATTTCCCAGTCCGCTTAGGACACTGCTTGTGGTTCTCACTCCGAGGCATAGTGACAGCTCATTTAGAATCAATCAAACATTTATTAGTAGAGGGGGAGCCAGGGGCACGGTCTCCGGTGCAGTTCTCCCCAGTTCTGTGCCACAGGCAAGGGCAGAATCAAAATGCCTCACGGTGTGGAGGCAGGAGGGGGAGGGGAACTCCACCTAGTCTAAGTGCTGCAGAGGGTCAAAGCCTGCGGGACCCTGCTGCCTCCAGGCTGGGGATTTCATTCAGGCCAGTCTGATACCCTCAATTCCCTCGAGGCTTAGAGACAATGAAAGTGAAAGATGTCATTCCGGGGAGGACGGCAGAGCTACAGCAGCAGATGAGCTGTAATTGTAGATCATAGCCAGCTGGGGCTCTGTAGGGAGACCTTAAGACTGGGTGACTTGAGTGACAGAGCTTTATTTCTCCTATGGGGGGGATGGACGGCGTAGGGAACTCAAGTGTCAGTGGCTCCAGGGTCTGGTGAGGTCTCGCTCCTTAGCGGTAGAGGGCGATCTCTCTGTATCTTCATCAGGCATAAAGGGGGTGCACACCATAATACACCCACAATCTCACCAGCTAAGACCACCTAAGGACACCCACTTCCTAATGCCATCACTTTGGGAATGAGAGTTTCAACATAGGGACTCGAACACACAGACCACAGGAACTGGGATAAAATACATTTGGAACTCATGCTTGAAGTCTGACTATGGAAGAAACAGGGTTATTTAACCCAAGTTACTTCCAACCAGAAATGCTTTAAATCCCAGAGCATAGGATGTAAAATATAAAGAATGGCGGAGAGCTGCAGGAAGGCTCCCATAGGCGTGAACTTTGCTCTGTGGAACTAGGAAATGTTTTCACTCTGTCACCTAGTTGGGTTTTGTTTTTATTTTCTGGTGTGTGTGTGGTGTGTGTATCTGTTTATGAGTGCGTGTACATGTGTATACATGTGCGTGTAAAAGCTGGAGTTGACACTGGCTGTTTTCCTCAATTGTTTCCTGCCTTGTTTGTTTGCTTGTTTGTCTTGTTTTGAGACAAGGTGGCTCACCGACCCTCCAGTTGGCCTCGCCTCAGAGATCCACCCAACACTGGAATTGTGGATTCACACCACTGCACGCGTCTTTCACATAAGTGCAGAGAATCAAAACCAAGGTCCCGGAGCTTGCACAGTAAGCACGTGACTGACTACACTATCCCCTCCCCTCTCCATTATATCATGTGTGACCTCATCTTCATGGCATAGGAGGTCTTGTGACAAGTCCAACAGCACCCTTCTGGTGCCTGGTATATATATATATATATACCATATATATATATATATATGATTATATACATATACCATATATATATACCATATATATATGTATATATACCATATATATATATATATATGATTATATACATATATACGCCAAGCTCTGTGACATAGTTGAGAAAGTGAATGAGTGAAACATAAATTGTTCAATGGACCCAATAATATCATAAGCACACTTGGGCCAAAACTAACGCTCAGCTTCCTCCCTCTGTGCCCTAGTTTCTCACATCACAATGTGGTAAATATTGTTCTTGGCAAAGGCATTTGGAAAAAAAGAAAGAAAAAGCTGGGATGTCCAGATGGATCTGACATAGATGACACTCCCCAGATGTGAAAAGGCTCCCAGATTGATGAGCAGGACTCCCCCATCCACGTGGAGCCCGTGGAGGCTCAGCCAACTTTCTCCCCCCAATTGTTCACAGCTGAAATGATGGAGCCCGCTAGTCTTGGTCCAGCGTTCCAGGCCAGGGAGAGGACGGAGAGCACACAGCGTCTCTACGGCCTGCCCCACTTTCCTTGCCTCCTCCCAACAACTCCTCTTATTCTTGCCTCTTTCTTTATTCCCTTTTCTCCTCCTTGTCTTGGCCTTGTAGTTATTATTTGGCACCACTATTTTTTGGTGCTAAAGAACTTGCTGCCCTTTGCTAATATAAAAGTTGCCTTGAGGAATGAGATAGCTCAGTGGGTAGAGTCGCTGCCTCCTGTGAACAAAGCCCTGAGCTCTAGCTCCAGCACTGCATGCACAGGGCACAGGGCATGGGACAAGTGCTTTTAATGCCAGCGCTTGGAAGCCAGAGACAGGAGGATCAGGCATTCATGACTGAGCTGGAGAGATGGCTCAGTGGTTAAGAACATTGGCTGTTTTTCCAGAGGACCCAGGTTCAATTCCCAGCACCCACAATCATCTGTAACTTTAGTTCAGGGATCTGACATCCTCTTATGGCCTCTGTGGGCACCAGGCATGTACATGATACACAGACATACATGTGGGCAAAACACCCATACACATACAATAAAAATGAGTTTAAATTTTTAAAAGGAATTTTAGGCTGGAGGGATGGCTCTGTGGTTAAGAGCACTCCTGTTCTTGCAGAAGACCCTGGTTCAGTTCTCGGCACCCACATGGTGGACAACCGTGGTGATTCCAATTCCAGAGGATCCAATGCCTTCTTCTGATTTCTGTGGGCATGAGGCATACATGAGACACACAGAAATGTGTGCAAGCAAAACACCTGTACACATTAAATGAAACACATCTTTACATTTTCAAATAAATAGAAATTCAAGGCATTTTAAGCTATATAGCTGACTTGAGGCCAGCTTAAGCTACATGATCCTGAATATGTATATGCATATGTGTGTGTATATATATATAATATTATATAGAAAGGATATAGGAAGAAAGAAAGAAAGAAAGAAAGAAAGAAAGAAAGAAAGAAAGAAAGAAAGAAAGAAAGAAAGAAAGAAAGAAAGAAAGGAAGAAAGAAAGAAAGAAAGAAAAAGAGGTAAACAGACAGACAGATGTAGATGGATAGCTACAGATAGACAGATCCTTGTTACCCATGGTCCCTGAAGACACTACTGTCAATCCACATTCAGGATTTCATATGACTAATCCATTTAAACTTCACTGTTGTGAGAACTTTGATCTCTCTCTCTCTCTCTCTCTGTGTGTGTGTGTGTGTGTGTGTGTGTGTGTGTCCCTCTCCCTCTTCCCCCTCCTCCCTCTCTCAAATTAAAAAGGAATAAACCTTGCACAATCCAAATTGCCCCACCCACTATGACTCAAGTTACCCTCTTGTAAGACCTTTACCACAGACTTAGTGTCAGAACACTTCAGCCACACGCACCCAGGCATCTGTTCAAAATGCTGCCTGTAAAACCTGCCTCAAAGTCCCCTCTAGAGTGTGTAACCTGTCTTTACTGAGTTGTAGCCATATGTTTTTTTTTCTCCTACAATTTAAATTCATTGCTTCTACCCAGAATCTCCTGTGGCTTCTCTGTTTCCACAGGATGAAGTTCAAGTGCCCTGCCTGTTATTGGAGACCCTAGAAACCTGTCCCAAGTTACCCATCCAGGTGTATCTGGTTCAGATAAACCATCCTCTTTTCTCCACTCCCTCCCCTGCCCTCCCCTCCTTTCTTGCTTCTCCTGCTGTTCCTTTGTATTGTCTCCCCTCATTTCCCCTTTACTAGCAAAACTAAGGACCTGCTTCCCAGGACCCCTGCCCTGGGCAGGATCCTAAATCCACTACATCCTGAGCAGCCGCCTTTAGCTCAGGATGGCACTAGCAAACCTGCTCAGACTATCATCTTAAGCCCTCACCGCAGTTGTCGCTTACAGACAAAATCCGTTCTGCCCTGCAGCATGGAGCGCCCAGCTAGTGAAAGACAAAGCCAGGAGAAGGGCGGGTGTGTGGGCTCTTAGCTTCTCTCCATCACATCAGGTGGGCACCGGAGAGAGGAGCAGTGACTCGCATTTCATTCACATATATGCACTCCGAACATCTCTGTGTACAGAGCAGGTACTAGAGGTGATGCGGTAGCCTAGTATGGAAGATGGACGGGCAACCTGGGCTTAAGCAAAAACCGCCGAGAGCAGGCATGGTTACCCTCTTAAGTTTTTTTCAATGTTTTATGTGCATTGGTATTTTGCCTGCATATGTGCGTATGAAGGTGTCAGATCCCCTAGAACTGGAGCTACCAGCAGGTGGGTGCTGGAACTGAATCCAGGTCCTCTGGAAGAGCAGCCCTTAACTGCTGAGCCATCTCTCCAGCCCAGTGGGTAACCTTCTTGACATCGAATTTTGTGTCCTTTCTCTCCTTGAGTCAATCGTCTCCACATCAGCCTGGGATGTGCCTGGCTTGCGGGCCTTTGAATCCTGGGTAAACAGAAGCGTTGATTTGCAATAAGCAAGTTCAGATCTGGCATGTGTCAGTTACCACTGGGCTCTGGGCAGGAAGCGTGCCTGCTCTCATCCATTTTTAATGTCACAGCAAATCTAGCAGAAAAGATCCTCTCCAGATAAAGTCATCGGAATGAGGGCTTTGTCATTTCAGCACTATTCAGCTGAGGAGAGACACAGGAGTCAGTCTTGTTTGTCCCTAGTCCTGAACTTCCTAGGGGGGTGGGACTTGGAACCAAAGACAAGGACAGTCTTCCCTCACAGCTTTCCTTTCAACTCCCGGGTAATCCAGCAAAGTCAAATGTAATAAGCCCTTGACAGTTTTCCTGCGGCTCTGGTCCCAGGAACCCTGAGGTGGCCACGTTAGTCCAGTTGTACAGATAACCGGTTAGTTTCATGACCTGAGCCACTCGCTTGCTTCCACACTCTCCAGTTGCGCCTGCAGGAGGGATGTGATCTCTCTGAATCACAGCTTGATTTTTGAGGACTGAGATGCTGATGAAAGCTCTCGGTAAGATCCTAGAGGATGACACCTAAAATGTCACTTGGGCAGTCTCAAAGGCCCCCTTCCTTTCGGAAACAAAACGCAGGTCATCAGGCTTTTGAAAGGGAAAAAAATATCCATTCTCTGTAACACTACATTTTTTTTTATGTATACAATATAGTAAGACTGTATGTTGAGGCAGATAGGAAAATCCAGCTGTCTAGAACCAAGGTTTAAAATACTTACAAAACAAGGGGAAATCCTCAATTTTTTAAACTATTTTTTTTCTTTCTTTCTTTCTTTTTTTTTTTTTTGACACACAAGCCATGAAATACATATATATGGCTACTGTATTCTGACTTCTAGCATGGAATTAGTAGAGAAATTCTAATCATTGGGCCCCATGATGGTTGATTTTGAATCCTGTAACCAGTTATTTCTTCCTTTGTTACCACCTCAGGCCTGTTCTACCTATACTGAGTGCCACGCCAACCACTGAAAGGGTGGATTTCACCGGAAAGAACATTTATAAGGCAAATAATGTGAAGAAATGGAAAACTCAGCACGTAAGTGTCTGCCTTCCCAAGGATGCGACTCAGGAGAGTTATGGAGTAAACGTGGGGAAAGATGGATGGGCATGGGGGAAAGTGATTGATCACCTTGCACTTGGTGATGGAATTTAATGACTCTTTACAGTACCCATGCTCAGACACTTAAACAGACTCAAAACTGTCACTGTTAGCGTGATGTCAGGATGGAGTTTGGGTTCTCTGAGGTCAAATATGCTCATGTGGCATCAAGAGAAAAGTTAATGCTCTCAGCCAGATTGTGCTGCCTCCAAGGTCCTAAAAAAACAATGTAGGCAACTGTTAACCCTTAGGCTGGCAGCCTTGCATGTAGCACAGAGGACAAGGCTTGGCTTAGGTCCGAGGCCTCTGCTGCTGTACTGAAACCCAAGCAGCGAAAAGCAAGGCAACTGGGGGCTTTGTGAAGATTGTACCTTGGCTGATTTTCTTTCCGCAGTATCTGAATCTTTAATGAGAACCAGTGTTTTGTTTCATTTTGTTTTGTTTGGGTTTTTTTGTTTGTTTGTTTGTTTTGTTTTGAGACAGGGTTTTTCTGTATAGTCTGACTATCCTGGAACTCATTCTGTAGACCAGGCTGGCCTCGAACTCACAGACTCTTCCTGTGATTAAAGGCCTGTGCCAGCACACCCGGACCGAGAACCAGTGCTTTCATGGGCAGAAAAAAGTCAATTAGACAGGTTTTTCTCTGCAATAAATAAGTAATACAGGGATAAATAAGGACCTGGTTATAGGTAGAGAAGTAATTGATTTCAAGTTCAAGTTGCAGGGAGACAAAAGCTTGGTTTGGAAGGGAGAAGGGGGGCCTGGGAGGTGAGACTCGGGTCCAGAAGTACAGAGACTGCTTCAGATTATAGAAAACCAAGCTTGTGTGTACATGTGTGTTCTGATGGGAGAACGGAAACAAGGCAGAAGAAACACCAAAGCAGTGAGGGACTGAGGAGAAGACCTGATGGGTAAGAGTGTGGATCAAGGACCCAAGTTTGGCTCCCAGCACCTGTGTTGGGCAGGCACAACTGTCTGCAACTCCAGGGGAATCCCAACCCTTGGCCTCCTAGGGTATCTGCATGCACACACACACACACACACACACACACACACACACATCCATTTATTGAATGACTCTAAGAACACTGTTAAAAGTGGGGCATTAGCTTTGAAAAAGAGAAAACGGGAGGGAACCTCTCTCCTGACACATGGCAGAGGAGGGTTGCGTCAGCCAGGCAGATTAGAGTCAGGGGAAGAAGTGGGGAAGAGGATGCTCTGCCTGGGGCTGTTTTCAAAGACACCCATCTCGGGAACTAGGATGTCATAAGAAGAGCACTTCCAGCCTTCCAGGGGCACACAACCTATGAGGGAGCCAAAATAAGAACCGATAGGAATGCATAGATATCATCACAAGTAAGCTAGTTATAGCTTATAAAGTCAATGAACACATTGATCTCTGGGTCCTTTCCCAGAGAAAGAGCTTTTTGTATTTAAAGAAGACATGGCCGCAGTTTGCCAGGGAATACGGCTGAACCACAGCAAAACTATCAGTGAACATTCCCTGTACCAAAGATTGGGGCTCCTCTAAGGAGTGGTGGTGGGCTGTTATAGCAGAAGGTGTGCCTCACCGCCTCCTGGAGCCCCTCCTGACCAGGAAGGATGCTGAGGTAGAGCCTTGCTTTACATCATGTCAGTGTGGGTGGAAGAATTTAGAGGCCATATAAGCGACCTAGCTGCCATCTATCAAGGGAGACAGAATTTGTTTGTTCTAAAGTCGTTAGAGAAAACTCCAAACTTCATTGCTTGGTTCAGGTTGGGTAAACAACATGATATAGCAAGTTAATTTACCAGGAAAGTTCTCAGGCTGAAGAGATGGCTCAGACATGAAAGGGAACTGGCTGTTCTTCCCGAGAACCCTAGCATCCACAGACATCTCACAACCTTCTGCAACTCCATTTCCAAGGGGTCTGACATACAGTTCTGGCCTCTGAGTGGGAGAGCATCAGGTGTGGATATAGTGCACAGACATATACACAGACCACTCAAACATATAAAATTATTTATACATATATATGTGTGTGTACATGCACACACACATACATACATACATATATATATATATATATATATATATATATGTATATATATATATATATTCAGGATCCAGGTAGCTCAGCCACCCTAAGCCTCCACTACTTCCTTGCAGCCTTTTTCTACTTCCTTCCATCTTTGCCATCTGTCACCTTCCTGCATTCTTTAAGAATTTCGTTTTCTCTCATTATATTATATTATATTATATTATATTATATTATATTATATTGAGACAAGGTTCCTGGCTGTCCTGGAACTTGTAGATCAGGCTGACCTTGAACTCAAATATCTGCCTCTGCCTCTCTGTCTCTCTGTCTCTCTTTCTGCCTCTCTCTCTGCCTCTCTGCTTCTCTGCCTCTCTTTCTTCCTCTCTGCCTCTTCCTCTGCCTCTTCTCTTCCTCCACCTCTGCATCAATTGAAGTCCCGTGCCACCACCCCCTGGCTTCTCTCACCTTTTCCAATTTGACCAGTGTTTTCATTCTTTCATCTCAGCAACGGCATAAAATTTTCCTTTGCCGCAGGAACCAATGGTTGAATAAAAATTCTACCCCTCAAGAAACAACTGCAGTAATTTCTAAGTGCTTCCAGCCCATCTGTTTATGCTCAGATCTTATCATAAGGTCAATAACAAAGCAACTTTGGGTAAGGACAGAATTGAAAGCTCTCTCCCTTCCTCCCTACCCCATGTGTGTGTATGTGTGTGTGTGTGTGTGTCTGTGTGTTTGTGTGTCTGTATGTCTGTGTCTGTGTATTCTCTGGTTTTAAAGTTCACTGCTCACATAACACACAGTCAGTGCTATAACAAACAGCCAGATACTGTCTTTGCAACAGAAGGCCATCCAACTCCATGAAAGAAAATACGTAAGGAAAAAAAAGTATGCATTCTTCAATAGTCAGAGCCACAATCTCCGAACACTCCCTTAGCCTCCAGACACAGAAGCAAATCCTGTTGGATTTGGAGTCTCCCATGGTTGGATAGAGACCCCCATGCTCTTTCTCCTCTCCATTAATAACATGCTCAGAAACGTCTGTTTATTTAGGCTCATGGTACTCAGTATATCTGTAGGGTATTATTTTATGTAAATGCCAATTGGGAAATGTGTGATCAGCACCCTGCAAAATTACTTAGCTCCACTTTGAAACTCTGTGGGGAAAAGTGCATCTGCCCAGCCAGCCAGCTCTTCTTCCATCTTAACCAGCCAGGTTAAAGGGCAAGCCAGCAGAACCATGCAGGAGGTAGAGCACCGTAAGTGAAATGAAGAGTCGGTGTAGGTAGAATGGGGTGGAGCCTACTGAGCCCTGGGGGTTTTCTCCATTGCTCTTCATAAGAATCTATTACTCAGGTATTAGCATCATCTCCTTTTAAAACAGGGAAGGCTGGGAGTGCCAGGACTCTGCACCGCGAATGCTGTGTTCAGACCCCAGTACAAGCGGCTACTCCCCTCCCGCCTCATCTGACTAGAATACAGAGTAGCTACTTTGGATCTTCCCAAGTCACCTCTTCATCAGCCCATAGGCAACGCTGCCTTCTTCCTGAGACTCTCCTATCACCAGAGGTATTAGATACCTCATCCCATCCCACAACACCCCAAACTAACACCATAAGACACCATCCCAAGTTCCCCACTAGGCTGTAAGCCCCTTGTTCCCCACTAGGCTGCAAGCCCTTCAAAGTCACTTTGACTTTCACGATTCTAGCCTTTAGCTCAAGTTCCTTTCTCAGTAAATGTTCACAGGCTGAATAATGGTCTTTTAAATACAGTTACTGCCAAGAGTCCTAGAGAGAAAATGTGTGTTCCAGATAACACTAGCTTATATACTCACAATCAGTGTCCAAAACATAATCTTAGTTACTCCAGCTCCTTTGTGTCTCTGTTAGCTTTGCCACTATAACGCAGTACTAGACACTGAGTAACGTGTCAACAGCACAAATGCACTGCTCCTGGTTCTGAGGTCTGAAAACATGATCCAGATTAGGCCTCTGCGGCTCACAGCCTGCTGTCTTCTGCATGGATCTCCATATGGTAGAAGGAGTCTGCTTAGGCATACTCTGGGGTTCTTATATAGTCACTAATGGAGATTACCTGTTTATTGTCCATTTCCTTATATAATTATCTGGAAGGTCAGGATTTTTTTTTTTGAGACAGGTATCCCAGTATGACCCATGTATCCCGAGTATGATCTTGAATTTCTGATGTTTCTGCCTTTACCTGTCCAGTGCTGGGGTTACAGATATGAAATACCATGCCTGCTTTTCGCAGTGCTGAGGACTGACCTCCCGGGGCTGTGCGTGCTAGGCAAGTGCTCGGTCAGCTGAGCTGCATCTCCAGCTTGAAATTTTTCAGCATGAGTTTGGGGTGCCCAAGCACCCAGCCAATGCATCCCTCTCAAGTTCTATCACAATTACCCTTCCCAATTCCACTCATCAAGTTCTTCTTTAAAAAAATAAAATGTGGCCTTAATTTCTTTCCCTTAGAGACTGTGTTCTCTTCTCTTTGTTATTCATATGTGTTTGTTAGAGACCAAACATTCTAAGAAAGACTTGAATCATAAATTTGGCAGAGGTCCTTGATCCTAATATGTTTGACAAATAAGCAAATTGAATTAAGAGTTTGACCTCCTCACACTACACACAGTTCTGCTGTTTGTTTAAGAAGTGAATATTCGTTCGTTCGTTCATTCATTCATTGATTAAATTGCTACTGCATACGAAGTCATCTGTTACCAACTGGGAACATGTTAACTTAACCTCCAGAAAGCAGATGTCTTGGACTAGGGATCTTAGCTCAGTGGCACAGAGCTTGCCCGGCATACTTGATGCTCCAGGTTAGACCTCAGTGTCACACGTGCCCACAAGGGCGTATGTCTGTAAGACAAATGAGAATTACTCAGCTAAAGAGAAAGAGTGTCCTTTAACCAGAGCTGTCTAGTCAGATAGGGAAGGTTTCACAGAGCGAAGGACATTGCACAAGGCCGTAAGGATCAGGAATCTTTAAAAACTTGGCAAAGGAGGAAACAGAAGGACATTCCAGATGGAGCAAAGAATCTAAGCAAAAGCAGAAAGTAGGAGAGCCTGGGGCATGTACTTGGAACAGAGTAAAGTTCATTTTGCTGGGACACTAAGTCAGGGATGAAGAAAGAAGGTAGAGACAGGAGAGAAACGTTTGTGCAGTCTGGAAGATGAAGCAGTTTCAAGGTGGCCCAGGACAGACAACAACCTACTGAATCCCCCTAATTTACATATTCATCAATGTCATCTAAGCCAACCAATATTCTGAGGTCATGGCCCATGGCATGCACGAGCTGCTGTATATTTCCTGTAGATCACCTCCCAACAGACACTTTTTTTAATTTAGCAAGCATCTTAATGCTGGAAATGTCTTTCCCTTTTTTTTTTTTTTTTTGCAGCTTTGCAGTTTTGCAGCCTGATGTATGCAAGGGTTTCCTAATTAATGCCTTGTTGGGAGTTCCCACAGCATCTAGATGGAAGACTGCTCCCTGCAGTCTCCTACCCACCACCAAGTCTCTCTCTCTAGTTACCTCATTACAAAGTGGAAACAAACCCCACATAAGGCAGCATCACACTGCACAGACAAGGTCTGTAGCAGCTTGGCCCCCGTGTTGCAACTGGAGACAATGTTCCAGGTATGGAAAGAGCAAAGATGTATTTGGGTAGGGAAGCATTTGTCCCCACTGACAGCATCACTTCTGTGTCTGGTCCCGTTATTAGACTACAGAAACATTCTCTGTGAGCTACAGCGAGTTCTCTTGCCTCTCTGAGCCTTGGCGTTTTCTTCTGTATATATGCATGGTGGTGGTGGGTGTGTCTGGGGCAGAAGAGGTTGCTATAACTCACCTTTCAAGAACAATGACACTTAAGTATAAGTGCTTTATGTGAGCTCCAATGAATGTTAACAACTTATTGTGAAAATTTTAATATATGTGTCTTAGAATATGTTGTACTACATGTACATATTTATACAAGTGGACACCTATACGCAGCCCTATAGATTAAAACTGTGTGTGTGTGTGTGTGTGTGTGTGTGTGTGTGTGTGTGTGTGTTTGACAATGTCCTAATGCGCAATTCCTAAGACCAATGCCACAGGACAAATGAAGTGCTCATCCTAAGCCATATAGCAAACTGATGGTTTGGATCACAAGAATTCATGTTGATCCCTTATCCCTGACTCTTTTCAACATAGAACAATATCCACGTTCTCTGCAAAACCATGTGTGGAGACTCATAAAATGAAATCGGGAGCTAGTGGGTAGGATTCTATGACAGAGACTGTAGGGAGGAAGCAGTCAACTTTCTTTTGAGAACCGTTTTGTCACCTAAGTCTGTCTAGGACTGCTGTCCTTTCTCCATGTGTGCCCCAGACACGCCCACCACCTCCACGATGGCCTTTCACCAGCTACCAGGTACATTTCTTCTCTCCCTTCTGGACTTCTTCGAATATTTGGCAAATTCCTTCAAAGTTGGGATTCCTTATTTGCATTCGAGGTTCTAAGTAAAGTTGCTGAGGAGAGGCTGCCTCAAACCCAAGGTGTATGTCTTTTAATTCTTTGTCTCCCCATCACCCAGGGCTTTGTGGGCTCCTGTGACGTATTCTTGGTGAATAGACAGGCTTTCAGAGTCAGGTCTAAGGATCTACGTAGTCCAGTTGTCCAGTCACATTGGGATTAGCTGTGGGCAGAGCTGGCAATGAGGGATGGAGGAGAGAAGGTGACATGGGTCCTTAGTAGGTCAGGAGTAAGTAGGTCATACCATACCGGGTCTAAGGGAACAGCCTGGAACCTCTATGGAGCTGAAAGTGTGTCCACAAGGTCCCTATCCTTGGGCTAGCAATTCTGCTGAGCGGACAGATGCTCCAGCTGGGCTTCCTTCCTCCTTTCTTCACATGCTAAGATTTGGGTCAAGAAGAGTGAAAACAGGAAGGCATGGCTTGGATGCCTCAGAGTACTGAGGCAAATAAATCCAGGAGAAGAAAAAAAAAAGAAAGACAAAAAAAAGGGGGGGGGGAACCAAGTCAGAAATCTTTGGTTAGAAGATCAGGTTTAGACAACACTGTCCCCTTTGGTAAGAGTAACAATGAAGACCTCTGTGGGATGATCTCATCTAGAATCCTGTGAGCAGCCTGACTGAAGTGAAGCAATCAGGTTATCAACTAGAACTGTTGGGCCACAAAGAAATGGGAATTCCTCTACAAATATCATGCTGGGTGAAGGGAAGGACCCCAGCCAGAAAGGGAACTTGTCTCCTGGAAAGCGATTTCACGCAGTTGTAATAACTAATTTGACCACCTCACCAAGGTAAGACAGAAGCCCAGACTACTGTGAGCCAATAGTGGTCACAATTACACCTCGACTGGCATGGTTCAGATGTTCACACTCTTGGCCTCGGGATTTAGGGGTTCACTGAATCTCTCTGTTCCTCTTCCCAGTGTGGTCGCATTAAATAAATAGCCCTTTCCTGTTTTTCTGCTTTGTTTATTTGTTTTTGAGACCAGGCTTCTCTACAGCCCTGTCTGTCGTGGATCTCACTCTGCAGACCAGGCTGGCCTTGAACTCAGAGATCCGCCTGCTTCTGCCTCCCAAGTGCTGGGACTAAAGGCGTGCGCCACTACCATTCAGCTTCTGCTTTCCACTTTTAAGTCGGCTTGTTAAAATTGCCTTATTGAGGTTGGGCGTCAGGACTTGACTCGGGCCACAATGACCTCCAAGTTTGATAACAAAACCATGAGGATGAGTCAGAAACTCTGCATCCCGGACATAATGAGGCAGTAGCTGAAGAAAATCAGGTCATAGACTTAAGAGATTTGTGCCTGATCTTTTGAACTTGAAGGTCAGAGCAGGTGACAGAGACCTTTCCATTGAACTTTACCACGTGTGCCTCCCGTCTGAAGCAGTGAAGAGAGGGCCAGCGAATCCTGCCTGCACATCGTCAGGCTCAGCGAGGACGTAGACAGAGCAGAAGCACTCCTCAAAGCCCACCTCCCTTCTGGGTGAGAAAGAGTCAGAGGCCCAAATTAAAGTGTTATCTCGTCTGCGAAGAAGTGTCGAGAAGTCTGGGCCCTCTCCTAGCAATCCCAGTGAGCAGATGTATTTTCGTTTTGAGGTGTTAAACATTGCCAGAGAGAAACCATTTTGTGGGCATTCAGGTCAAATGCTACTATGTCTTTTTAACTCTTTAAAATTCTAGCCTAACAGGAGAGGTAGCACGTGCAAAGACTCAGTGTCTATCCCCAGTACCACATAAAGCCAGGTGTTCTAGAAACGGAGCCAGGAGAGGAGAAGCCCAAGGCCTTTCTCAGTTATATAGCCAGCCTGAGCTTTATGAGTCTGTGAGTGAATGAATGGTGAATGAATGAATGAGTGAATGAGGATTCTAGGCCAATTCAGGTCATGCTAAGCTGAGGCCCTAAAATTGACATAAACCTTCCCTATACCATTCATGTTGCTCTCAGAGGCTGTGCACAGAGATGAGACAGCCAGCTAACACAGGTCTGGAGTTCCTGACAGTTGATGCTGGATACAACAGAAGGGGCTGATCTTATTTATCTTTGCCTGGTGGAATAGATCACTTTTAATGTGAGGGAGAGAGGGGCGGCTCTGCCTAGTTAATTGGTTACAAAGGTTTTTTTCTATCAGTCACAGGGGGCGGGGGGGGGGGGCGGGTAGGGAGCGTTCCATCTAACATAGAGGTGGGCAAGGAATGCCTGGCTATTCAGGTTAAAGCTAGCACGAGATTAACCTCTTAACCTCCGGACCTGAAACGGTCCAACCTCCCTACCTCACTGCAGTTTTAGTCAGTTTCTTTAGACAGCTTCTCTCCAGCGACTCTAGTTCTCCACAGGGGCACAAAGACAAAGTGCCATGTCTCTCCCTCCCCTCCCCCCTCCCCCCTCTCCCTCCCCCTCTCCCTCTCCCTTCCCTTTCACCTCCCTTCCCCCTCTCTCCCCTCTGATGTAATCTGCAATGTATTTGATTTGTGACTTTCTTTGTTCTATAAAACCTTAAACCGTCCCTGGACCTCAGCCACTCAAAAATAGCTCCAGAATAAACTCTCTTATTCCATTTCATGTGAGAGCTCTAGGGTTTTGTTTTTGTTTTGTTTTTGTTTTTTTTTTTTTTGCGTGACACTGTAAAAGATGCTGGCTAGTTTGACTTGGCGCCTCGGGCCTGGAATCCCAGGCCTTGAGGAGGCTAAAGGGACACCGTGACACAGTCAAGATCCAGGTCTTGCCCAGGCTCTGAGTGATTTAATGACACTCTTCTTCAAAAAGAGAAAAAGATTTTAAGAAAGAGAAGAGGAGGGCTCAGTGACAGTGTGCTCACCTATTACACAGGAGTCCCTGCCTCAGTTTCCAGTACCAAAATCAACCAAACAAAACCAGTGCTGGAGTGTGGAATCTTCGTGGAGCTTTGAATAGGCTGCTGCCCAAAGCCTCTTCCTTCGCCCGCCCGCTTTTCAGTCTCTCCTCACATTTGGGCCGCAAGCCTCATTAGTCACAGATGACCTTCCTTGCTTGGTCACTCCTAAGAGAAATTTTTTCCAGGTTTTTAAAGAAAGAAGAAATGAATCCCTCCTGATTCGTGACAGAGCGGGTCTCAGTGCTTTTTTAAAACATGAATCCTGACTTTATACATCAACTTTCAAGTAAGCCCCATCACTCCCTCACATTAAAAAACGCTTTCTATTCCACCAGGCAAAGATAAATAAGATCCGCCCTTTCTGTTGTATCCAGCACCAACTGTCAGGAACTCCAGACCTGTGTTAGCTGGGCATACAGCCTCTGAGAGAGCAACGCAAATGGGGGATTTATTTAGTTTCTGTTTCAGAGGTGTGTTAGCGCATCATGCGGGGAGGGGGAACATTGGTCGGGATGGGGGGCAGGACAGGAAGCAGAAGGGGGAATACTGGGAGGACTGAAAGGACCAGGGTTCAAGTACACACTCCTAGTGACCACTTCCAGCTATGATGCCCCACCCCCTAATTGTGCCATTATACCGTGAATCCATCAAGGGACCGTGTACTCCTTCGGTCCCAGGCCTCATGTTGTCATCAGCTCTTGAAACCATCATGGACACACCCAGAGGACAGTTTTATTATTCCCCTTGGTGTCTTACAGTAAGCCCCAACTCCCAAAAAGGTACAGGAAGATGATGACTTGTTAGCGACTAGCTATCTCAGGTGCTTATGTTAAAAACCAACAACGAGTTATCTCAGTGTTCACAAAGGAACACAGAGCGAAAGTAGCTCAGCTAGGTAATTCATTTTGTAAAACGCTTGTGCCAAGATTCAAACAGAGCTGCCAGTCTACCAGGGCCAACATTGCCTGTCCTTTATCCCTGACACAAGGCTGTGTCTCGTCCCATTGGTGGGAGCTTGATGTCACAAACTACTGTGACTGCAAAGAGAGAGGTTCAGGGAATACACGTTTGTCAAGTTAAGAACCTCAGACTTCTTATGGGAAGGTCACTCAGCTACCTCGTACATGGTTTTAAATGGAACTCAGTAAATCATGGTATGGTATAAACAACATGCAGAAGATATAAATATTTCATAATATCAATAATAGATACCTGTCAGGAGAGAACTATGTAAAGTGAATACAATTTTTAGATGCTAAAACTAAGCTGAATGAAAACCACTGAGTGAAAAAGCATACCATGAAGACTGTGAATTATTAAGAAATCTGTTCTCAGGAATTAGGGAGATGGCTCAGTAGTTAAGAGCACTGGCTGCTCTTCCAGAGGTCCTGAGTTCAATTCCCAGCCACCACATGGTGGCTCACAACCATTTATAATGGGATCTGATGCCCAGTCCTGGCACATAGGTGTACATGCAGATAGAGTATTCATAATACATAAAATAAAATAAATCTTTTTTTAAAAAAAGAAATCTGTTCTGCCCAGCACATCTATACATTTAAGACCTTTCCAATGAAATACGAACAATACTTTTTTTATTATTTTTGAAGATTTATATTTATTTTATGTGTATGAGTAGTTTCCCTACATGTATGGATATGTACATGTGTGTACACTGCACACAGAAGTTAGAAGAATTAATCCAGTGGCCTAGATCTGGAATTAGAACAGCTGTGAGCCACCATGTGGGTGCTGGGAACAGAGCCTGGGTCTTCTGCAGGAGCCATCTCTCTAGCCCCCAACATTACTTTTTAATTTATCAAGATAATAACAGAGTAGGAATATCCTAGAAATATCTCAAAAGAAATATAATGTTGCAATGCCACAGTACTGACATCTGAGATCAGTCCCCAAACTCAACTCCCAAAAGTTGTCCTTTGACCTCCTCCATACATGCAGCATGGAATGCATGTTACTGCAACACATATGCACACACACATACACACACACACTTTAATTGAAAATTGAGAAAACAATATATATATACATATACATATTTACATATATATGTTGAGGGTACTAGCTTTATGAGATATAAGTATATGTTTGTATGTGAAACATGGAACTAAAATTTCATAAAATCCAATAGAGTTCTTTCATAATCCCACTGAGAGCCAGGCAGAGTGGCATCTATCTGTAACCCCAGCATCTGGGAATCAGAGGCAAGAGAATCAGAAGCTCAAGGCCACCTCAGGTTTTGTCTTGGTTTTGGTTTGTGTGTTTGTTTTGCTTTTGAAGAGAGACTTACTGTGTAGACTCAGCTAGCCTGAAATATAAAGAGATCCACCTGCCTCTGCCTCCCAAGTGCTGGGGTTAAAATGCAGAGCATATCATCATGCCTGTATATATTTTTTGTTTGCTTTGCTTTGCTTTGGTTTCTTGAGACAGTTTCTCACTGGTCTGGAACTTGCCAAGTAAGCTAGACTGTCTGACCAGTGAGCCCCGGGGTCCTCCTGTCTTTCCCTTCCCAGTGCGAAGATGACAAGTTTTACCATACCTGATTTTTTGTGGGGAGCACATATCAGGACACAAATGTGGAGGTCAGAGAACAACACGTAGGAATTGGTTCTCTCCTTCCACCACGTGGGCACCGGGATCGAACTCATGTTATCAGGCTTGGTGGCTGGTGTCTTGACCTGCTAAGTTCCTTCACTGGCCCTTCAGGAGACTTCTAGAGGAAGCCTTTAGGCAAGGTAGCGAGAGGCCCTGTCTTCCTTCTGGGTCCTTTCTGTGTCTTGGAAAACTGTATTTTACAGGCAGGATCACTTCCTATTTCTGTGGTTAGAGATCATTTAGCCTCTGGAAAGTTTCACTACCTGATTGGTAGGTGAGAACTGTAAATAACCCTTGCTCTAATTTGTTCACGTGGTTGCCATGATTACTTCATAAGACGTATATCTTACAGTTTTATACACTGTTAAATCCTGTACAAAACTGTACAAATATTTAGTATTGGACTGTAGTTTGGGGATTGGAGTCTGATGCTCAGACTGACTTTCTCACATTCTGTATCTGTCTCGGTGTATTTTTGTTTCTTTGTTTCTCTTTGTCTTTCTGTCTTTATCTGTCTTTATCTCTGTCTCTGTCTCTGTCTCTCTCTCTCTCTCTCTCTCTCTCTCTGTCTTTCTCTCTCTGTCTCTCTCTGTCTGTCCCTCTCTATCAGAAGAGGCAATAATGAAACAGGATCTGTGTAGCCCAGGCTGGCCTTCAACTTGATATACAGCCAGATGACCTTGAACTTCTGACCTATCTGCCTCAACTTCCCAGTGCTGGAATCACAGGCATGTGCTGTATCTTCCCTGTTGGTTCTCTTTCTCAGAGAAGACCTCTGGGGGGAAGTGACCTTGAATTACATCGTGAGAAGATTCACGATGTGTCCGTCAGGAGGTAAGACATCGTGCCTGGCATAAGTGACAGTTTGGACGAAGGCCTGAAGAGAGAAGGTGAGTCCCTCTCCAGAGAGCAGAGAACTGCTGACCTCAGGGCTGTCAGAAGATGGGGCTGACAGGTCAGGTGAGGGAAGCTTCTTAGAGACCACAAGCACTTCCCCTGCCCATGGACCATCAGAGCACCGCTGACCAACTCTCCCCCCTTCCCCCTCCCCAATAGCTATAGAAAGAAACTAGGCCATTTACTTTAAGACAGTTGTTAAAACGCTTGTGTTTATCTTTATTAATCCATAAAAATTGCATCTTGCTTTACCACATACAAAGTAATGATTTCTCCCTCAAATGAAAAAAAATTCTTCAGTAAACTGAATTCCATCAGGACATAACACATTTCTCCTGTGGTTCCCATAAGCCACAGGCTTAATTAAATATACAAAGCTAAAATGCATAGCAAACTTAGCATCTCAGTAGAATAGTACTTCTGCCATCTTGATGATAACGACCATTGCACTGAAACCTCTACACTCCACAGAGGCCCTCTTATGACTTCAAGGCTTTGGAGATGGGGACCATAAGAGGACACTCCCTGCATAAAAATTCTATGCCAGGGCTTTGGTCATTTCCAGTCTTCTCTGAAGCTTTCTCTAAGCACATGCCCCACCAAGTGCCATTAGCCTGACCCCTGCTTGCTACCACAAAGCTAACTGGCTTAGGGGGATTTGTGACTACTTGAGTTTCTCTAAAACAAAATCTTTTGCCACACTTTGGTTTCTGCTCCATGACTGGGTGTGGAAGTGGAGCTGTAGAAGGGAGAGCATGCAGGGG
This sequence comes from Tokudaia tokunoshimensis, assembly GCA_036184795.1. NCBI lineage: Eukaryota > Metazoa > Chordata > Mammalia > Rodentia > Muridae > Tokudaia > Tokudaia tokunoshimensis. The sequence goes on from BTHU01000008.1 coordinate 41,811,739, forward strand.
AGGGTGGGTTAAAAACAGAGAACTTTCCAGAAGGCAGGATCGAAACTCAAAGAACAGAATCCATAATTTGTGACCTGAAGACCACGTAGTCCCAGAGGTTCCAGTACTGGTGGCGGCTCCCACCTATTGGACCATGTCTCTTGAGGCAGGAGATAGTCAGTGGAAGGTAGGGTGCGCTCTCCTGACCCAGCAGGAAGTTCTTCCCTTCCCCACAGATCTAGAAACCAGCTCCGGGTTAGAATCTGTGTATATGGCCAAAACCTTTAGTAACTGAACTTGGAATGATGATATACTCATAATTCCAGCACTCATGAAGCAGATGCAAGTGGATCATGTGTTCCAGATCAGCCTGAGTTACATAGCAATAATATTTGCCTCAAAACACCAAAGGAGGGATGGGAATAAGAAAACCTGGTCCAATTTGAAAAAGCAACTTGAAGAGCACTACCCCTTTATGTTCAAAATAGGAAGCAGAGGGAAGTCTTCCTTGAGCCTGTCTCGTCTTTGGAACTTGTTTTTATTACCTGATAAGGGGCTGCTTGTGGGTCCAGCTTGGCCTTGGTGGGGACAGAATGACATGGGACAGAGTCAGCGGGCATGGGCCTCCATGAGTGTCGACGGCAGCTGTGGGCGTAGGGCTTGTTTGTAATATAATGTACATATTTTATGTTCCTCCTTTGAGGAATGTCCTCCCTGTTAATGTTAATGACCCCATGCCCTCCCGTGTCCAGGAGGCAAAGGTGTGGCTAATGTCTCAGCAAAATGGTTAAGAGCTGGGACTTTCAGGATAGCCCTTGAGGCTGTGGAAAAGAACTCTAAAAATATGGGTTCAAATATATAAAATTCCTCAACTATGCAAAAATAAAAGGATGCAATATGAATTATACGAGGGGCTTTCATGAATCTAAAGGAAGGAAAGCAACTGTGAGCCAACTTGTCAGAAAGGAGATTAAGAGATTTAGGGAGCGGTGATCAAAGGAGATCCCATCCAGCTAAGGTATTTTTGTTTTTTACTTACAAAGGCAGACAAATTCCTGAGTTCAGGGCTGACCTGGGACAGAGCAAGGTTAGGCTCAAGTGGGGTAGAAATAGTAATTTCAGGACAGAGTCCCACCCAGTTAGTTAATCTTCAGTGCTTAACTGAGGCAGGCAGATCTCTTGAGTCCTTTTGCAAGGTTAAAAGGAAATGTGTGCTTGCTGTCTCCTAAAAAGTAAGGGTCTGGGAGTGGGGTGGGGGGGATGGGATGCTGATTCATAGGATAATCAAAAGAAAACGCAGAGTAACTGATTGGATTGATATGTAAAATAAAAGACTGGGTTTATAATCTGTAAGAGATTAGTTATCCAAACTCTCAGACACCCCTTCCACAGAACCCCTCTCCAAGTCAAGGCCAGTCTTTGGCAGCTATAGGTTTGTAGGGAGTTGTGCTATTGGGAGGTGTGGTCACCTCCCAATGGAGGAGAAGTGCCACACTTCCAACTTTGAGGTTTTGAGGCTTTGAGGTCTCAGAAGCTCAAGCCTGGACAGTGTGTCACTGTCTTCCTGCCGCCTGCTGATCAGGATATAGAACTCTTCAGCTACCTCTCCAGCACCATGTCTGCCTGTGAGACGGCCATGCTTCCCCCATGACCGTAATAGTTCATGGGCTAAAACCTTTGACCTGTAAGTCAGCACCAATGGAATGCTTTCCTTTATAAAAGTTGCTGTGGTCATGGTGTCTCTTCACAGCAATAAAATCCTGAGACATATGGGATGGTCATCTTTTGCCTGGGAATGGTGGCCACTAGGGAGGGGAAGCCAGGCAGATGAAGCAAGCACACACCGGCCTAATGTAGCTAATGATTCAAAGTAGGGTGATAGGAACCTGAAGGCGGGTTACACAATCCTTTCTATAGTTTGTTTACATTTGGAAATGTCCAAGATTCCAGACAAATTCCTGTCCTTGTAGAGTTTATGTTCTCCATGAAAAGAGGCCAGGCTGGGGTGCGGCTCAGCATCAGAACAGCAATGATGGAACAAGGTAGGGACAGTGAGCTTTGCTCTGGCCTACCCGCGGAAGGCCCTGTGGCCACACTGTGTTCCCCTCAAACCTAACTCTCACTGCTCTGAGAGCAGCTCTTCTCTGATTTCAGAAAAAGAAAACTAGGTTCTGACCTGCAGGGAACGGTCTTGTAGCAACAACAGGACCAGTTCTGAGCAGGTGACAGTCCTGTTCTCCTCTGCATGGAAGGGGGGCGGAAAAAGCAATAGCAGAGATTCCCAGGCCCTACCTCAGACTTAACGAACCTGGTGGCCTGGGATGAAGGGGGACAGTTATAAACCTGTGCTAGGGCTGGGTCCCAGTGTCCTGGGTGAGAATTCCTGTCAGATGTAAACTCAGCACCAAGTTGAAAGACTGACCTGGGTGAATGTTTTCTGTTTTTAATTTAATTTTTGTTTATTTGTTTTGAGATAGGGTCTCGCTGTAACACCCTAGCTGGCCTAGAATTAGCTTTGTATTGCAAGGGTCCGAAAATCACTGATGGAAGACCCCAGACTCAGATAGTATGCAAAGACAAAGAGTGTCTATTGTGCAAAACCAGCCAGCATTCGGGGGTCAGCCATTCTCTTAAAATGGAGACCCCAGACAAAGGCACACAGACTATCTTATAGAGAACCGAGGAAACTCTCTCGAAGGATTAGGTCATCTAAAATTTCATTGGTGGGTGCTAGGGGCTCACAGGTGACTCATGGTCTGCATTCCTGTGCCATGAATTTTCAATCATGTGATGAAATAGGGCTGCCTATAGCAGATGACCCATTCTGAGATAAGCTATTTCCCTATTTTTGTGGTTATCCCAAGGCTTTGGGAGGGGGTTTTATGATCGTATTTGGGATTTTTATGGTCTGTTCCTAGAGCTGGTGGCTTATGACTTAGTTTCTGGGACTTATGGTTTATTCCTGAAGCTGATGCCTTACAGCCTTTTTTGAAATCAGGCCTGGCAAATTGGGTCCTTAAATGGAGACAAATGGGGTTTATGTAGCCCTTTCAGTATCCTAGGCTGGCTCAAACTTAAGAGATCTGCCTTCCTCTGCCTCTGGGATACTGGAATTAAAGACGAGCACCATCTCAGCTGGTTAGAAGAACGTTTTGGTTCTGTAAATTTGATGTAGCCAATGTTCCTTCCTGAACCCCACCCCGCTGCCTTACTGCACCTGCTGGTGTCTAGAGACCAGGTGAGTAGTTACTTTTCTGGTGGTCGAAACAAAGTACCTAACAAAAGGAAGACAATGTTTCCTTTTGCTCGGCATTGTAGGGTACAGTCCTTCCACCCAACCTGGCAGGGACCACAGTGCCGCAAGAGTGTGTGTCAGCTGTTCACTTGTCTCATGTCACTTGTCACATCTGCAGTCAGAAAACAGGGGAAGATGCTGTTTCACAGGCTTTCTCCTTTGTATTCAGTCCAAGGCCCCATCCAGTGGAATGATGCCACCTCAATGAATCCATCTGAAATCCCTCACCCCAGATTTGTCTCCATCGAGTTGACGGTCAGTTTTCACAAGCCTGGCTTGCTCCTGCCGTTTCTGTTTCTTGTTCCTGCTCTGGAGCTACGTTGCTTCCTGTTCCTGATGTAGAAATTAAACATCCAGACTCAAGCTAATATACCAGGGTGCACCTTGGTTCCCTCTCTAGGGCATTTCTAACACAAAGCCAGAGTCACCTTTCTCTTCTGGCTTCTGTACTTCATGTGACTTGAGTCACAATGGAAGTCTTCACAGAGACACTTACTCCAGAATGGGCCTTGAAAAGATGCACACAATATTTTGTTGGTGGTGGTTTTTGTTGTTTGTTTTGTTTGGGGGTTTCTTTGTTTGTTTTTTGTTTTGGGAGACAGGGTTTTTCTGTGTAGCCCTGGTTGTCCTGGGACTCACTATAGACCAGGCTGGCCTGGAACGCAGAGATCTGCCTGCCTCTGCCTCCTCCAGAATGCTGGGATTAAAAACATGTGCCACCACCACCCAGTTTATGATGTTAAGGCAGGAATGAGAAGCTGCCTTTGGGGAACTTGGCTTGAAGTCAAGGCTAAATCTGTCCCCCAACCCTGCCTGTCCTCACAAGGATCTCCACACATCTCTTCCGTGCAGCAGAGTCTCCGGGTTCTGCTTTCTGAACTCCCTCCAGAACACAGACTTCACAGCTGTTTCTCACTGTTTCTCCCACTGTCTTCTTTCCCACTCCCACCCTATGCTTTGGCATTTCGAGACAACCCCACACACAGCCTTTCTGCACACAGAGGTCCTCCCCAGGCCAAACAGTCAATGCAGCTCCCTTTATCCACTGAGCAGAGCTACTCGTAGTCCTCAGTTCCTCAGTCTTTTGGCTCAAACTTACTCTACCCACCTATGTGGACTGCCATTTCCTGACTCCGTATCTCTACGTCTTCTCATTCTTACACTAAAATTACACCCACCCTTTAACGCCCCTTCTTGGGTCACCTCTGTGAAGACTTCAGTGATGACTCCAGCCAGATGTGACATCACATTCCTGACCCTCCTCCTTCTCTTTATTTTTTTTTAGCTTGTGTGTGTGTGTGTGTGTGTGTGTGTGTGTTTTGCTGTTGTTGCTGAGTGGTGTGTGTGTGTGTTTCCTCATGTTTGCATGGCAAGCATTTCATTCCCTGAGCCACATCTCCAGCCCGAGTGTCCTTTTCTTAGGGCATTTCACATGTGTTCTTCCTGCTTTATCCTCTCATATGTCTCAGGTCCTTTCTTAGACCGTGAGTGCTTTGGGCTATCTTCCTAAGTCTGCCTTAAGCCCTCTAGCCTAATGCTTTGGACAAAGAATCTGCTTTAAAATTCAAGTGTTGGTGGATTAAATAAATGAACACGTAGGTTATATGGGGTTGAAGAAGGTGTATATGCAGTTGCATGCCTGCCCCAATTATAACCATTATTATTTTCCCCTCCCCTTTCTCCCTCTTGCTCCAGGCCCACTTGCTCTGGCCCATAGGTTATTTATTTGTTTCTCTTTATGGATGGTTATAAGCCTCCATGCAGTTGCTGGCATTTGAACTCGTGACCTCCGAAAGAGTAGCAGCCGCTCTTAACTGCTGAGCCATCTCACCAGCCCTCATTCCCATTATTAGAGAAATATACTCATTCTTATTGATAAACTTAAGTAACTGCCGCCCTGGGTTTTCAAATTCCCCCAAGGTCTGAGATACCCACCCCCGCCCTCTTGTGGGATCCTACCATTGTCGAGTGACGTAAACACAGCCATAGTAATTCTGAATGTCATCTATGGGGTGAGCAGCCTTAAGCAAGTGCTAGAGCTTTGTGTGCATCTGCAGCCTGTGTGGTCCCAGCCCCGGATCCCTGAGCAGCACTGAGGACAATGATAGATTACCTCAAGGACCAGAGCAATAAGCTGGAGGCGCTGATGTCCTGATTCCTTCATAGGCCTGTCAGAAAACCTACCCAGCTTCAGCATCAAAGTGTCTTCAGAGGCTAGGGGAAACATGATGGTACTGTCTAGACTGCCCTCAAGTTTGCATGTAGCGAGAAACACCCAGATGAAGCTCCCCTTTGTGACATATTCTCGCAGGGAGTCTAAAGGATAATGATGTCTCGGGCACTTTAAGTTATTAGCAGTGCAAGCTGAGGAAAATGTTGGCAGGGTACTGATCTCCACTTTAGTGACAGCTGTCCAGAAAAATTAGATGAAAGAGCAGGGCGGATAAAAACTGGAAGACGGGAAGAAAAACAAACTGAAAGTAAGAAGCAGTAGGAGTGGACAAGAAATTATTCCACGGCAGTCTTGCTACAGATGAGAGTTTTCTAAGTGGAAGGCGCAGTCTGATGCAGAACTCATGGGATTAAGAAGAAATGGGGATGCTGGGAAGTGGTGGTGCACACCTTTAATCCCAGCATTTGGGAGGCAGAGGCAGGCAGATTTCTGAGTTCGAGGCCAGCCTGGTCTACAGAGTGAGTTCCAGGACAGCCAGGGCTACACAAAGAAACCCTGTCTCAGGAAAAAAGAAGAAGAGGAAGAAGAAGAAGAAGAAGAAGATGATGATGATGAAGAAGAAGAAGAAGAAGAAGAAGAAGAAGAAGAAGAAGAAGAAGAAGAAGAAGAAATGGGTGTGGGGGTAACCAACTAGTATCTGATTAGATTTAAGGCCCATGCACAAGACAGACCCTGAACCTACTACTGCGTAGGTTAGCCAAGAACTTGAGACTAGATAGGCCAGGAATCTAAGGGAAAAGCAAATATTTCTGATTTGTAAAAGGAATGTGGCAATACAATAATCCCTGATGACATTCTGCAATACTTACAGACCAGTGTCGTGCTCAACCACCGTCAGAGAAGCTTCCTCCTGTAGCAGATGGGAATGAATGCAGAGATTCGCAGCCAGACGTCATGCAGAGTGAGAGACCTTGGAGCACTCGGTGCTAAATGGGATATCTCCATCAAATCCCACCCCTTCGGTGTTCAAGAAACTGCAAAAAAAGGAGGTGGAAAGAGAGGATGGAGGACAGCAAGGAATGAAGGCCGTCCAGATGTGACAGGGCTGGCAAGCGTGTGGAGGAACACACGGAGCCTGAGGCAGTATGCACAGGGTCTGCAGGGCTCTGCACCAGATGGGGTCCTAGAGCTGAAAGGAGAAGTGACGCGTGCCCCATCCCTAGCACAAAAGCTATCTCCACTTGATAACCACTTGCAAATGAAAAAAAAAGTTTTCTACAAGGGAATCTCAATAGGGAACCAAACTACTCTTAGGGATAGGCCCATGCCCACCAGTGGATGGCCAACAGAGACAAACCCAATAGCAGTGTCTCTGCAGGTTCGTTGTCTCATAATGTTATTCCACGGCTTTCTTTTTTTTTTTTTACTCAAAGGTCCTTTGTGCATATGTTATAGATCACAGCTTGTGTTTTTACGGGATTCCTGTGGGTGTGTGGGTGCCTCAGTGTCTGTGTGTGTTCCTTAGGCTCTTCTCCTTCTGTTTGTCTTGTCTTGTTCTGATTGGCTTGTTCTCTATTTACCTTATTATATTTTATCTCATTTTATTATTATTCCTTAGATGCCTGTTTGTTTTCTAATGACGGGCTAAAGGGGGACAGGTCTGGATGGAAGGGGAGGTAGGAAGAACTAGGGGAAGTTAGGGGAAGAGAATCAGGAGTTCAAGGCCAGCCTGAGCAACATAGAATGTTTGAGGCGAGTCCTGGCTACATGAGACCCTGTCACAAATACAATTCTTCAAATGATGATGATGATGATGATGATGGCGACGATGAGACACCAATGTAAAAAGTCTGGGAGGTGGCTCAGTGGGTAAGATCCAGACATACTGCATATACCTGAAACAGGGTAGAGACAGGACGTTAGGAGTGCAGTGGCCAACAAGTGTAGATGAAGCAAGGAAGCTCAGGCTCAATAAGAGACCCTGTGTCACTGGAAAAAGAAAGGGAGTAGTGGAGAAAGACACCAAAGAACACATGCATATCCATACATCATACCATATACACACATTGCATACCACACTACACACTCCATGTACGTGCATGCACACGCATACACACACATATCACCTCTCACACATACACATACATACACACATCATATACACCACATCTCTCACACAACACATACCATACCACATCACACACATATACATCACAAACACACATATACACACATACACACGTATACACATACACACATATACCATATACACATACACACATACACATATATACCATATCACAAACACACATATACACACATACACACATATACACACATACACATATACACATATCACACATATACACATGCACATATACACCACATCTCTCACACTCACAGCACACATAATACCACACACACACACACATACATCACATCATATACACAACTCTTTCACACACAACACTACATACCATACTCCCCACACACACACACAGCATATACCACACATACATACACATATATACCATATCACACACTGCACTCCACACACATCAAATGTGAAGTTAAAAACAATGAGCTAGAATCATAGGCGTGGCTCTGGAACACTTTCTTCGGTAGGAACACTGCAATGACAGGACACATGGCAAGCGCTCTCACACAGAGTCCACTGAAGTAAGGAGAGAAACTTCTATGGGTAGAAACTGTGATGGCCAGCACTTGGTGCCATGCTTTTGTACTAATAGAATTTAATTTCATAACTCTTGGAAACAGATGGCATTACTTCATCTTACAAGCCAGGAGCCAGACAGATAGTGATGTGTCCAGGTTCCTCCAGCAAGAACACAGGCCATCTGAGTTCACACAGCTTCTCACTGGCTTCCTGCTGCCTGTGTCAGACAGCTGGCAGTGCACTCGCTTCTCCTGGAGAGAGAAGATAGGAACGAAAGAAGGAAGTCTCAGGAGAGGGTCGGATGGACAGAAACAAGGAGAGAAATGAAGGGAGAAGGAAGAAGGAAAGTCAGAAATTGAATAAGAAGCTAGGGGTGGAGGGGAGGAGAAGAGGGGAAGAGTAATGAGGAGAGAGGATGGATGAGAAGAGGAAGAAATAACTGGGGAGACAGGAAAGGGATGAAGGAAATGAGAGAGAGGGAAAGAAGGAAAAAACTCATTTTCAGTGAGCAGGAAAATTCTGAGGACATCAGAAGCCACCCAGCCTCCATTCTATATCACTGTTAATAGACTGAGATAGTCTCCTGCCCCTGCTGTGTATGAGCTCAGTACTCAGGAAGCTACAACTGGAGAATGGTAAGTATCACTCCAGCCTGGGTTAAACAGCAAGACTCTGTCAAAAGGTGAGTAAGCATTAGGCTAGCCTAGGCTAAATAGCGAGACTCTGTAACAGTGAGACTCTGTCACGAGGTGAGTGAGCATCAGCCAGCCTGGGCTAAACAGCAAGAATTTGTCACAAACAAGCAATAAAACATGCTCTTTACTAAGAAATATTACAACCCTTATCATTATAAAAATGAAAGTTGATCCAAGAATAATTTCTTGGCAATCATTGCATGGGATCAGGACTTCTTCCAAAAAGAGAAAACTTACCTATAAATTTTTCTCTGATGTGCTAAAAAAATTGTTACAATAGCCAATGTATCAGTCAATGAAAAAACGATACCGCGCCCCTTTGTAGATATACTTGCTAATTAACCGGGCACTCTGTTCAGTTTCACAGAAATTTCTTCATTGTGAAACTGATTAGGTCTTCTACATGTCTTGGTTTCTCACCCAAGGGGATAAACAGTATTGGTTGCCAGGGTATCACTAGGTCAGCAGAGCCCAGCTGACAATTGTAGGAGGATGCTTAAGGTTACCATGGAAATGCTGTCAGCCACCCACTCCCCAAGCCATCTTCACACATCTGCACAATGAAAGCAAGCATTTGTGTCCACCGGTGGAGTTAATGGCACGTCTCTGAGGACCCTCTGGAAACTCCCACCCCACTGGTGATCTGGCAGAGTCACTGTGAAACTGAGCAGCATAGAGGGGTGGCTGGGTTATACCAGGCACAGGAAACGAGCAGCCAGAAAGAATCTAGAGGCACAGCATGATTACCAGTGTACAACACAGCCAACCTGGGCACATCCAAGGCCAGGCTGCAGTCAAAGGCTACACTGAACAGCCCTCCTTTGCTTTTGGGGTTGCTATAGCAGCCAGGAATTTGCAAACCAAAGCAGACCTGGAAAAGAATTCCGTCCTTGGCCCCAAAAGTTTGTGTTTCCAAACTGTCTGCTGAGGGTTCCTGCTGTCCCCTCTGATACCTACCAGATGGAGGGATTGCTAAATCTGGGACCTGGAAACCTCCCAGCAGAAAGGTTACTTCAAACTGGCTGGAACTCAGTAAGAAGGAATGTAGGTGTGAGAGAAGGGACTGCTTGGCAAGAGAAGTTGGAAACTGTTACATGAAGTCCCAGAGAGAACCTGGTTGGCTCCTTGAAGAATCTTTTGTATCTGCCTGACGGACTGTGGGTCGCTAAGTACATCCCCTTGAGTTGTCTAATTGGATTTTGCCTCTGCTGGGTGAGGTTATCAAAGTAGATATTGCAGTACTCAGCCAATTGACAAGGAAAATTAAATTCAGTAAGAACAAGATTGAACTGCTAATAAACAGCAGAACAAAGACCTTAATCTGCCTTTTCTAACTAATTTCAATTCTACTCTAATGCGGGCTGGGATTGTAGCTCAATTCGTAGAGCGCTTACTTACCATCCATGAAGCCCTGGGTTCCATCTGCAGCATTATACAGACTGGGCTAGGTGGTGCAGGACTGTAATCGTAATCTCAGACCTGGGGAGGGTAGAGGCAGGAGGATGGAGGGTTAGAAAATCAGTGTCATCCTTGTCTACACAGAAAGTTTGAGACCAGGTGGGTCTTGATGATTCCGTGCCTGACCTGGATAGCTTAGAAGTAAGGATCTGTTGTTGTTTATTGTTGTTTTTAAGAGTGCAATGTAGATAAATTTGGGGGAGTTGTTAGCATGTCAGTGGTGGCACACACCTTTAATCCCAGCACTCAGGAGGCAGATAGGCCAACCTCTATGAGTCTGAAGACCAGCCTAGTCTACAGAGCAAGTTCTAGGTCAACCAGGGCTACACAGAGAAACCCTTTCTTGAAAAACAAAAATATAAAATTAGGGAATTGGAGTTGTTACTGTGATCATAGTTCTAAAATCAGATCAGATGTAGCTCAGACTGGCCTCAATTACTGTGTAGTTAAGAATGGCCTTCCGCATTGCTGATAATCCTCCATCTCTCAAGTGCTGTGATTACAGCTGTGACCCAGGATGCTAAGCTTACATTATGTCTTCTTACTTTTCTCTTTTGTGGCACTGAGGATGGAACTCGGGGTCCCACACGTGCACTCTACCACCAAGTTGCACCCCTAGCCCAAACTTAATAAGCTTATAGCTCAGTGGTAGCAAGGGCATTCATATTATTGTGTGATGGTACCATCATCCTTTTCCAGAACTTTCCTCTTCTCAAACAGAAAGTCCGTACCGTACCTCCTAAACACTATATTAGTTACTTCCTCATCACTGTGAGCAAAACCCAGACAAGAGGCATGTAAGGGAGAAAGGGTTTATTTAGGCTTATGGTTTAAGAAGGGAAACAGTCCATTATGGTGAGGAGAACAGAAGCAGGGTAGGAGGCACTGCACAGCGTCACAGTCAGGAAGCTGAGAGATGATCACTGGAATTCAGCTCCCTTTCTCCATTGGATGGGGCTGCCCACATTCCAAGTGTGTTGTTTCTTCTCAGCCGAGCCTTTCTGGAACCCCCCCACCCCTCCCCCAGACAGACACAACCAGAGGTGTGTTTCCATGATGATTTTTTCTGTATAGCCTTGGCTGTCCTGGAACTCACTCTATAGACCAGGCTAGCCTTGAACTGCCTCTGCCTTCCAAGAGCTGGGATTAAAGGCATGTGCCACCACTGCCCCGATCCATGCTGATTCTTAATTTCATCAAGTTGACGATCAAGAGTAACCACCACAGACAAGAACCCCCAAAGTCTCTGCCTTTCAGACTCTGAAAACCACCATTCTATCTCTATGGCTATAATTATCCTATGTGCTTCTTATAAGTGAACTCCTCTAGCACTTGTCCTTTTAGGAATGGCTTATATCCTCTGGCATAATGACTTCAAGGTTCATTGCTGCAGCACGCCTCAGACCTAGCCTCAGACCTAGCCTCCTTTTTGTTGTTTGTTTGTTTGTTTGTTTGTTTGTTTTTCGAGACAGGGTTTCTCTGTGTAGCCCTGGCTGTCCTGGAACTCACTCTGTAGACCAGGCTGGCCTCAAACTCAGAAATCCTCCTGCCTCTGCCTCCCAAGTGCTGGGATTAAAGGCGTGCGCCACCACCGCCCGGCGCCCTATCTTCCTTTTTAATGATGAGTAATGTTCCATTGTGTGGGGCAGAGGATGCTATTCGGATGTTATATCTGGAGCTTAAAGTGCTTCTCAGCACAAAAGCATCCCTGGGTTCAGTGACCAGTACTACAAAGATAACTAATAATATCACATTTGAAATGCATGTATTCCATTTGCATAGATAAGCACACTGTTAATCCATTCATCAGTTGGATTACTTCTGCCTTTGGGCTATTGTAAGCAGTACCCTTTGAACATGGATGTGGAAATATCTCTTTGAGATCCTGTTTTCAATTATTTGAAGAATAAATTCAGAAATTTATTTTCAAATTTTAAAGGAAATTCAGTATTTTTTTGTAGTTGCTGTACCATTAACACTCTCGCAAATACTACACAAGGGTTTCAATTATTCCTACACCTGTTATCTTGTGTGTGGGGGGGGTGCGTGTGTGTGTGTGTGTGTGTGTGTGAGAGAGAGAGAGAGAGAGAGAGAGAGAGAGAGAGAGAGAGAGAGAGAGAGATCTTAATGGGAATACAGATGGATGAGTTTTTAAATACATAATTATTCAGGCTGGCTTGTTCAGAAAGTCTAGAAAATGGTCAAGTGAAACCTCTTGTCCTACCAGTGCTAGGCTTATCCAGAAACTCCCAAAGGCCCTCTGGTTCCCAGGAGAACCAGCATACTAGCTGCTCTGAGGGACAATGAACCCAAAGCACAAACTCCCCCTAGAAAGTTCACGGCTTCACTATGGGCGTGAAGCCACGGCACAGATGCTTCTTAGATAAGACACCTGTCCGTGTCTGCAGGAAACCACACATGTGCACACACATAGGCCATGAGTCTCACGAGAGAAGATGAAGTTGGAGAAATAAGGGAGGGCTGAGATCGCTGAGAGAGAGAGAGAGAAGCTCTTTCCAAACAGTTGTGGCATTGCAGGATGAAGTCTGTGGAGGGTCCTTCTTCCTTAGTTTTGGAGGGACAATTTAGCTTGGATCTGTAAAGGACTTCAGAAGAACGTGCTCTATGGGCATACGATGTAATTACAATCTGATTATTTCCAAAGCTGTAGTCACACCACCTGGCCAGAACATTTAGATTCCCACAGTGTGGTTTGGAACAGTGGGGAAGCTCAGGGCTCTTAAAGGTGAAATTGGAAACTATGCCTTGGTCTCTCAACCTTGTCTAGTTCAAGACCTACTCACCCTCAAATGCCCCTTTCTCCATAAAGCAGTCCCTAATGGCTACTACGAAGGAAGAAACAGTCTCCTCCTCCTCCTCTCCTCCTCCTCTCCTCCTCCTCCTCTTCTTCTCCTCCTCCTCTTCTCTTCCTCCTCCTCCCCCCCCCTTGCATTAACATCTCCCCTGTGCCCATCTTAGGCCAATATCTGTGTTTTACTTTAGGTGTCTGGCTATGTAAGAACATGTTATCTACCCCTCCCCAACTTAAACTGCTCAGCCTGTAAAGGCACACCCCAGTTCAAGTCTGAGCACATTATAAGCAAATCTTCACTAACATCTCCTCAGAAGATTTTCTCTTATACCTTAACTAATTGCTAGAATTATGTTATGTGACCTTCCCTGTGGGCAAGGGAACCTGGTACAGTGGCCATTTCTTCTCCCTAGCCTTCTCAGCAGAGGTGGGCATGAATAGATTAGAAATGAAGGTGGGCAGGCCAGTGAATCGTGTCTATCCACATCTTCTTGTGCTTCCTCCGGGAAGGAGGAGAGATCAGCTCTTAATCCTGAACCTGGGTTCGACTTCCTCCATTTATTTTGCTGTGTCTATCACAGGCCCACACCAAATGCTTGTGAGCTGAGGAATTCTCTATTGCAGCTGAGTAGCATGAGAAAAACCAGAGGACTCCATCTAGGTTCTGCCAAAGCCCCAGAGTGGACTCCTCGTCATATTTAGCTCACTTTCATAAAGAACTGAGGTTTATAAAGCACTAGCTTCCTTACTTTCTCCAGATAGATAAGTGAGACACAGAGAAATCCTTAATTTGTTTGAGCTGGCTCAGTCAGGAGTGACGCCAGAAGGGCCCTTCATGGTTGGTGACATCCCCCCATCATGGTCCACCCTCTGCTATTGGCTGTCTGTTGAACACTGTTGGTTTTGGCCACAGCTGTTACTTACCTTCCCCCACCTCCTAGGAATAGTATTGCTGGATAAGATGCAAGGGCCTGGTTCTGAGTCACAAGTCTCTCAGCTTGCGGGGGTTAGAAGATGTTGTTCCCTGCCTCCCATCTCCTGAGTTTGACCGCTGCACACATCAGTCTTGTCAATGAGCAGCTGCAAGCAGCTGCTGACAGCTCAGAGCATCTCAGCCACAAACCATAGCCTCCTCACGGGCTGGTCACCAAGGCCTACTGAGGCTCTGCATGTGCTGTGTCTGCCTCGGCCTCATATGGTTTCAGTTAAACCTAAGTTAGGGAAGAAAAAAAAAATCCCAGCCCTTTCCTCAACAGGATCACACCTGTTTCTGGCAGCCGACATCATCTAGTTCTCCGATCTCATTTCCACTCATTTCCAGTCCTTAGGGAAGAGGCAGGGCTGTTCTGTGAGGTATCTGTCTCCACTCTAGAAAGAAATAAAAGGACTCATGACTAGGCGGCATGGTGGCAGACTCCACTGTGCCTCCAACCGGAGCCTCATCCTAGACTAGAACTTCCCTTGGGTGGCTACAGAACAAGGATGTTGGATTGCAAGGCATTCACACGATCGTCATCCAGCTATGAACAGCTGCAAAGCGCTGAAGTGAATGTGGAGTCTGGCTGGAATACATTCTCTGGCCCTCATGCTGGCAGGAACCTCACTGCTGTTCTCATCCTACAACCCTCATCCCAACCCCCACCTCCCACTCCTCCCCACCCACCCCACCCCCCAGAGCAGAGAAGGTAAAGACCTTGTCTGTCTCCTGGCTTGGTGATTCTGTTCTCTGCCAGGTGCCTACATAGCAACAAAGAGAAACAATACTAGAATTGTAGAAAAAAGGAAAAAAAATCAACTGGGTCGTGGTTCAACTACAGAATGAGGGTTGGTCAGAGATCTGCTCACCCATCAGGTGAACTTTGCCTTGGAGGAGATGCCACGCAGAAGCCACAACAGATCAATATGGGCACAGTGGCAAAAACATGTACTTGGGAGTCAGAGGAAAGTTCTTAGTGTCTCCAGGCTGCCAGCTAGCTGTGTGGCCCTGGGACTGATGCTATCTTCTCTGTGCTACTGTCCTCCAGTGGGAAATAAGGACATTAGGTCAGCTATCTCTGATATCCTGTCACCCTAAGAGTCTGAGTCCCAGTGCTTGATCATAGCTCTCTCCTGCCAGTCCTGGGGGCAATTCTGAGCATGATCTGCTAGAAGGAGCCTTCCTCCTCCGTTGTCTGCCAATTCCAAGATGGGGACAATGAGAGGAAAGGAAAGAACACGGGATACTCTTTTAAAAGATGTTTTAAGAATAATTGTTTAGCCAGGCAGTGGTGGCGCACGCCTTTAATCCCAGCACTTGGGAGGCAGAGGCAGGTGGATTTCTGAGTTTGAGGCCAACCTGGTCTACAGAGTGAGTTCCAAGACAGCCAGGGCTACACAGAGAAACCCTGTCTCGAAAAACAAACAAACAAATAAATAAATAAATAAATAAATGTTTATTTTTGAGATCGGTTTCTCTTTGCAGCCCCGTCTAGCCTTGAATTCATGAGCCTCCTGAGTTCTGGGATTGCAACACAGTACCACCACGTCCTGTTTAAGAATATTTGTTGTTGCTGTTGTTAAGTTTTCTCATCCCCCCCAGCACTGCAGGGGGTAGGGAAACTGGAAAGATGACTCTTTGTTATTTTTGTTTTTTGTTTTTTCAAGACCAGTTTCTCTGTGCAGCTCTGGCTGTCCTGTAATTCTCTCTGTAGACCAGACTGGCCTCAAACTCAAAGATCCTCCTGCCTCTGTCTCCCAAGCACTGGCAGATTAAAGGTGTGCTCCACCAAAGCCCAGCTAAGAATACTCTTTTCTACCCCCTTTTCTAAGTGTTTCTTAGGAGGTAACCAGATTCTACTGGTCGCCATCTTTTCTGAGATGTGAAAGGAACCTCAGCTACTAGGAGCTGCAGTTGGGGCACAGACTGCCGCACCGAATCAGAGGAAGAGACAGAAGCTAAACTGAGCACCATGGTGCCCCCTCCCCCGTGCTGGGGCACCTTCCTTATAGACTCTGGCAACCTTCTCAACAGCCAAAGGAGAAATGCTACTATGAAATCACACAGGCAGAGAGCGGTTAAGGCTCGTGCTCAGGTTAAGGGCAACGCGTTAGATACTTTTCTTACTGCTGTGATGAAACACCTACCCCTGGCAATTTAAGGAATGGTTTGCTTTGGCTCACAGATTGAGGGTAGAATCCATCATGGCGGTGAAGGCCTAATGGAAGGAGCATGCATCAACTTTCAGGGGGTGCGTCTTCCCTCTTCAGGTTAACTTTTTAGGAAAGACCATCATAAACAAACCCAGAGGCGTATTTCCATAATGACTCCAGTCCAGTCAGGTTGACAATGAGGAGCATCAGAGGAAATTTGGACTATTGGGGTGCGGGGGTGGGGGAGGAGGGTGGCGAGGGGGCGCACTTTCCGGTGTCATAGAAACTAAAAGGGGAAGGAGCCCCGAACACACTGCTAAGAAAGAGGGAAAGACAGCAAGGGCTCCAGGGTGAACTAGCTCCTATTGAGTCTCCCATGATTCCCTCAAAGCCCCACCAGGTAGAGGGATAGACCTTGAGCCTCAGGAGTTGGTGCAGAGAACGGCTGAGATCTTTTCACGAGCAAAAAATATCCTCGAGAAGCACCAGCCCCACTAGGTCTCTTCCTCTTCAGAGGACCCCCACAGGTGGAAGCTTGGGACTTCCCCACTGAGTTGCAAGGATAGAATCCAGACACTCTTGTCTCTTCCATGTCCTCCTGACCCTTCAGGAAGAAAACAGTCACTTTCTCTCCCGGAGTGAGGCGAACACTTCATTACTTAGCCTCCCCCCAGCACACAGGGCCCTCAGGCACAGCCTCCATTAAAGTTATCCTGGCAAAACTCTGAAAGCCAGCTGGGGCCTCTTACTCTCCAGCCGTAAAAAGAAACACACTGAATAGCCAACTTGAGAAGCGTCCTTGTAGGACAGGAAAGAATATATAAAGATAACCCTGTTTGAGTAGAAAAGGGAAATGAGACAGGAATTGGCTCTGTTTATTGCACAGAATGGAATTCTATGAACTCCACTTCAGCTTTAGTTGGAACAAATATTTACCAAGTTCCGTATGTGTTAGACGCCGCAGCAGGCGCCTGCAGTGCAGTCATTTCTCCACCGGAGTCATGCTAGGCAAAGGAGAGGAAGGTGCAGGGAATCTAGGGAGCTATCCGTAACTACTGAGCCTGCTGCCTCCCACCCAGAACCCTTCCCGTCACCTACAGCTACATCCCCTCAAACATCCTTATGAGCTTAGACCTCATCTGTGAGCATAGAGCACAGGTGGTGGATCCAAGACCTCAAAGGCACTGAAAGATATATTTGTGATGTGGGTATCTCTCAGCTGGAGTGTATTCGTCCAGCATATACACTGCTCTGGGGTTTGTCCTCAGTGCTGGGTGGGAGGGACATGATCTATAGTTCCCAGTGGGGTGGGAAAATATCAGTTCTTTATCTTTCCACTGAGTTCCTCTCCTGATCAGTCCGCAGACATTCTTTTACTTGACAACCACCCTACATTGCTTATCGGGCATGAATTTTTACCAACATCACTATGCTCGCAACAACAGTGGATCTAGAAAGTATCAAGCCTTCTCCAAGCCTCCAAGCCGCATAGCGTGGAAAGAGTCATCAATAGTGGGCTGCAACCTGTGGCCCCCTTTCAAAGCCACAACTTGAAACCTGTATCAGTCCACACCTCTGTCTGTGCCTGTCTGTGCCTGTTGATGGGTTTGTTGATCCATTGGGCATTGGAATGTCTTCCAGGTAACTTTATGTAAGGGACCAGTGAAGATAAGCTCAAATAATTTGTGTGAGGGATCTTCACCAAGCCAGTAAAAATTAAGGACTGTCAAAGCCCCACTGCGGCATCCAGCTGTCTCCTCCATAAGAGTCTGAATTAAGGCATCCCTTGAGTAATTCCAAGCTCTAGAGAGCAGAGACAACTTTTCTTTGGTCACCATTGACTTAACAGACTTGCTGAGTTTTTTTTTTTTTAGTTTTATTTTGTTTGTTTGATTGGTTGGTTGTTGTCTTGTTTTTTGCTAGACATATGCTTTGCCAACTTACATCCTTGACTGAATTACTGATTGAAAAAAATAAAAAGGACAAACTTTGCCTGGTTATCACTGTGGCAGACAGGCCAACCATAAGTTGCTTATAAGGTCCAAACTGGTTGTTAGCAGACATTACAGTACACAGTACACTCTGTGTATAAGTCGTAACCTTGCTTGGTCTTGTATTGGAGCCTGTACACTTTATCCTGGAGGGTGTGTGATGCTGTGGATCACAGAGAACTGTCATTAGTGCCAGCAGGGGACCCACAAAAGAAAGCTCGCCAAGTCAGATTGCTTCTTCCTGCGCAACTTCCGGATGTACTTGTAGGCACGCAGCTCAGTTCTCCCAGTGGCTTCTGCCCATGGAAAGGAATTTACAGGCTTTCCTCTGAGACTTTTGTCCTTGAAATCCATACCCTAAGTGCAGAGTCCTGCTGTGATCTCCACACTCTCATTCCACGGATTGCTTTGCAACATCTTCTCCCTTGACTAACTCCAAACTCTAGAGAGCAGAGACAACTTTTCTTTGGTCACCATTGACTTAACAGACTTGCTGAGTTTTTTTTTAGTTTTGTTTTGTTTGTTTGATTGGTTGGTCGTTGTCTTGTTTTTGCTAGACATATGCTTTGCCAACTTACGTCCTTGACTGAATTACTGATTGAAAAAAATAAAAAGACAGATGACAGATGGACAGATAGAGAATGGTTATCTTCCTTCAGTGTTATCATCTCTCAAAGTAATTGAGCCATTTGTCTTTAGCCTGACACGTTAACTTTCTTGACTTCCCCAGTGTGTCAGGTTCAACCCACAGTCTTGAGGTCTAAGAGGCTTGCCTCTTTTTGCTTTACATCGGGACTTCAACTACTACTCATGGGAGTTTTATTCTCCAAACCCAGCCTCATCATTGTACAGATACTGTGAAGCACATAGGTCGTTGCCATTGATCTTAGCCCATAAAAAGCCTAGCAGAATGGCTGGTTCCTGTAATCCAGCATGTGGGAGGCAGAGAAAGGAAGACTATCATGAGGACTGGCTTATATAACACATTCTAAAACAACCAGGGCTCTGCAGCAAGACCCTGTCTCAAAACAAAACAAATTTGGCACATGGAATACTGTATTAGGTCCTCTACACTCATTTTTGATGACTCTTCTGTCCACCTCACCCTCTCTCATGCACAGTAACTGTTAGACACTTTGCCCTGTCTAATCTTCTTTCCATTTGTCTTCTGTTTGTTTCCCTATGTTCCTGACATCAAGCACTAAATGAGATACATACTAACTAGCTCCTAGATCACCCCCAAGACATCATGCACCTCTGACCTCATGCAAGCCCCACGAGTTTCCTGGAGGAAAGGTTTAGGATGGGAATCTCTGGTGTCCCAGAGAGCAAGAATAAGAATGCAAGACATGTGTCTCTGCTTTGTTTTGAGATAGGGTCCCACTCTTAGCCTGCAACAATCTTGAACTCACAACAGTCTCCCCTGATATAGAGACTTCAAGCACATGCCTCCACAACCAGCTAAGCGACAAGTGTTTCCTATCTTCTTTCCTCCCTTCTTCATATTCCTCCCACTCTCCTTCCCTTCTCCTCTTCGTCCTCCTCCTTACTTTTCTTGGGGGAATCTCATGTAGCCCACACTACCCTCAAATGTGTTATGCAGCTGAGGATGACCTTGAACTTCTGACCCTCCTGTCTCTTCCTCTGGCAACTGGGATTGCAGGTGTTCACCACCATGCCCGCTTAATGTGGACTGGTAGATTGAACTCTAGGCTTCTTGCATGAGATGCATCGCCAGCTGAGAGATTCTTGAAGCTGAATATTCTACAAAATCAGGAAACATCTAGGCTTGGAAGTACATTACATACCTGTAATGTAATGTAATCAGATGTAG
Source organism: Tokudaia tokunoshimensis (assembly GCA_036184795.1). Lineage (NCBI taxonomy): Eukaryota > Metazoa > Chordata > Mammalia > Rodentia > Muridae > Tokudaia > Tokudaia tokunoshimensis. The sequence continues at coordinate 41,831,782 of BTHU01000008.1, forward strand.
AGGCAAGAAGACCAAAAGTTTAAGGTCTTCCTAGCTATATTTCAAGTTTAAGGCCAGCCTGAGCCTTGTGAAACCCTGACACAAGAGAAACCAAGCCAAACCAGTCAACTGAACAAACAGAAAGCCAAGATTCTGAACCAGTGTTTAATGTTAATCATAAGAAAGCTTAGAGTGGGAAGGTGAGCAGGCATGAGGGAGATACTAAGGTTCTCCAGCGCTCACCAACCCTTGTGGTCATCAAGGTATTTCGATGCTGAACAAATTCCAGAAGGCTTTGGCCGGAGCTCAGTAGCCTTCTCAGTCTGACCTCAGTCCCATGTTCCAGAGCTTTTTGCTTCAATCATTTCATTTTCCTTTTCAACCAGCGTAGACTCCATGTCTTGACCCACCTAGGGTCCTTGCTCAGTCCTAGTCATCCTCCAAGCTGAGACATTGCTCTCCAACCACCATACTCCACAATGTGCTTGGAATGCCCAGAGTTCGTTTGTTTGTTTTAAAGATTTATTTATTTTATGTATATGAGTACACACTGTAGCTGTCTTCAGACACACCAGAAGAGGGAGGGTATCAGATACTACAGATGTTTTTGTGCCACCATGTTGTTGCTGGGAATTGAACTCGGGACCTCTGGAAGAGCAGTCAGTGCTCTCTCTCTCTCTCTCTCTCTCTCTCTCTCTCTCTCTCTCTCTTTTTATTTATTTATTATTTGTAAGTACCCTGTAACTGTCTTCAGACGCTCCGAAAGAGGGAGTCAGATCTCATTACGGATGGTTGTGAGCCACCATGTGATTGCTGGGATTTGAACTCAGGACCTTCAGAAGAGCAGTCAGTGTTCTTAACCACTGAGCCACCTCTCCAGCCCCCAGAGTTTGAGTTTACTGGAAACGTAACTGTCTTCAGTTGTTGTTGAACTATTTCACATGCTGAAATCTTCTCTCCATTGGACTTGATGGTCCACTAAAGGTAAGAGTGTCACATACATCCTTGGAATCTCTCAAGGGACCCAGCATCAGCAGGCAGTGGAATGTTAATATAGGCTATCTCCAGAAGCTCTACTTTGGATTTAGGTCAGTGGCAAACCCCTGCCCACGGAAGATGCATCTGCTCCCTAGTGACCCCAGAACACTGAACTTGTGGAAAGTGAGTGTTTAATCTCAGCATGATCTAAGTATCTGGGTCAGTGGTTACCAACCTGGGACCCAAGGAGTCTTGATAGCCTCATCTTGGGTGATATGGGCCTAGACACACATGTGCTTCGCTAACACACGTCTGTCTTCAGGCACACATCCCTCCAGCCAGAGCAGCAATAACGAGAAAAGCAGCAGTGGGATAGAAGCGGTGCTTTAGAAGCACACAGAATCAAAACACATCTTTCCTAAGAAGGGATAAAGAGGGGGAACGGAGGAGAGGGCATCCAGAGGCTTTTGTACTGCTGTTACTACTTTTTGGTGTGTCTGAAAAGATGTCAAGCATTTTTTAAAAAAAGCTGTGGATCAGAAATATCAAAAGAGTATCTTTCCTTTATCTCTTTCCTACTCTCAGCCTTTATAAATAATTCATTTTTCAACATAGTTGTGAATATACTCTATTAGATAAGTGATTAAAAATGAAAATTTTACCTATGGTGTTACACACACCTTTATTCTTAACACTCTGGAGGCAGATGCAGGAGGCTCTCTATTAACTTAAGGCAAACCTGGAAAACATTGTGAGTTCCAGGCAAAATAGGGCTATCCAGTCAGACTCTTTCTCAAATACCCCCCACACACAAACACAAGCACACACATATGCACACAGTTACATACACACACACTCGCACACACATGTACATACATGCACAAACACTCCTACACATAATAACACATATACACATATACACACACTCTCACACACACATATATACACCCATACACACATATACACACACTGATATAAACACATATACACTAACACACATATATACACATATACACTAACACATATACACACACACATATACACTAACACACACATATACACAACACAAATACACACATATATATGCATACACATATACACATGCACATATATATATACACAAAACACATATATACATACTCACATACATATATACACACATGTACACAAACACACCTATGTACACACATACACATATACACACACACAAACACAACATATGCACACACAATACACCCATACACACTCAACACAAACAGAACACATACACACATATACACACTCACACACATACACACACATGTACACACACATACACATATGGGAAACATACATAACAAACACATAACCATACATACACATGCACACACATACACACACACACACACACACACACACACATTTACTCCAGAACCAAAGAAACCTTTTAAATATTTCATAATATAAATGTAGTGTTTTAAATGCTTGGTTTTTGAAAGGCGATTTTAACATTTTCTGAGCTGGAGCAAGATACTTTACCCTCCTAAGAGACAGTTTCCTTCCCTTTAAAACAGAATAGAAATGCCCATGCATGAAGTCTGGGTTGGATTTTCAGGACAGAATGTGGGGAAGAAAAAGAATATGGGGGAGGGGAAGGGTTGGAGCTAATATCCTAAAACCTCAAGAACAGCTCAGGCTTTTGACAAAATTTCGGAGTAATGTAAGAATTGTGCCGTCTCTTCTGGACTCTGCTCTCCTTGCCTGTGCAATGGAGCTGACTTTCAGTACACCTGGGAAGGCCTAAGCCAGTCCTAAGGTGCTAAGGGAGCCAGAAAGGAGCTGGAGGGGGGCAGCCTGCCAGCCTCCGAGGGGACTGTTAATTGCTCGTGTGAATTATGATGAGGCTCTGGCCCCAGCCCCCAGTCTAGGTGGTGGGAGGAGGCAGCAGCCTCAGCCAGGCCTCCAGGGATGTCCATAGGCTGGGACTACAAAGGACTGATCTCCTCTGCAGTGCAAGGAAAAGTGCCAGGAAGAGCTCTGAGCCCTTGCGACCTGAGCGGCCCCCACTGCCCCTTTATTCTCTGGTCCCTTCTCACCAGAGGCTAAGCACCAAGGGTGACTGACTCCCGGCTCTCCTCCGTGGGCCCACCAGTCTCTTGTCCTCTACCCATCTCTACTGCGGTGTTCCTGGACAGAAAAGGGAGATCTATTCAGTCTCATGCAGTCTCACTGAGAAGAGAGAGAGAGATACAGTGGCCCGCTGCTGCCCCAATCCATCTTCGGTGTTCTGCACTAAGGCTTAAATAGAACCTGAGTTCTTATCTGATTCCCAGTCAGGAAGTGGTCCTGCCCACCACCGTGCTTCTTTCTCTCCAGTCAGTTCGGGTCTGACAAACTGTAAATTCATTTTCAGGAAGACAGTTTTCTCTCTGGCTGACCCAGGCTTTTTTTTTCTCCCAACATGAGATTCCTGGGGGGTGGGGGGGGGAATTCCAGCTTATTGGCATTCATTGTTTTAAGAGTCTGATGATGGTCAGGTGGCAGGATTCAAGTGTCTAGCATTTCTTTACCCCTATAAGGCTGGTTACACCTAGCTCAGGCTGTCATGGAACTCACTAAAATAGCCCAGGGTGGATGTGAACTCCTGGTTATCCTCCTGCCTCAGCCACCCAAGTGGTGAGATATATGTGTGCATCACCATGATACTTCTTAATGCATCACCGTCTCCTTGAACTCTGGATTCCTGCCTCTCTAGGAAAGTGACTGGCTCAGCCCTGTACGGATTTAACAGCAGTTGACTGTGAATAGCAAATGCAAAGCCCACCAAAAGGTCCAAACGGGGAAGCCTGAAGAACTGTTTTAATGACCCACTACTGCACAAACCCACTATTTATATGGTGCCCCTAGTGATTTCATACTGACCTAACCAGACCTGGAAGGAACAGGAGAGGAGAAATAAGAGGCTGGGGGAAACAAGAAGGGAGAGGAAGAAAGGAGGAGAGCTGAGAAGAAGCAAGAAAGTGAACAAGATCTGGTGTAGTGGTGTGCTCAGCGCCAGGTATATCTTTGTGAGTTCGAGGCCAGCCCAGTCTACATAGATAGACTTCCAGGCCAACAAAGAGCTACACAGTGAGACCCTGTCTACCCCACACCCGCCATACCCCCCGGGTTGGGGTGGGGGAGGAAGAGAGAGAGAGAGAGAGAGAGAGAGAGAGAGAGAGAGAGAGAGAGAGAGAGAGAACCATAGAGCATTGTGAGGGAGAAAAATATACAAAAGAGCAGAGAGATTCGAGAGATCAAGGAGAAAAACGACAGAATTGAAAAGGCCGCATCCACCGGCTCTTGGCCGAAGTGCTGCGGATTCTCTCCTGCACCGCATCTGTTGGCACCGAGCGCCCCCCTCGATCACCCCGGGCCGAGGCCCTCCCTCCCGGGTGGGAGGTAAAGCAGCCCCAGCAGCTAACCCCAAATGCAGAGAGGGAGGGCGTGAACGCAGAGAAGGGAGGGCGAGGGGAGGGATGGAGGGAGGGGCTGCGGTAGGAAGCCGCCGTGTGGTTCCAGCTCATTTTTTTTTTCCCTCTTTCTCCAGTCGGTTTTCTTTCCAAACAGGGAAAAGTGTTCCACGAAGCGGTAGCTCCTTGCCTCCTCGCCTTCTCCTCCCTTACCCTGGGCCAGGCCCCCTTCCCGGCGGGAGCTAGTGGAGCCAGGGCTAGAAGCCCTCGGTGCCCCCGGAGCGCAACGCGCAGGGGACCCGGGCGCGGGGCCAGCGCCCGCACATGGCTGCAGCCCCCCGCGCGCACCCCGAGGCGCCGCGCCCTGCTCACAGAAGGTCCGTCGGCTAGGCTCGGTCGCCCTGCAGCCAGGCTGCGCTGAGCCGGGAAGTGCCCGTGTCCGGGGATCGGGATGTCCCTCTTCTTCCTCTGGCTAGGTAAGTGCCTTAGGGAGGGCGGGAGTTTAGATGGCCCTGGGGAAACGCCACCCTGCGTTTGGGTGAAGACCCGCCCTCAGCACCGTGGTCCCCGCAGTCCGGGAGTGCGGCAACCACTCAGTCCCTGCCTCCGCGCCACCGAGGGGCGCATCTGGCAGCGGAGGACCGCCCAGTCGGCCATCGAAACGTCTCACACATCTGGGCCCTCCAGCCAGCTACGGGGTGGGGGCGTTTCCTGGTGGAGTTTGGCGGAGAACCGTTTGGTGTAGAGGGTACTTTTCAGCGCGTGGTTTGGTTTCGGGAGTACCAGGGGAAAGTGGCGAGCTGGGGAGGAAAGGTTCATCCAGGGTTTTCTGTGCCAGGTTTTGAGGGTGGGGGGAGCTTTTTGTTTCAAACAGGCGCCTCTGAGCGCTCAGATTAGAAACAGATGTGTTGAAGGGGAAGAGGGAGGGAGAGGGAGAAGAGAAAGGAGAAAGGGGTAGAGAGGGAAACAGGGCAGGGTATAAGGAGCGCCAAAGAGCCAGGTGACCCCCAGAAGATGCAGGCTGAACGAGAGCGAGCCCGGGAAGGAGAGAAAGAAAGAGCCAGAGAAGCAGAGAGAACGGAGGGCAGGAAAGTGAGGACGAGCCTGGGCGAAGGGAGCCTGGAGTCCTTGAAACCAATGCAGCAAAAGAGGCAACAGAGGGAAAGAGCATACTCTGCCCGCCCCCTCCCCCCAAGCTGGCTCGGGGCAGAAAGAGCCCTTCTAGCTGGTCCTCATTTAGGACCAGGCGGGTCTCCTGAGGCGGGGGTGGGGAGGTGGGGGGAGCTAAGACACAGGCTGGCATTCCTGGGCTGGACCCGGCAGCTTTGTGGGCCAGGGCACAGAAGGAGTGCTTGGAAAAAAGCTGGAAGAGGTTGTGAACCTGTGCGGGACCAGGCCCCCGAAGGCTGCAGGACAACTGAACAAAGTCCAAGTACAGGGCTTTTGTCCACCTGGAGTCAAAACCCAAAGTTAGCGGGCATTCAGAGTAGGTAGGTGTGGTGGCCCCCGGAGGGTAGCAGAGAACTAACCAGCAGATCCGAACTGACTGGCCAGGTGACTCTGGACAGCTTCCTATGTAGGGCTTTGTTTGCTTAGCTCTTCCCCAACACCCCCTCCCCAAAAAAAGACCGTTTTTTAGGGCGTTTCCAGACCCGTCTCTGAATTGGATGGAGGCTGAAACCCAGAAAAAGAAAAGCAGAGGTAAAGGAGAACTGAAAAGCCACTTGGCATAGTGACTACAGCTTGTAGACAGTCCCTGAAAACTTACACATTGGTTAGCATGCCTGTGTGCCGTCTCCACGCTGGTAGCCGCTAAGGGAAAGAGAGAGAGAGAGAGAGAGAGAGAGAGAGAGAGAGAGAGAGAGAGAGAGAGAGAGAGAGCTACAGCCCAAGAAGGGAAGGGGAGGGGCTCTTTCCCAAGCTCCTTGAGATATTGGCCAATTGTTGCAGCACAGCTGGCATAGCTAGATGGCACCTTTGTCCGCCTCCCAGAGTAACCTCTAAGCTACCAATACTCAGATGTGCAGTAGAATCAAACTCAGAATTGCCTTATTAGAGCCAAGTAGCCTCTTAGTCCTTTTTATACCTAGCACTTAGATGTGGATGAGTTCATTAATGCCTCAGCTCTTTGAGTCAGCCCTACTGGATACCCGGTGGGCCTAAACTCATATTGCACATGAAGAAAGCAAGGTGGGCAGAAGTCAGGTGGCTCCGGCGAAGCCACACGCTCACAATGAGCAGATGTGGGATTTGAAGGTAGATTGCGCGTGGTGTGTACATTGGAGTCAGCCAGTAGGTAGGCCTGGGTTGTGACCATTGATGGCGGTCATTCTCTCGGTTTATGAGAAAGGATCTGACTGAGGCAGAGATCAGAGGATATACCTATCCACTGTTTCTTCGGTATGTGTTTTTTAATTTCACTTTTAGATTCACTTATTTTACGTGTGTGAGTGTTTTTCCAGCTTGTGTATAGGTAGGTGTACCATGTATGTGCCTGGAGCTCATGGAGGTCAGAGGAGGGCATCTGATCCCCCAGAAACTGGAGTTATGCAAGGTTTGTGAGCTGGGAACTGAGCTCAATCCTTTGCAAGAGCAACAAGTGCTCTTCACCACTGAGCTGTCTCTCCAGCCCTTGTTTCTTCTTTATTAAGCGCTTGCTAGGTGTAATCATTTCCTTAGTAAGAAAAATAAGCTGCCAAGTTAATTCCCCACATGCTTGCTTTATTGGATACTCTCACAAAACTGAAGACCTGGGGAGAAGAGAAAGGAGGTTGACCAGCCTGGAATTCTCAGACCTGAACCTTCATCTACACCTCCTCTTAAGCTTTTCCTTCATCTGGCTATCAGCAGATTCAGGTTTGTGATGTCCTGGGTCCCTGTTATTCAAGTCAGAGAGAGGCATCAAAAGGGAACAATTTTAAGGGAACCCTCCCCCTGCAAATGACATCGTACCTTGGGTCAGGAGCTCACAAGGAAAGCAGCTGGGCTGGCTGGATCAACTCTTCTTTGTGAAGTGGCTTTGAGCATTGGAATGTTGAGAACCCTTCAGCAAAGTCAAATTAAAACCCAGATTTGTCAAACAAACAACCAACAAAACAAAACAAAAAAGATCCTTTTCTTATTCCACTGGTCCTTTAAAGGGTTAATTTTCCATGCTGTTTCCTCTGAATTAGAGTGGCTGCATTAGAGTCGCTTTTTTTAGGGAGCAGCACTGTATAGCAGGAGAACTGGGAGGGTCGGGAGAGTTTAATAGTCTGTGTAAGGGGTGGGGGCAGTTGGCTTCTTGGTTTGTTTGTTTGTTTGTTTTTAACCTGCTAGTAAGTCCATCCTACACTCTGCTGGCTTGTCTGTAGCTGATAGGAAGCCAAGAGCAGCAAGTTCTCTGGGTTCCGGCTCCATCTCTCTTGTTTGTAAAAAGCTGGGTAGGAAATTTTTTTTATTCTATAACATTTTGTTCCTCCAAAGTCCTTACTTAAGAGTTCTCCTTTCTTTCTTTCTTTCTTTCTTTCTTTCTTTCTTTCTTTCTTTCTTTCTTTCTTTCTTTCTTTCTTTTCTTTTCTTTTCTTTCTTTCTTTCCTTATTAATTTATTTATTTATTGTCATTTTAAGAACAAATTTTAGGTTAGACTGTAAACAAGCCATTGTGCCCTCCCCTGCCTGTGCGTGCGTGCGTGTGTGTGTGTGTGTGTGTGTGTGTGTGTGTGTGTGTGTGTGTGAGCATGCGCCCTCGGCGGGCGCACACTGCTAGAAAGTGAACCTAGAGTATACTAGGTGTGCTTTCTTCCTACTGAGCTCCATCCCTAGCCCAGTGCCCATTACCTTTGATACTGAGCATAAACCCTTCACTCAGAGGGCAGGGGAGGAGCTGAGTTCCCCAGCACTGAGCTTGAGGAAAGCTCGCATGCAGATCTGAGCAGGACCACAGGTCTTTCTCTCATCGTCCCATATTAGTGATGGTGCTCACAATAGCAGTGTGATCCCAGTGGACTCATGTCTTGTCCTAACTTATTTATGTCTTAGGCTAGGCTGTGCGACGCATGAATGTGTTTCATCCAAGTATCTAATGATGGTGAACTATCATAGGTACTATTATTAAACAGATGGTATGAAACATAGACCCAAAGATTGTACAAGGGGGAAAAGACTATAAACTGCTACCTAAACCTCTAGTTCTTAAAAAACTTGAACTCAGACCCCTCAGAGAATCTAATGGAAACCATTTTTTAGAGGAAGACACAAGCATACGATTTTCCATTGATCTCCAGGGTTTTGTTGACTTCCTGGTAGCCTTCCTTGAAATCCAAATTCATCCTTTATCTAAAGCTACCTCTTCTTTTATGGTGAAGACTGACCAAAGTTCATAGAGACTTGGCTAAGGCTACCCAACTAGCTTGACCAAAGAGCCAACACTAGTCTCCAGATTCCATGATGTGTCCCGCCACACATCTGTGAGAAAAAAAAGTCTTCCCTGTTCTCTCATCTTGCGTGGTAAAGCTGTAAGATCACAACTGGTCTTCCAGTGTTTCAGTTAGATGAGCTAAATGCTGAGTAATTGGCATGCTTTTTCATGTTGAGAAATTGCTTGGAAAATAGGGCAGATGTCGAAACATTTCAATTCAGCCTTCATAACTGGAAATCTTGGAAATTTTCTGAAGTGTCATGTTTGATGTGTTCAGAAAAGGAAGAATTAGTAACTCAAGTTCCAAACATGTGGTTGTGTGCACACAAAGAACAGGATGGCATGTCAGTGGCTCCCTTCTGACTTAAGTTTGCTCTATTGTTCCAAGCTTTCTACACCCCAAAACCCACAAGAATATTTGACTAAGTTTATCTCTAGTTTTTTTTGTTTTGTTTTGTTTTTTGCAGGGCTATCTCCTACTATTCTCTGAAAAAGATGTGGTCTTACCACTGCACTTGCTTGGTTTTTGTTCTTGTTTTGTTTCAGGTACTGCCCACTTGGAGCAATTGGTGGCAGGTGATTATAAACCCATAAGAGTCAACTAAGTACTATGAACAAAGTGGTCCACACTCTCATCTTACAGTTGTCGTGTGTGAGCCAGGGAACCTTTTTCAAGGTCAGACTGGTGCCCGGATCCTTGTGCTTGGGGAGTTCATGACTGGAGTACTAGGCAAAGTTATCTTCAAAACAACCCCCAAAAAGGGACACCCAGGAAAGACCAGTTTTGAGGGTTTATTGTGTAAAATTATTTGTAAGCATTAAACCCTTTTCTTCTGCTTTAAAAAAAAACCATCTATTTGTGGTGTGTGTGTGTGTGTGTGTGTGTGTGTGTGTGTGTGTGTGTGTGAGAGAGAGAGAGAGAGAGAGAGAGAGAGAGAGAGAGAGAGAGAGAGAGAGAGAGAGAATATGGTGGCCACAGTAAGGATACTGAGTTCACGGGACAACCCACAGGAATTGGTTTTCTCCTTCTACCATATGAGTTCTGGGGATTGAAATCGGGTCCTTAGGCTTGTCTGGTAGCAAGTTTCTTTATCCCTAGCTGTCCTGTTAACTTCCTCACCACCATCCTTTTGTTTGCTTTACTTTATCCACAATTTACGCATAATAGAATGCACCCATTAAGGCGTAGAGCTCCTTGGCTTCCTTGCATAGATCAGAATTTGTGTTTGTGTTTCCAAATTTAATCCTATATTATTCCCTACTTATATTTCACTGAGAGAGGATTCCATAAGTCAGAACAGTAGGGAGAAATTCCAAACAGTTTTGGTGTTTGTTTCTTTGAGAGAAGGTCTTACTCTGTCGCCTAGTCTGGCCTCGGACTCCCATCCCAGCATGCTTCTGATCGAGCATCTCAAGTGCTGGGATACAGGTGTGAGCCAAAACCCTTGGTGCCATTTTTAACATCTGTACAAGGCTTGAGCGTTTATGAAGTTTGAAAGAAAGGGAAATGGCAGTTGGTAGGTTGGTTCAGGAAAAGAGCTGTTGTGAAATTCTCTTTTAGAAATTAGTTTGATAGAAGAAAGAGTCTCCCAACTACAAGAGCCAGAACCAGGCTGCCAGGTGGGAAATCATTAGAGGCAAGAAGATGTATCTTAAAGGTGAAGAGAACCTTCCTTTTACAACTTAGAGAGGGCGACTTCCAATAGAGAAAGAGCTTAATGTAAAAGAAAACTAGCTGTCAGTGATGAGGAGACGCCCAGAGGAGAAATGCCCCTTACCAGAAACTGGCAGGAAGTGTCATATCACATCATTTAGTCTGGGGTAGCCTACATGACAAGGATCAGGAGCCAGGTACTGGGTAGGACCCTAAATGAAAGGTTGTTAATCCCTCTCACCACCACCACCATTAATCACCACCACCACCCTGCCCAGAAGCATATGGATCCTCTATCCCAAAGAGAGAGCTCCAGGGAGAAGTGGCCTGGTTTCTTCCGGCTGTGAGATCTGGCCAAAGTGACCAGTGTCTTAAAGAGATAGGTACAAGTTCTCATACGAAGTCTGGTCTCGTACCTTATACCATCCTCACATTGATCTTCCATACTATATGACTTATTACTCTACTTTACAAATAAATAAACCAAGTCTCTGAGAAATGAAAATGAACTCGCAAAAATACCCCAGGAAACAAATGAGCAGAGACACTAACCTAGGACTGGGGATTCCCAAGGCTGTGAGCTTCCCTTTTACCAGCAGACATACAGTTATACTACAAGGCTCAGTACTACTAAATGAGGGGGCCTCTAGATTTCGGGCCCTTTATCACACCCCTTTTCCCTGTCCCATTCAAACGGTTTGTTTGGGTTACCAACTATTGTTTATAAATGAGTCTCTGTACACATCCTGTGTGCATCCTGTGGTCAGCGCTTGGTAACTAACTGCAGTCCCATCGCTGTCCTCAGGGTTCTTGGTGAGATGTTGTGTCCTGTTTGGGGTCAGGCACAGGAGCCTCCTGTGTTAACACAAGGTCCTGTGGCTATGGATGTGAAGGTTTGGGAATCTGTGAGAATTGCTCATGTATTGCATTTTTCTGGTTAAATCCCGCTTTTAGCAACTCTGACTTCCTTGTATCCTAAAGAGTGCAGACCCTTAAGTCCTTTCAAAAAAAAAAAGAAAGAAAGAAAGAAAGAAAAGAAAAAAGATTTTGGTTCTCTGAACTCCAACTGTCTGGATTCTGAAAACATAAAAGTTTATTTCCTTTGGCACCCTACAGACCAAAATGGGGAAGAATGCTGAAACGAACCTTTATTTTGTGAGTGGCAGATGGCTGGATCAGTCTGTGTAGCCTTAGCCAAAGTCTGGCTGTGATAAGGCTGAAAACTGCTTTGTCTCAGGAGAAGGCAGGGAAGAAAGCCTGCTCCCTTTTGGGCCCCTACTGGGAGGAGAAAATGGAACTGGTCTCCTCAGAATAGTTCCTCAGTGAGTGGAAGCCTTTCTGAAGAGGTAGCAAAGAGACTCTGAAGAGGTCAGGTCAAGAAAGCCAAGTGAAGAGAAGGAAGAAGATGGGGATGGAGGAGGGGGAGAAGGAGGAGGAGAGGTGGGGAGAAACAGTAGAGTGCAAAACAAAGCTGACTGGTTTCTGCAGAGGGGCCTCTCTGGCACTGTCCCTCAAGGATAGCTGCAGTAACCCATCAGATTTCCTTTTTGGTGCTCATGTTCATCCACGATCCTTCTTTATTCACATCCTCTCCCTCACAATTTCTGAGGTGGGTACCACCCCTGAGCTGGGCTCTGAGATCCCGATAAAACAGAAGGCCAGTCTCTACCACCTAACCATTGAGCAGTGAGGGAGATGGTCAGAAACAAGGGCATGCACACACAGGAGACAGCGAATAGCAGGGATATTAGGAGGTCCCTATGGAGTTCTCAGAAGTCATATAATTCTGTCTGGGTGGGAGTCAGGGTCTCCTCTTGTGTCTTCAGGGACCTTATGAACGTCAATCTTTTACTACACTTCCACATTATCAAGGTTGACGCTAAGAAAGCAGCTGGCAGGCTGGTAGGGTGACCCATCAACATCAGAAAGGCTGGATTAATCAATGTGTATCCTTGGCAACCTGCCAGGTGCTTCCTGGAGGGACTAAATCTCCCGGCATCCTCTGTGTCCTTGCCTTCTGAAGCGTATGGTGTCATTCTTCATCACAACCTGTCACCTGCATTGCCTCATCCCTCACGGGGTGCTAAGAAGAGAAAGATGAAGAAGGACCGTATCAGTGGGTTGAGATGTGTTCATTATGACTGGTGGACTCCTCTGCTGGGTTTGAAGTGGTTTTACTCTACATGGAAAACAAACAGGATTAAGCCAAGAAGGAATTTTCTGTCCTCAAAGAAGTCCACTGTACAGAACAGAACTCCAGCCCCTGACATATTCTGATTTTCTCTTCTGGGTGATGAAAGGCAGCAGGAACAATCCAATCCCTATGAGGGACATTGTTTTGTGACTTCATTGTTTAAATTTAGGCTTGGGTTTGAGGGAGATCGTTCAGACTTGGAGCCGTGTGCCTTCTATCCCAACCCCTGTCACTTCTCATTACTTCCAATGACAATTCCAATTATTTGCAATCACTCTTCAAGGGAAGAGCATGGGGAAGCCACATAAGGCTTCCATGTGGACCAGCCATGGAACAACTGCTGTGAGAACCGACCCTTGGGGTCCCAGACTCTGGCTTGATGCTAGCTTGGGGCACTTTGTAATTGTATGACTTTGGGCAAATTACTTCACCTCCCCTAACCTCCGTTTTCTCAGCAGCCGTTGTGTGTAATGACAATGTCATAATAGCTGTGTGTGTGTGTGTGTGTGTGTGTGTGTGTGTGAGAGAGAGAGAGAGAGAGAGAGAGAGAGAGAGAGAGAGAGAGAGAGCTAAATGAAGTAATGCATTTCGAGTTTTAGCTCCCTGTGTGCTACATAATCAGCAGTTAACGAATGTCTGTTGTCATTATCATGACTGTCATTGCTCAGGGAGCATCGGCTCATGGGGTATTTGGTGGGCAGCCTGCTGGAAGTAAGTTGACACCACGCCATTAGAGCCAGTCTGCAGTGGCCACTGTGGGTCCTTTAATCCACTAGCATGTCCCTTAGTGTCCTTTGGGGAATATTATTGTCCTTTAGGACCTCACAAGGCTCATAGCCCCATCTGTACTCCATCTGTCTTGTCGTTTCTCTGGGAGAATAATTTTATGTGTTATGTAGCTGTGGTCAAGATGGCCGTTCCTTGGCTGCTTAGTTTACTGTCTGCAGGTCCCTGAAGCAGTAATGCAGCCTGAAAATCTTTTCCCAGTGCCCTTTCCAGCATGCTCCGTAGTGCCTGTCTGCGTGGAGTGGCCCAGCTGGTTCATTTCTGTTCTCACCATCGAGTAACGCTTTGTTGAGCAGCTACTGTCACTAGCCACTCGTGCCAGCGCTTCCTGCAGGTCATCTGCTGCATAACAACCTCTGAGGTGGTTCTTCTTTATCCTTAGAAACGGAGCCAGGAAGCCAGGTGCTCTACACTGTACTGCCTGAGTACACATGGTGGGCCTTTGCTCTCTGCTTCAGGGTTGCTATGGAAGTCCAAAAACAAAGAGGCAGGGCTGTGAAGATGACTCTCCAAGCAGGAGGCACTCAGTATGGATTCCTAGCACCCGCATAAGAGCCCGGAAGTGCACTTCCGTAACTGTGGTACTGGGAAGCAGAAACAACAGGTGGCTCCTCACAGCTCCCCAGCTATCCCAAACAGATGGTCCGCTGATAGACCAATCTCAAAAAGTAGGATGGAGGATGAGAGAGCAAAGATGCCTGAGGTTTATGTCTGGCCTTCACGCATCTGTGCATGTATGCCTCCTCTCATACATACATTGAGAGGGGGGAGGGAGGGAGGGAGAGAGAGAGAAAGAGAATGAAAGAGAGAAAAGAGAGAGATAGATGGGGGAGGGAGAGATGGGGAGGAAAAGAGAGTGGGAGGGGGAAGAATGAAGAGGCATCTTGGGTAACCTGTGCTACACCACAGGTGATTCTGTCTCTGTTTAAACATCATACATTGCACTTGTACAAATAAGATGGCTAAAATATGACTAGGAGACATACTCTTAGGCTCCCCATCGTATCAACCATTGTAGTCTCCATCCTTACACAATGAACAACTGACTAACACACAGGTAAAGCAGTTTGGGCTCTAGCCTCCCACAAATCCGAAATTCCTTTGTTCTCAGCTGGTCATGTACTCACCAAAATTAGACTCCAAAGAGCCCAACAACCAGATCCAAGACATGCTGAATTAGATTTCCTTTTTTAAGGTTGGGGGGTGGGGGGAGACAAGAAAACCAAAAGGTGAGATGAAAAACCTGCTTTTTTTTTCCCCATTGACCCAAGGAGCAAAGTGTGATTTTCCTCCCTACAAAAGACAACAGGCTGGTGTCCCAGATTCCCACAGGCCTCAAATTCCCACTCTGCACACTTTCTGGAGCCAGGCTGCTGAAGTTTGGGTTGTTCTCTGAGGCCCAGTCTCCATCTGCCTTCCTCTGGGGGGTAGTTCGATCTTCCATCCTGCAGCCAACAGCCAGGGCCAGCAGGCTTTGCCCTGCTTCCCTCCTCTCTCCACAGAGAAGAGGCCAGAAACCAGGCCATCACATCACAGCCGCCTTCTCTGCTCCACTGCCTCTCACACCCTGTTCCCAGAGCTCTGAAGTTCCCTTGGCCCCAAGGAATCTAAGTCCTCTGAACACGGACGGCCACAGTAGCCATATCATCTTCTTGTCCTTCTCTCTTCAGGCCCCAAATGACCTGCTCTTGGAGGAGGGACAGAGAGAGGGAGGAGAGATCTGTGAAACTCGCTTACTCTGTACCTACAATACTAAAGCAGCTCCCTGCAGGGGACCCATCCCTGAAGGACTCTAAGCTCATTATGTGACCTTATCTTGGGTCCTACAAATTACTCATAGAGACCTCCACCTTGATGACCTTCTAGCCTCTTTGCCATACACCAGACTCCCTCGTGGCAAAGCCTTGCCGGACTCCCCAAGCAGAAAGCTCTGTGCCCTAGAAGTATCTTGTTCATACCTCCCCAGTACTTTGCATTTCACTATAGTAGCATCCAGGCTCTTTGCTCTGTAATCATGTGGGTCACTGGCTCGTGTTAGAGACTTGAGGATGCATGGAGCCGAAATGGAGAAACACACTAATGAATGGGGAAAAGGAAGCTTAGGGAAGGCAAGATGTTTCCTCTCCCAAGAGTCTCTTCGTCATCAGAAAGGTCCAAAGAGGGATGGATAATGAGGATGCTGAGCAAAGACGGAAAGGGCATCTGCAGGGAGCGGTGGCCAGTCTCAGGGTCTAGGCCCCAAAAGCCTCGCAGTCTTCAGAGCATCCTGAACAGCACTAATTCCAGAAGGGATGGGCTGGAGTTTGCAACAAGATGGGTGTCAGAGAGGGTGCGCTCTCATAGTCCTCTCTCATCACTTGACTCCAGAGCCAGGAGCAGTTCAGCCCTTCCAGGTGGCTTATTTCCATTTAATAACTTTCAATGCATGTGACTTCTCCTTCCAATGGTGTCTTTAGTGGAGAAGGCCAACCCAGCAGTGCTGACTCGTTCCTGTTTTGTCCATTTTAGGTCTTGTAGGTCAAGTGGCCAAAGGGTAGAGCCTAAGCTCCTAGCCAGTTCCCTAGTGTATAGAATTTAGGGCCCTCTTCCTCCACCTCCACCACCACCACCACCACCACCCTGTCTCCCTCTCTTCTTCACTCTGTGTGCATCTCCCTGTCTGTCTGTCTGTCTGTCTGTCTGTCTGTACGTGCTCACACACATGTCCATGCCCATGCGTGCACATTATGTTCGTGTGTGTATATGTGTGTTAGGAGGTATGGCTGCTCCTATTCATCATACATGGCAACCAGATGTTGATGTTGGGATGCCTTCTCCTCTCACTCTCCACCTCCTTTCTGATGACAAGATCTTCCCCGAATGTGAAGCTCTTTGGGGCTAGACGGTCCCCAAGTCTACCTGTCTCCATCCTCAGCACAGGGATTACCGATGCCCGTGGCAACACCCAGATTTCATCTGGGTGATGGGAATCCAAACTCCGATCCTCATGCTTGCCCAGCAAATGCTTTGTTCACTTATCCGTTTCCCCAGCCCCTCTCTCTGCCTTGGTGGGTTCTCCTCACTTATCACTCATCCTCCCAGGGTTTCACTGAAGCAGAGCAAAAAGAAACACTAGTCAGGCAGTCACCACCACCCCCCAAAGCTGGAGGGGAGGCTTTAAGAATGTGTGCGTTCCCTCATTTGCTCTTGTGAGTCTCATGAAAACACCTTGAGGTGTGTCGTGTCAGCATCCACTGTGCAGGTAAGGATCAGTGAGCTCAATTGTCCTGATGTAATGCGGTGAGCAGGGAACAAGAAGTCAAATCTCTGGATCTCAGATCATCGCTTGTCCCCTACTTCACAAGACCGTGGGAAGCTGCTTACATCTTCTGGTGACTTCTTCCCATCCCAACTCATCAAATGGACCAAGAGCTTCATTTGAAAACAGACATCGATGCTCCCTACATGGGGAAGGCCTCCTGTTTAATGGATAGAATCAGCAACTATTTCAGTCTGCTTAGGACTGTGCACTCTCTCCGGAGGTAGAGTGTGGGAATCTTTAGTGCTGAAACCTGAACAGCACCAAGAAAGCCAACTTTCTGGTTACTTTCAGGTCTCCCCACTCACAATGGGAGCCTCAGACAGCAGTAGTGGTTTTCAAAACGAACTTGAGGACCCACACACCCCGCCCCCAACAAGAATCTGCATTTTAGCATATTTCCCATGAAGTTTAAAAAGGCGGGAAAATCATCTGAGAAAGCTCTAGAGAAAAACTCACAGTGTCGGTGACGGGCACTGAGGAGTTGAAGGGCCACATCTAGATTATATGAGCATTCCTGTGGCCACTCAAACAAAAGCCTTAAGTCCACAGACAGAGGAAGGCAGGAGTCCTCCCATTTGACCCAGTTGGAAGAAAATGCTGGGGATCCCTAGTGTTGTGGGAGATGAAGTGAACAATGGTTCATTCTTCTATTCCAACATCAATGGTTCAGTACCTCTGATGACTTACCCTGAAGGCATGCTGATCACCTAAGTGTTGCAGTTCTTTGGTCTCCAGGCCTATACCCTTGGACATAGGTAGAGGCTGGACGATGACAGCTGACTGCAGATGAGCAGTTGTACAGCAGGCTTAGGGATAGGAAGACAAGCACGGAGGTTAAAGCCCCCACAGGAGCCATGCTTGGGGAGTAGAGGACCCTAGTCATTATTGATAGAGTCATGAGGGTCTGAAAGAACTGCCCAAGCCTACACTTGTCCCTGTTTACTGCATGTCTGGCTCCATTATAACAAGAAACAAGCTATCAAGGATGAGCCAGCCTGTTTTCCCCTGGGGGTGACTACCTGACATGGGTATAAACAGAGCTGAAGAATTGGGTTCTAGGTAAAGGGCTTTAATAATGTCTCTGGGTTCTGACCAAACATAATCAAGTCTTCCACAGGGATAGCAAGTGTCATCTTACGCTCATCTCAGAAGGAACAAAACCATTTATGTATTTATTGTGTATACGTGCTGCGGAGCACACTAAAGAGAGCAATATGAGGTCAGAGGACAATTGTAGGAGTGGGTTCTCTCCTTCTACCATGTGGGTCCTGGGGACCAAACATGTCTTCAGGCCTTATAGCAAGCGCCTTTACCTACTGAGCCCTCTCACGGGCTCCTGTCCATCTTTTCTTTTACTTTGCTCCCAAATCTAGTTCAACAATCAGATGTTAGCCTAACAGACACCAAACAAAGGTGGGGAAAGATATTTGTATATCTGGCACTGCAGAGCTGACTTAAACTAAAACAAGCAACAACCCACATTTGTCAACCTTCTCTCCAGTTCCAAATCACATGCCCGGTGGGCAGCCAGAAAGAAGGACAGCCCCCGGCAGGGGGGAGGGGGATGACTGGCAAGCTCCAAGATAGATGTGTTTATCACGCAGTCAGAACTGTTTGAGACCAAGCTGATCTTTGCAGCAATCTGAGTCCTTCCCTGACACCAAGACATCAAGCTGTCACCTCTCATGGAGGAGGGAGAACATCTCTGACCTCGGTTTGGTTTTCTTGACAACTTTCTTCACGGGTGTTGTCTGTCTTCGGCTGGAGGTGGATCTTCTGAGAGGATATGTTTTCCAATCAAGGAGCAACTCCCTGAGCTTGGTTTCGTGGGTGGATGTGGAACCACACATGACTCACAACTCTGCTCATTTCAGTGGGGTCAGGAGACCAGGCTGACAGAGGAGAAAGAAAATGGTGGCGGGGCTAAAATGTTTGCAGCAGACAAGGAAGGGAAACAAGAGTTCTGCGAAAGGGTGGCTAGGAAGATGGAAGATTCTTGGCTAGCAGAGCAGCAAGAATAAGTAGTGGGAGAGGCATAGTCGCACAAGAGCACTGCACCGAGGACAGCGGCAGGGTGGGGGTGGTGAGGGTGGCAGGGTACAGGATGGAGCGTGGAGCTTCAGAGAGCCTGGAGCAGAGGGTGGAGGGGAGGACATGTGGGAGTGGAGGCTGTTGTGACATCTTGGTCTGTCTCACTCTGGAAATAGTACATATTTGTAGTTCACAGGCTTGGGGGTGGGGGGTCACCTCAGGTAGTGTTGGAGAGCATTGGTAGACTGTGGAGTAGATGTGGGTTTTCCACAGAGGTTCAGGTGCTGGATGCTTGGTCCCTTGTGTGGTGATGTTCAGAAGAGATGGGACTTTTAATGGCTGCTGTCCTTGGAAGGAAAGGAGGGAGGGAGGGAAGGAGAGATGGGGGAAGGAGAGAGGGAGTTAAATGAAGGACCCTGGATAATTCCGGCAGTTATGAGTGACCCTGCTTCCTCAGTCACTAAGTGTCCTCTCTTGCATTTGCTCCTGCCATGATACCATAATCAGAAAACCTGCTCAACCTTGGATTTCCAGGATAGTCACCTATAAATAAACATCTTTTGTTTATACATTAGCCAGCATTACTATTTTGTTATAGCAATGGAAACTGACTGAGCCAGAGGGGACTCGCACTCTGGGTGTCTGTGCCCATTCTGAAGGAGCAAAGACTGGAAGGGAGAATTTCTGGGTCCCGTCCCCCTCTGCAGCTGCAGAGAACCCTGGAGTGTTCTTTTACAGGAAAGCCAAAGACCTATGGCTTCTCCTGGCTTCTCCACTCCAGGTGAGAACCAGGACTTTTGCAGTTGAGGTTTGAGCCACAGCCCCCGTTGCCTAGATTCTGGCACCCCAGCCTCTGCTCTACCTATGCCCTCTGAGACTTCCCTTCACTAAGAACAGAGTCTAGTCATCTTTTAGGTTCCCCATCCTGTGCCATCCAAGCCTGCTAAGACCTCTGCCCTCAATGATGCCACAGTGACTTCTGCCTCAGGGTCTCTGCTCCACTCCCCTTTCCAAGAGTCTTCTTTGCCCAGATGGTTGCAGGCTTGGCTCTCTGCCTTTCAGGTTTGAGGGCGCATATTGCCTCACTGAGACCTTTCCTGAACTCCCTCCACAGTCTAACCAGAACGCCCACTTGCTTAGACATCACTGGCTATACTCTCTCCCCGATATCTTCAACACTCTTGAGTATCCTTTCTCACTCCTGTCCGAGTGTGTCTGAGCTCATTCAGAATACTGTAAAAAAACCTGTCGTAGATTGGTAGCCCATAAGGATAAAAAATGTATGTCTTTTATAGGCTGAGAAATTCAAGATCAAGTTACAGGCAGATTTGGTGTCTGGTGAGGACTGTCTTGTGGGTTGCTAACTGCTGTTTTCTCTTGTGTCCTCACTGCATCCCTCAGGACCTAAGTACTTTCCAAGTGTCTTGCTCAAAATCATCACACACAGAGCTGAGATTGCAACATGGGAATTTCAGTGGGGAGGGAGAACCCACAAACATCTGTCTAAAGTGAGGCACATTTGTCTACTGTCTGTTTCTACCACAGCCTAGACTTCATCTTTCCTCTCTACCCCCCTGAGCTTAGAGCAGTGTCTGACAGAAATACCCCATGTATACATGGTGGGAACCCTTGTGCTCCTGTCTGCAGGGCTCATAGCAATGTGGTTCAGAATTGAACCACCGTCATTAGCTAAGCCTACAGAGCTCTCAATGTGTCATTTCACTGGATGCTCACAGCATGTCTATCAAGTAGGTACCATCAGCATCCCATCTAACAGACGAAGGGTTAGTCCTTGAGAAGCTATAAAGCAAGAGAGCTGCAGTGTGAGGACAGAAACCCAGGCCGTCCGTCTGTCCATCCGACCGTCTCACTGATGCATGTTGAATGTAGCCTTGCTGAAAACTTTTCCAACAGAAATGCCTTTCAGGGACTTGATCCTCTGCCCTCCATTTGAGCACACAGCAGGAACAATCTCAACAGTTCTTCTTAAGACAGCTCTCAGCATGAGGAATGACTTTCTTCTCAGAGTGGTGGGGGTGGGAGGTCTTCCTTCCCCCAGCAACTGCCACCGCCTGAGGCTGCAGAGATTTACCACCTTGCAAGTGAAGAGAGATTTTAAACATTCATCTATGACACACCCTATGTCTGCCGGGTTCATATGCGTGTCACCTCAAGTAAAACAACTTCTCCCTAAAGTATGTTGTACCCATGGACCTTTAACAGATATGGAGACTGAGACACAGAGTAGATTGGGTGACCCAGGCTAGGCTCAGTGACCCAGGCTAGGAAGCTTCAGAAGCCATGTTCTTTGTCTTTCACATTGGCCTCGCATCCTCCTACCCAGAAACCTTTTAAGGTTTTCATTCTGTTTTGTTCCTTTGTTGAGACAGGGTCTCACTCTGTATTTCTGGCTGTCCTGAAACTCACTATGTAGTACAGCAGGACTTTCTGACCCTACTTATTAATATTTATTATAGCTTAGGCCTTTAGCTGAGTAGACTCTCAACCTAAACTGACTTGACTCTTCTAGCCTTCCATCTTGCAGCATGGATAGCCTCTCTTTTGGTCCCAGTACGTCTGTTTTTCTCCATGTTGCTCTGGTGAACCCCACCTGTGATTTCCTCTCCAGAGACCATTTCTCTGCCTGAAAGCTCCTCTCTCCACTTCCTGCCTAGCTATTTGCCACCATATCTGTATTAAGAAAACTGACAAGTGAAGAAGGTGACTGTTTACAAAATGTGAGGCCAGGGATGAATAACAATACCAAGATCTGGCTAGTACTGAGTTCCCTGCCAGGATAACAATCAACAATTGAATAGGCAGAGACAACCTTCACTTAATGTACCCCAGATGTAGACCAGAGTGGCCTCGAACTCACAGAGATCTGCTTGACTCTGCCTCCCAAGTCAGAAACCCTTTAAATAGCAAGAGAGGACTCCTTTGTGTTTGTCTCTCTTCTCTCTTCTCATTCTCCTTGAAACTTTTCTCCTTGGTTTTCACAATCATGGGGCAGACCACCATTACTTCAGGCCTTGTTATGTGCACCCGATATGCAGACTCAGCCAGTGTCCATCAGAACTGGGAAGTAGCTGCATTTTGCAGAAGAGCAACTGGTGAGACTCAGAGATGTCATTTTTCCAGGGCACTCAGTTAGGGACAGAGAGATAGGCATGAGCTTGGGTCTCTGGAGTGAAGGGGAGAGAGGCAGTGGGATCCTGGAGGGAGAAAATGCAAACGTAGATGCCCCAGTGTTCCAGCATTTCTGATGCACTGGCATGTTTACCCTCCTTTAAAGGTGACTTAGCGATGAGGGTTCTTCTCCAGAGTCCAATGTGTACCAGAATCACTAACGACATCATTCGGTGGAAGACATTTGATAATGATTCAAAGTGGTTAAAGTGATTTGGTAAAACAGCTTCATGGCGATGTGATAGTGATATGATATACTTCATGTATTTCAAGTGTACAGTTGGCTAGATTTGGATATATGTATAAGCCCATGATGTATGTATAAACCATCTCCACAGAGGAGCTGTTGTAAATAGATAGGTCCACAAAGCGTGGCATCGGAGGAACCGATGTTTGAGGTTCTCGTCTTTTTTGTTTGGTTGGTTCATTCACTGGTTTCTCATCATTTCAGTTTTTGGATTTGGGGGTCTTTTGGAGACTGGGTCTCACTGTGTAACTCAGGGATCCACCTGCCTCTGCCTCCCAAGTACTGGGACCAAAGGTGTGAGCTATCATCGTATCCAGTGAGGTTTTCATCTTAATAAGAGAGATAAGAGGAGGCAGGAAGGTGGATAAAAGCTTGTATCTGATTCTGCCTGAGCCTTGGAGACAGGCAAACTAAGGCTCAGCTACAGTCCTGGTTCTGCAGCACCTGTCAGCCTCCCTCCTTAATATTTATTATAGCTTAGGACTTTAGCTGAGTAGACTCTCAGCTAGCTCAATCTAAATTGACTTGACTAATCTAGCCTTCTTGGAGTTGTTTCTTGTTTATTTGTTTATATCCTATGTGTGGGGGTGTTTACATGGATGTAGATATGTGTACTATGTATGTGCATAGTATTCATAGAGGCCAAGAGAGGACATCTATCCCCAGGAGCTGGAGTTACAGATGGTTGTGAGCTGCCGTGTGTGTGCTGGGAACAGAACTTGAGACTTTAGCAAGAACAACAAGTGTAGTTAACTGCCATCACTCCCTGAGGGGTGAAACTGGTTTTCTGTTTTATCTTCATCTCAGGGCCACAGTTCACATTTCCAGTCTTGGCCTCCTGGGATCCCCACGAACCCTTCATCTGAGTTCAAGAATCCATTCCCATCAAGTTCTCAGGACTAAGGTTAAGGAGCGTGCAGCCCGGGGAGCTTGTCCTCCAGCTTCTTTTCTCCTCTTTTCAGGATCCCTCACTCTGAGGGGGCGGAGCGACACACCAGGGCCTCCCAGAAGATACCCAGTGATGCACGGCATCACTTTTCCTAGGGAGATGTGGACAAATGTCTGTTTATTTACAATATGGCCCCAGTGACAGACCAAAGATCCCACTCGAGTCCAGCTTAGTGAACCAATGAGATTATTGTACTTACTTATAGGAGTTTGGGTGGGAGGCTACATACAGGAAAGTAGATGGTCCCCCAAACAGATGCGTCACTGAGCAGCATAGCTCACCCCAGCATAAATGAGGACTCTTCAAAATGGCATAGACGGAGTCTCCATTTCAGTTCACACTCTACCTGGGAAAGAATTGCACACAGCCCAGTGGAGGAATAATGGTTGGAGTCTTAGATGAAATCTGCTATTCTCCCTTTTCTCCTCTGAAGGAATGTTTGTAGGCTAAATCTTATGTGGGCCTCCTGAGGGTCACCACTGGTTTGATGAAGATGACCACAGATGTGTTATGTGTGCTGCAGACAGCATTCCAAAGCATGGGGGTATAGGATGGATGTGCGCTTCCCACCCTCCCATCCCCCTCACTTCAAACCCCAAATATGTGCTACAGCAAAAGAAGAGGAAAACACCCTACAGCACTGAGAATTTCAAGGGAGGACTCTGAATTCAAAACTCAGTCTTGCTCTAAGATAGCCTAAGTGGCGGGATGCGACCTTAACCCTTGGGGCTCCCTCACTGTCCCAAAGACAGACATTTCAGAAGCAGCATGCTCTTTTTCACCTGCCAGGCCTGGAAGCTCTCATTCCTCTCTGCATCCCCAAAGCATGTGACAAAGTGTGACCCAAAGTGTGTGACAAAGTGTGCTCAAGGTACATGGAACAAGTGAATGGCCCACAGTGTCCTCATCCTCAAGGAAGGGCTTGACCTCCGGGTCTCCTAAACTTGCCGCAAGCAGCCATATGACACGCAACGGTGATTCTCGTGTGTGTGTGTGTGTGTGTGTGTGTGTGTGTGTGTGTGTGTGTGTGTGATACAGAGCCAAGAAGGTGCTTACACTGTCTTCTCTCAAACAGTTTAATCTGCTTGATGTACCTGGCTACTGGTGGTGAGGCTGCTTTGGGGAGGTGCAGCGTCCATCTCTCCCCAACCTGCAGGTGCTAAGGGAGCAAGAGAAACAGACACAGGGAATGAGAGGGGAGATGAGATGTGGGAAGGGGAATCTCAGCAGCTGGGATCCCATCAGTTCTGTCTTGGCCTAGGACAGAACTCCACAGAACCCTAGCTTCCTGGCCACCAGTGTCTCTCTGTCACCTCCCAGACATATCCATTCCTTGTGAATACATGTGGAAAGGTCCACATGGTCTTACATTACTTAAAAAGGAATGTAGTTACTGAGTGAACAAAATTTCATTTGAAGTGCAGTGCCTGGGTTAGTGTTTCTCAGACTTGTATTTCAGGGATCCATAAAGTTTGCCCTGGAACAGCCCTGCAGAGCAGTGAATGTGAGCACACGGCTGGGTGTGGTGGTGCACATCTTTAATCCCAACACTCACGAGGCAGATCTCTGAGCTCAAGGCCAGCCTGGTCTACAGAGCGAGTTCTAGGATAACTAGGGCTACACAGAGAAAAAACAAAAATAATAAATTAAATTATTAAAATGTAGAAAATCAGAAACGTACTGTTAAGCTATTACTAGCTCTAGATGCAAACAAAACCACAAATCAGAGGGGGTTGGAGAGATGACTCAGTGGTTAGGATCACTGACTGCTTTTCCAAGACCCAGGTTCAAATCCCAACACCCACATGGCACTTCACGACTGTCTGTAATTCCAGTTCCAGGGGATCTGACTCCCTCACACAGACAAACATGGAGACAGAACACTAATGCAAGTAAAATTAAAAAAAATAAATAAATCACCCACAAATCATCGTTCTTTTATTAAGTTCATTCCTTAAAAGAAATAGCATTTCAACCAGCATAAAAAGGTAGCTGGCCATACGTGGACAGTTTTCTGTTTACAACGGCTAGCATTTATTAAGTGCTTACTGTATGCTAGGCACCACTCTAAGTATTTTATTGACAGTCTTTCCTTTTCCATGTATGTACATC
Source organism: Tokudaia tokunoshimensis (assembly GCA_036184795.1). NCBI lineage: Eukaryota > Metazoa > Chordata > Mammalia > Rodentia > Muridae > Tokudaia > Tokudaia tokunoshimensis. The sequence goes on from BTHU01000008.1 coordinate 41,857,032, forward strand.
ACACTGTCTTTTTTTTCTTCCCTGTGATGCTATGAGATTTTTCATTCTGGTCCATCCCCTGCAGTTTATACCATCCTGTCAGGATCACTAAAGGTTCCTTCTTAGGTAACTTTACATTTTCCACCTGAAGACAGAAACCAGGATGTGACCCTTCAGAGTAACTTATTCTGGATCCAGATGACAAATGACTCCCTTTGAAGTTCTCTTTGATGTATGTGGCCGTCAAGTTCTGCTCCCAGAAGACTCACGTGCTTGCAGCCTTTGTTGACAGCCGCAATGCCCCCAGGCAAACTAGAATCCAGCCACTGCAAAATGCTTCCAACCTCCTTTGTGAGGCCTGGAAACTAAAGAGATAGAAAAGCAATAAAAAGCTCCCCCTTCTCCTGCTTGTACTTTGAAAAGGAGAACATCCCACTATCAGCTTTCTCAATGAAACCAAACCAGATGGCTCTAGCCAAAGGGGGAAAAATGTGAGGTTGAGTAAGGGGGGGGGGGACCAGACACCTCTTCTGGAAGAGGCGGCAAGTGGGAGACCATGTTTAGTTTTTCAGTTCTTACCAAAATTGCAAGAAGACCCAATGTCAGGGATATAAAATATCACATTTCAGGAGATAGCACTGTTGCATACAGAAGAAAAAGGAGCCGGATTCAAAGTGGAATGTGGTTTGTCCAGACCATCTTGGCCAACAGCATCCCTTCCGGTTGGCCATCTTATTTCTGTTAATAGAAAAGATGAAGACAATTACAATTTCCTGTTATACCTACTATGAAAAATGTCTAACTACCTTTTGTCCCTGAAGTGGGACCAGTGGAAGGTCGTATGAGGTGGCATACGTGGTACAGAGAACACTCGAATATGCGTAAGAAGAATGGCAGGGGGCGGGCTTTGACCTCTACTTCAGGTGAAATGCTGAAGCCTCCTGGATGCTCACATGCTAGGCTGGGGTTGCGGGTCAGTGGTAGAGGACTTGCTGAGCGTGTAAGAGGCCCTAGGTTCAACATTCAGTACAGGAGAAAATAAAGAAAACCGGTTTAGAATCTAAGCTTGAATTTTCATATGCTGGAGGGGGGAGGGGAGGGGTGCCATCTGTGTATTAGCTCTGTGATCTTAGGGAGGTATCTTGTTCCTGCCCTCAATTTTATATCTGTAAAGCCAGTAAGTGAACTGCAGTGTGTCGTAGGAGGAAGCTGAGGCTCTGAGAAGCCACAGAGCTTGACCAGTCTCGAAGTCACGTCCATCTGACTGCCCCACCTTTGTGCCCTCCCTTAGTCACACAACCCTCCAAAGGAGAGACCGACCACATGTTAAAATGTCACCAGCCAGCCAGGCATGTGATGGTTTTCCTCCTAGTTCCATTTGGCACATATGAAAGAAAGATCATCCCACATCTCCACATGTATGTAAACACATTCGTGTAAGACTATTAACATCATTGTGGTCTGGCTTACATAAAGATACAAAGACTAAAGATGGCTCAGATGTAAAGATCATGTATGGCTCTTCCAGAGGACCTGAGTTTGATTCCCTGCACTGATTCAGGTGGCCCATAGTCACCTGTAACTTCAGCTCCAAAAGGATCCCACACCTCCAGCCTCTTCAGGTAAAAGGGTGTGGACATGCCAACCCTATCCCCTAACTAAAAATTTAGAGACAGACAGACAGACAGAACTAGCAGGCTAGAACCACAGATTTTTTCATAGAAGTTATTATGTGGTGGCTCCCACCATGAAGCAGTCTGCAACCAACACTCACTAACTTGCCCTCCATAGAGAGACACTAGGTGTCCTCTATAGACATGAGGCTAATTCTGAAGTCAAAACCTACCACCCTATTCCAGGAAGGAACATTTGCTAATCACACCTGCTCTATTGATAATTATTCTGAAGAAGTTTGAGGAAATACAGAAGACTTGGATGCTCCTGGCCCAGATCCACAATGGTGTGGGTGTTGGGGGGTGGGGGGGTGTTAGGTTGATCTTGTTCCCTGAAGAACTGACATCAGAACAGCGATGGGAAGACAGTACGGCGGCCCTCACGGACTGTCACTCTGAGAATGCGGATGAATCTAGTCATTGAAGGGAGAGATGCCAATCAGTACACAGACCTTTGAAAGGAAAGTTTAAAGGCTTGATTCAGCAATTTAAAAAATATTCATAATTTTGGCCCAAGGATTCCACTGTTAGAAACTTATGCTAAGGACACAATCTAATGCAATAGTCACCAAGCCAGAGGTATCGCTAGATGAAGAAATTAACCTAGTTATTATGCCTGAGGCTCCCAGTTGGATCTCCAGCATGGTGAAAAACAAAACTTGCCTGACTCAAAAGTATATAAACAAAAAACAATAATGCAAATTACCAGCATGAGCTGAAAGTCCCAAATAGGAAAGTGGTTTGGTGACAGCCGGTCCTGAACCCAAAGCCATGAAAACAGGTAAAAGAGAAATTCTATGACTTGGGTAACTGCGCATGGTATAATGTTGATTAATAACACTACAGGACTGGAGGTACGCTAAGATGTTTATCCTATCAATGCCGTATTCTTCTGGCTTACTCAGTACTTGCTGCCCACCACACCAGCCAGACCCTTTCAAGTCTGTTTTTCAGGCATGTTTTCCTCTACTGAAAATGCCCTTTCATCCCCCTGCCTACCCTTGTGCACTCATCCGTGCGTGCGTGCACGCAGGTCCTCCCGTGTAGTTCAGAAGTCAGTGTCAGTGTCTTTCTCAATTGCTCTCTACCTTATCTCTTGAGACACTGTCTCTCACTGAACCTGGAGTTCACCAATTCAGCTAGAGTCACTGACCAGTGAGCTTCCAGGTCCTCCTATTTCCCTGCTTCCCGAGTACTCAGATGAAAGATGCGCACTATCTTTAGCTTTTTATGTGGATGCTGGAGATTGGAACTTAGGTCCCCAAACTTGCGCAGCAAAAACCTTACCAAGTGAGCCATCTATCAAGCCTCCCTTGCCCTCTTTTTATACCAAGCTTAGGAGTTAGCCCTTCTGGGAAACCTTACTCGTCACCCCTAAGCAGGGTGGTTGCTGTTTGCTGCACTTCCTTACGGAGACTCTCACTCATCGCTCCATTTCCACAGACACCATAACTAGTAATTGTCCCCACGAGGTATGTTTGGGAGGATGAAGTTTGACTCGTTCTTCTCTCTATGCCTGGTGCCCGGCACAGAGTCACTGTCTGGTGACAGACTGAAGGTGGCCACTGACCTGGAACCAAGGTGGCATCAGGCAGCTCCAGGGAGATGCTCTGTAAGGTGACAATGAACGGCTAACTGATTTTCAAGCCCCAGCAAGGCTTTGCGGTTAGGTTAGCAGAGCTGGTCTGCTAGGGAGGGGCTTCCACGGGGTTCCATTCTTGGAAAGGATGAGTGGTGGGGGCAGGAATCTCTTAGCAATGGGGTCCAAAAACTCCCTATCTAATAGATGTCAGGCACTGCCTCTTGGTCCCTGGGAGATGGGCAAACCGGTCTCAGCCAGGCTGAGGATGCAGTGCTTCCTGCTGGTGCCCCTCTGATGCTGCTGTAGGCCTGGCAGGTGTCCATGTCAGCTGCACTTCTAAGCACAGATCTGCAATATGAACCTACAGCCCCGCACACAAAGAAGCTGATGTTAAGAACAGACCCAATTGCTCACAAAACGCAGTGGGACGCTTGGCTCCACAACACTCATTAGCATCTTAAGTTCACATAAATATATATGAGGCCTGTGGGTTCCCCTGGGAGTCCCGGCAGCGGCCCTCATAGCCAAAGAGAACATCCTTCACTTTGTACCTCCCCCTGGACCTCTGAAGTCAGCTGTGTCTGGGAAGCCACACCACTGTAAGGATGTTCCCTAGGAGGGGCCCAGCAGCTTATTTGCAAAGTGCAAGAATTAGACACACGGTCTTTTGGAGTGCCAGAGTTCCGTGCTTTCTATGCCTTTCATATTAAAGGCTATTCATATTCTAGGCCTTCATATTAAAGGCCTCCTAAGACCAGGGAGTTCCCCATTACCATCTCATATGCCTGATCCCAGAGGATACATGGGTACAAGTGTCTCTCTCTGTCTCTCTCTGCCTCTCTGTCTCTGTCTCTCTCTGTCTCTCTCTGTCTCTCTCTGTCTCTGTCTCTCTCTCTCTCTCTCTCTCTCTCTCTCTCTCTCTCTCTCTCTCTCTCTCTCTCTCTCTCTCTCTGCAGTTGCTCTCTAAGGAAAGTGCATAAAAAAACCCGGTAAACATGGGTAGGGTTGGAAGGGGTGGGGCAAAGAAATGAGTAATGGGATTGAATATTCAGCTCGACTGTTTTTCTGATCTGATCTGGTGCTGCTAAAAGAAAAGGTTTCCCCAACTCCGATTTCTCTGCTGATCTCAGCAAGTTGGCAGCCTGCAGTCAGCTTAAAAAGAGAACTTTCTAGGACTGGAGAGACGGCTCAGCAGTTAAAATCATGCAATGCTTTTGCTGAGTTCAGATCCCAGCACCCACGTTGTGCACCACTGCCTTTAACCCCAGCTGCAGGGATTCTGATGCCCTCTTCTGGACTTTGCAGGCACATGAGCGTGCACACAGGCACAGGCACACATGCAGATACAAAAAAAACCAAAAAACCCTATAGATACAAAGGGACCTCCTGCTTTCAGAGCATCGTGTTCGTGTTTGTATTGGCTGCCAAAAACAAAGGGGTAAAAAGTACCTCATAGAATGATCTGTAAGGTTATTTTTGAGAGAACCAGGCATAATGACATCTGCCTCTAAACAGCACTTGGGAGGCACAGTCCGGCAGATGTCAGCAAATTTCATGCCACCTAGGGCTACATAGTTAGACCCTGTCTCGAAAAATGTGATTAATTAAGTTAAATTTTAAAAGATTATTGATGAGGGTTGGCAAGATAGTTGAGTGGGTAAAGGTGCTTGCCTTCAAGCCTTGCAGCCTGAGTTCAATCCTCAAGATCTTCCTGGTGAAAGGAGAGAGCCAGCTCCTGCAGGTTGTCCTCTCACCTCCAATATGTACCATGGCACACAAGGGCATAAGCACACACACACACACACACACACACACACACACATAGATGCACAATAAATAAATGTAATTTTTAAATTAAAAAAAAATGTTGTTGATGGGACTGGAGAAATGGCTCAGTGGTGAGGAGCACAGGTTGCTCTTCCTCGGGACTCACATAGCAGTTGGCAACTATAACCTTCAGTTCCGGGGATCCGGCACCCTCTTCAGGCCACCTCAGGCCACCTCAACACGTGGTGTACAGACTTACACAGATGTAAAACGTCCATATGCATATAATAAAAATAAATAAATAAATCACAGGCTGGAGAGATTGTTCAGCGGTTAAGAACCCATGCTGTTCTTACAGAGGACTTGGATTCGATTTCCAGCATCCATATAGTGGATCACAACTGTCTCTAACGCCAATTCCTTATGCTGACTTCCATAGGCACTAGGAATATCCATGGTACACATTCATATATACATACATACTTATATACATGCAAGCAAAATACTTAAACACATAAAATAAATAAATATAAAAAATTTAAATTAAGTAGTTGTAAAAGATTTCAAAAAGATTATCAATAACAGTAGCTATGATTTAATGAGTGCTTCCTGTGTGCTGAGTTCTGTGCTAAATGCTATACTCTCATTAGCCCCAAAGTACTTAGCACTAAGTCTGGCACACAGGAATGTGAGTTGTAATGATCACTACCCTCAGACCCAAGAAGTGCGTATCCTCTGTGAACAGGTCTCACTTTTAGCAGATAGTGAAAAAAAACCTACCATCCTGTTTCTAAAGTCAGACAAACCCACAGGCAAGGAAACAACTCCCATTCAGGCCGGGCAGTCTTACTGACCTGTTCCCCCCACACTGGGGAGAGGTCACTGGCCTTTGAGTACAAACACAACCTGCTCTTGTCCTGTTTAAACAAGGCCAGGAGGCAGGCAGGCAGCCTGGGGTTGAGGAGGAAGGAACCAGGGCTATTTGGGATTCCTTGCAGACTCTGGGCTATTGAAGCTGTCAGGCCGATATACAAGTTCTGTCAGGCTCATAGCTCTTGGCATTCTGGCTGCCTCCCCTTGATGACCATTTATAGTCAACCCCACTGAAGAGTTCAGAACCCTGGCATTGGGCAAAGAGACGAAGCTGGAGAAGAGGCACCTGGTGCCTGGGGAGGCAGGCAGTAACCACGGAAAAACTTTCTTATATCCAAAAACCTATTTCGGAGAACTGTGGGCCCGGTTGCTCCTGCTTTGGGACAAAGGGCAAGAACAAGCCAGTTGCAGACTTCTATTTTCACACAAAGAGGCACATCTCGCCTGGTTTGTTAGTACTGCTGCACTCAGGGTTTAAAACATGGGAGGGCGTTGGAATGTGGAAGGAAAGGAAGGGACATGCTTACAAATAACATTCACATATATTGATTATAAGTAATAATGGGTTTCACTGTGGCATTTTCTTACAGGAACATAATGTATTTCCATCATATCCATCCGTCTTGTCCTCTTCCTCCCACAAGTCACTTTCCTCTTCTCCATTAACCCCTCTTCTACGTGTGTGTGTGTGATGAGAGTTAGTGTGATGGTTCGAGTGACAGTGGCCCCATAGGCTCATATATTTGAATGTTTGGTTCCCAGTTATTGGAAGTGTTTGGGAAGGATTAGGAGGTGTGGCCTTGCTGGAGGATGTGCGTCATTAGGAGTGGGCTTTGAATGTTCAAAAGCCCAAACCAAGATTCTCTCTCTCTCTCTCTCTCTCTCTCTCTCTCTCTGTGTGTGTGTGTGTGTGTCTCTCTCTGTCTCTCTGTGGGTCTCTCTCTGTCTCTCTCTGTGTCTGTCTGTCTCTCTCTCTGTGTGTGTGTGTGTCTCTGTCTCTCTGTGGGTCTCTCTCTGTCTCTCTCTCTCTCTCTCTCTCTCTCTCTCTCTCTCTCTCTCTCTCTCTCTCTCTCTCTCTCATCTTTCTGCTGCCTAGAACTTGTGGATCAGATGTGAGGTGAGCTGTCAGGTACTATTCCAGTCTCACGCCTGCCTGCCTCCCTGCCTGCTGCCATAGCTCCCAACATGATGATTATGGACTAACCTCTGAACCTATAAAAAGACCACAATTAATTACGCTTTCTCTTTTAAGTTGCCTTGTCCATGGTTTCTCCTCACAGCAATTAAGGCTGTTGCTAGGAAGAGCAAAGGCAAGTGTCTAGACCGCTGAAGAAAGTATCTCTCCTCTCATCCATCATTAACTGTGTACAAATCCTCAGTGGGGAAGCAGGACCTAGTGAGCTCTTTATTCTTCTACAACAGCACATTAGGGAGCCCAATCTTATTCAGTTCTTGTGTAAGTAATCTGAGCCACTGTAAGTTCAAGAGTCTGACAGCAACATCATTTCTGGAATTCACCATTCCACTCCACACATCCCTCATTATATATTATATTATATGAACATAGTGGAGCATGTGTCCTTATTACATGTTGGAACATCTTCTGGCTATATGTCCAGGAGTGGTATAGCTGGGTCCTCAGGTAGTACTATGTCCAGTTTCATAAGGAACAGCTAAACTGATTTCCAGAGTGGATGCACCAGCTTGCAACTCCATCAGCAATGAAGGAGTGTTCCTCTTTCTCCACATGCTTTCCAGCATCTGCTGTCACCTGAGTTTCAGATCTTAGCCATTCTGACTCATGTGAGGTGGAATCTCAGGGTTGTTTGATTTGCATTTCTCTGATAACTAAGGATGTTGAACATTTATTTAGGTCCTATTATTTTTGTTGTTAGAGGTGGAATTCTGTTTGTGTGGCTATCTTCTTTTGGGTTTGTTGAAAGAAGATTACTTTCTTGCTTTTTCTAAGGTATAGTTTCCTTCCTTGTGTTGGAGTTTTCCATCTATTATTATTTGTTGGGCTGGATTTGTGGAAAGATATTATGTAACTTTGATTTTGTCATGGAATATTTTGGTTTCTCTATCTATGGTAATTGAGAGTTTTGCTGGGTATAGTAGCCTGGGCTGGCATTTGTGTTCTCTTAGGGTCTGTATGAGATCTACACAGGATCTTCTAGCTTTCATCCTCTCAGGTGAGAAGTCTGGTGTAATTCTGATAGGTCTGCCTTTATATGTTACTTGACCTTTTTCCCTTACTGCTTTTAATATTCTTTTTTTGTTTGTTTGTTTGTTTGTTTGTTTGTTTAGTACATTTGGTGTTTTGATTATTATGTGACAGGGAGAATTTCTTTTCTGGTCCAATCTATTTGGTGTTCTGTAGGCTTCTTGTATGTTCATGGGTATCTCTTTCTTTAGGTTAGGGAAGTTTTCTTCTATAATTTTGTTGAAGATATTTATTGGCCCTTTAAGTTGAGAATCTTCACTTTCTTCTATACCTATTATCCTTAGACTTGGTCTCCTCATTGTGTCCTGGATTTCCTGGATGTTTTGGGTTAGGAACTTTTTGCATTTTTGCATTTTCTTTGACTGTTGTGTCAATGTTTCCTATGGTATCTTCTACACCTGAGATTCCTTCTTCTATCTCTTGTATTTTGTTGGTGATGCTTGCATCTATGACTCCTTATCTCTTTCCTAGGTTTTCCATCTCCAGGGTTGTCTCCCTTTGTGATCTCTTTATTGTTTCTATTTTCATTTTTAGATCCTAGATTTTTTTTCAATACCTTCACCTGTTTGGTAGTGTTTTCCTGTAATTCTTTAGGGGATTTTTGTGTTTCCTCTTTAAGGGCTTCTACCTGTTTACCTGTGTTTGCCTATATTTCTTTAAGGGAGTTATTTATATTCTTCTTAAAGTCCTTTATCATCATCATGAGATGTGATTTTAAGTCAGAGTCTTGCTTTTCTGGTGTGTTGGGGTATCCAGTGGTGGGCTTGCAGTGGTAGCAGATCTGGATTCTAATGATGCCATGTAACCTTGTTTTCTGTTGCTTATGTTCTTTCCCTTGCCTCTTGACATCTGGTTATCTCTGCTGTTAGCTGGTTTTGCTGTCTCTGACTGTGGCTTGTCCCTCCTGTAAGCCTGTGTGTCAGCACCCCTGAGAGACCAGCTCTCTCCCGGAGGGATTTGGATATGGAGAGCTGTGACACAGGGTCAGCTCCGGGCACAGATGGAAACTGGAAGCCTTTTTGTACTTCTTAAATTGCAGGTTTGCAAGTTGAATATGGAACAGTTCAGAGGTCTAGTCCATTATCATTGTGACAGAAAGCATAGCAGCACACAGGCAGTTGTGAGGCTGGAGAGGCAGCTGAGAGTACTACATCTAGGTAGGCAGGTAGCAGGAAGAAAGAGCTCTTTTTGCCTTTTCTTCTACAATATTCCCCAAGCCTTGGAGGGAGTGATATTGGTCCCATTTGTGGCTAATATGTTCAATAGTTACTGATTCTTCACATGTTACCCAGTTACAAGCCTCTGCAGTGACTATTATACCAGAAGCTTCTCTGAGCAAACCCGACAGCAGTGCTACCCTACGAGCATGAATGTTATTCATCAGAAGGCAGTTTGATGGATGGGAGATATGGCTCAGGGATTAGAATCACCAGTTACTCTTGCAGAGGAACCCAATCCAGTTCCCAGCACCCACGTGATGGTTTACAACCACCTGTAACTCTAGTTTCCCAGAATCTGATGCCCTCTTCTGACGGTAGAGGGTACCAAGCACTCACATGGTACACATACATACATGTAGGCAAAACACACAAAATAAAATAAAATAAAACAAAGCAAATATGAGCTGTAGAGATAGAGGCCTGAGCAGTTAAGAGCACTAACTGACTGCTCTTCCAGAGGTCCTGAGTTCAATTCCCAGCAACCACATGGTGGCTCACAACCATCTCTAATATGATCTGATGCCCTCTTCTGGTGTGTCTGAAGACAGTTACAGTGTACTCATATAAATAAGCAAATAAATAAGTAAGTAAATAAATAAATCTTTAAATAAATAAATCTAAAAAGGAGGAGGAGGAGGCAGTTTGATGAGCACATCATGTCCATTTAGTAAAACATCACCAGTATCTTACCCCGGCCTGTGACAAGGCCAGAAGTTCTGTCAGAATCTTGATACGTAGCAAATACACTTCAAGTTTTGAGGTAAGGAATTCAGACCATATGCCTCTTAATTGTTTTTCATTTTCCCCTTAAATGTATGCACATTGGAAGTAGCAGACCTTTATCACAGCCTGGAAAGGAGAAAGTCGGGTAGGCAGTGTTAACAGTCCAATGGGAACATTGGCCACTATCATGGTCTACCATTTGCATCTCCTCCATTTCCATGTATTTGAGAGCACCAGGTTGCATGGGTCCCAGGTAGACCCTGTGTTCTCAGTTCCTAGGATGACAAAGATTAAGGGGAGAGTTTTAAGATGCCCAGAGACCTAGGGGTGAATAAAAAGAATAAATGGAAACTGGTGGTGGCCTATGCCTGTAATTCCAGCACTTGGCATTTAGAGATGCTTGAGGTCATGGAGAAGTCAGCCTGGGCTGCACAGACTACATACTGAGATACCAATTCAAAAAAGTCTGGGGGTGATACAGTGGGAACATGCTTGCTGGCTATCTGAAAATGAGCCCCCCGAGCTAAAATAAATAAATAAATAAATAATAATAATAGTAGTAGTAATAGTAATAATAACAATAACAAACAACCACTGTTGGGTAAAGAAACAAACCCTTCACAAAGATATGTGGATTTCTTTTCCTCCCTTCTTTTTCTAATCACTTCATTTTATTTTTAATTATTTATTTGAGGGTTTTTTTTTTTTGAGACAGGGTTTCTCTGTGTAGCTCTGGCTGTCCTGGAATTTGCTCTGTAGAGCAGGCTGGCCTTAAATTCAGAGATTAGCCTGTCTCTGCCTCTTGAGTGCTAGGATTAAAGGCGTGTGCCACCACCAAGGTAGTTGTGTGGATTTCTAACAAGTTTGGAGACATGAAATAATACTACCAACATAGGAATGATTGCTGGCTGCTGAGGCTACAGGGAATCACAACTTCAGGATTGTCACCCTAGACATTACAGTGGACCTCTGTGTACCTGCTGGAATATGGGAAAACCATCAGGTGCTTGCTAATCATGAGAGGGACATCTAGGGTTAGGGTGAAGAATAGCCCAGGACAGAGATAGGTTAAGTACCAGATACTGGGTTTATACACATCAAGGGGCTTTATAAACATCTTTTATAAGGCCAAGAAGTTGAGTTAATTTTATTCTTATTTTATAAGCGAAAAGCTAAGGCTCTGAGAGATAAGTGACCTGCTCAATGTTTCAGACTTGTCATATACAGAGCTGGGCTCCAGACATCTTGCAGCAGTCTAGCTGGTTTTACAAGCCTGTTTATACCAAGGTTAGATCCTAGCTTAGGCCATTGCCCTCCAGGAGACTGGTGACAGACCAGAAGTTGCTCTGGGAGCATTGGGGGCAATGGGAGTCCCTTTCATCAGGCTAGTAAAAACCAAGAAGCTGTCTCTATTTTTGAAGGGGCGTCAGTTTTGTTACTACGCCCTGCCTCACGTGGAGCATTGAACAATACTGTCAGCATCACATTTTTATAGTTAAAATTTCTAGAACTTTGTGACTATTATTACCTTTCCGTTATGACGTCCTTTCTTCCTCGGCCAAATGATAATATACTCTTGTTATAAAATTCCCTGGTTGGAGCTGGAGAGATGGCTCAGAGGTTAAGAGAACTGGCTATTCTTCCAGAGGACCTGGGTTCAATTCCCAGCACCTAGATGGCAGCTCAAAACTGTCTATAATCCAATTTCAGGGGATCCCATACCCTCACACATACATGCATACATGCAGGAAAACACCAATTTACATAAAATAAAAATAAATACATCATTGGAAAAATATTTCTGGGGTGGCTTGGAGTCCGAGGAGCCTTAACTTTTAAGGCATTTGTTATCATGCTTTAAAAGCCTCTTGTTGCAAATATGACTTTGTTTAGCCATCCAAACTCATTGTGCAGTTATTATATGAAATATGACGACACCATGTTCAACCCTGGGAACAGGAAAATCGATAAAGTCATCTCTTCTCAGATGAGGCAGATGCCCAAGCAAGAGAGCACTGTGACTCGGGTCATGGCGTCACTGTGCTGAGATGTACTTTTCGCTAGATGAGTTTCTTGATCATAGAAAATGCAATCAGTGAGTTACTTACAACCAGTTTTAATACCTTAAGATACTGAAACCTGGGAGAGTTTGGTGAAGCAAACAACTAAAATGACCCAGAGGAATTCCTGTTGACCTCGTACTCTGACACCTCCTGTTCCTCTACCTCTGTGCTCAGTTATGCTAGGGAGCAGACCCTGGGCTTCGAACATGCTAGGCAAATACCCTACCACTTGAACTCCACCCCCTGCTAGAGCACATTTTTAAATTGCCGCATGCCTAGAATTATCTTTAGCTGTGGATGTTGTTGCCAAACAATAGATAGGCTAACTTGGATTTTATTGCTCTAAAAGTTTTAGACAATATTACCATTTCTCCACTTGACAAAGGAATTCTATATGCTATACAATGTGACTAAAGTGGCTTTATTGAACAATAGTCTGGCACAAAGATACAAAATTAAGCATTAAGTACCCTGATCCCTTTTAGCGACTGGTCTCAGAGCTCCTCAGCCAGCCATTAGTCTGGTCCTCCCTAGCTCAGTGCAAATTGATTCTGATCCGCCACAAGCCCTTATGACCTAGACTTGGAGATATAGGATGTACAATTCTCCTCCCCCTACTTCCTGCACACAAAGCAGGCCGTCAGTCACCAGTAGCCATGGGGACTGTTTATGTGGTTGTGTGTTTATTACCTAGGGCTTTAGTAAAAATGCAGGTTTCGGGTTCAGCAGTGTCCGGATGGAACCGGAGATTCCACGGCCTCACTCGCTCCCAGATGAGTTCTGGGACCATACCTGAAGTAGCAAGCTGTAGATGATAGCCAAGAAGCGTCTCTTCAAACTGTTCTCCTTTCTCTAAAGTCTTCTGTATCCTGCTCAGGCCGCACTTCCTTCTCCCTTAGTGTCTAGACCAGGTTCAGCCTCCTAAGAGGTCCCCCTATACCCCTCTCTTTCCCACTCCATCCTATGTGTGTCTACTAAATGAATTTCCCCAAATTACAATTTTTCCAGTGTTTTCTTGCCCTACCCCTCTCCCGACCCCTCACAGAGACATCAGGAGTGAGCGTCGCTGACTAGTCAGCCGGACCAAAATCCCTCCAACTGAGGATAAGACCCTCTGTGGCTCTTTCAGCAGGAATTTGCTCTGTTCCCGCCGGCTTGTCCCAACCTTCAGCTGGCTTGTTGCTTTGCCGTTGTGAACTCTGTGACCATTTTCCACCTCACTAGTGCTCCTTCCTGCTTCCAACTGCAGCTCTGACCTCCTCTTCCTTCTGAGTTCAGACTTTCTCCCTCCTCCTGGGCACTGGCACTGTTTCTCCACAGCTCAGAATGATCTTGCCTATCTGGAGAGTTCCAAAGCTCTTTGCCTAAATGTGGTTTCTTCTGTACACCTCTGCCCTCCCTATGGACTCTTGCGCTACTTCCTCTCACTCCATAAAGCCCACAGCACCTCTGCAGTGCTCCCAGCAAGCTTTCAATCAATCCATACCAGGTGCTTGAGAAACTATTCCCCAGAACCTCTTAATGGTTCTGTGTCCTATTTATGTTACTTACATCCCTGTTTGGGATGTGTTTTAAATCACCCCAAATCCTTTTTGGAAGTCACTGAACTATAAATCAATGACCAGCTGTAAGAGTGGACACTTGGGAGATGTTCGTTGAATGACTGCATAAATGCCTTCAAGACAGTGTAAAGAGCAGGTTGTCCTCTCCTCTTTTTACTCTCCCCTGCCTCTGGCCCTTTTGTTCATCTTTTCCTCTATGTGGTTTTGTCTAAAACTCTTTGGAATCCTGCTGAACGCTGTGTGAGCCCAGGCTCATCTGTACACTTCCTCCTGGGTAGAGCTGTTCCGTGGCATGTAGTGGCATTTGGATTAATACCATCCCACTGAACTCAGAGTGTCTCCATGTTAGGGGCCATGTTCTTTGAATCTCTCAATTTGTCAGCACAATGGCTCTCTATCCTGACTCCATAACCACATGCTCTGCACAGCTTTGTGAATATTCAGGTGCCAAGCCTGCCACATTACCCTGCAGTTTCCTCTCAGACTAGAGCTTGCTGACATCCTAGCACCCGCAGGGTGAGGCACAGACTGCTGAAACCCACTCCCAGGAAGACAAGCCAAGAGTTCACATGTGGAACGAGTCTCCGGATGACGTCCACTGAAAACTGCTCGAAAGACAGCTGCTCCGGGGGATGAGATCCAGCCATCCTGGGTAAGAAAGAAAAATAGAAGGACAGAAAACTAAATCAGTGTTCTCACACGCAGGTGGAGTGTATGAGTCCGGCACATGGCAAAGGTTTGATAAATATTTCATGGGCTAAATCACTCGTTGTACCTATCTTAGCGTGACATCCCCGGAGGATAAAGTGGTTTGCCGTTGGAGATTAAGATGACAGTGCAGCTTCGGCAGACGCCTTGGGAGAGGCCAGGTGGAGCCTTTCCCCTGAACTCAGTAACTGCCTCTTCTGACCCGTGTATGATGTTGCTGGCCGAGGAAATCTCAGGAAACCTAACCCTGACTGTTTGTCAAGAGTAAACAGGAAAACAACAGTAGAGGAGGAGGAGGAGGACAAGAAGGAGGGGTAAGAGGAGGGTTCAAAAAGAAGAGAAGCATAGTGGGACCCGGGGCAGGCGCTCTGTGTCAGGAAGTCAAATTCTCGTCTCAGACAGGAACCATGCAGAATCATTCCACGTGATTCAGCCTCTGCTCCCATGAAGTTCGAGTTACACAGTTGCTGTGCACACTGGGTTTTTCTCTCGAAATACACCATGCTCATGTGAACTGGCCTCTGGGAAGTCACAAAAAGTGAAGCAAAGACACGCAGTCAAACTCGCTCCCAAGGCCTCTCCTCATCAATAATTTACCTTCTTAGGAAAAGCGTTAAATTCATGGAGTACAGTTGGATTATTACAGTAAATTCTTAGCCCCGATTTCTATCTTTCAGCTCTCCAAGCATTTAGAAAGAATTCATAGTTATAAATAACAATGTATAAAAGTTCCATTTGCAAAATAAAAGTTCATTCCCATCAGAAAGGAGGAACGAAATCTTACCAGATGTAAAAAGGACTTATAAATTCATCTTTCCCCCTTTTGAGCTAGATTCCAAAGAACAGATTTGAAAGCTACCACTATCAACTGAGTATATTGACAAAGACTTAACAGAAGACTCGTCCTCTGCCTTGCAGACACAGCTATCGTCTGAAATCCACCCCCCCATCCCCCCACCTCCGGTGCACCCTGCACATCTAGGCATCTTACCACCATCCAGCAAACACTTACCTCACTGCCTTGTAATTGTCCGGCCCTGGTCCTCTGTTCTGTCAAGTGTGAGAAAATTATCTCCAGATTGAAGCTGCAAAGACAAAACAACATCAATTAAAGCTGACAGAGGACACCGACTTGATGCATCTGTGGACTCCATCCGAACAAGGGATTTTTTTTTTCTCATTCAGATGTGAGGCTTGTGGAGAGACTTCCCGCACCTACCTGGGGGACATCATTGGCTCCTACAGCACAGTGATCCACAGGAGACAGCCTTTACTCCTCCTCCCAGCCACTGACTCTCTGTTCCTAGCTCCCTTCTGGTGTCAGGTGCAAGCTCTTTTTTTGATGATTTGCAGTTTGGTCCTCATGCTGGCCTGTAGACGCATGCTGCTCCTTCGTCATCTTGTATGTACATATTCTGAAAGACCCACAAGCTGATTCCTTTGCATGACAGGTACATATATAATTTCCAGGGAGAGTGGCTTTTGGAAAGACCATCTAGAAACTGGGTCTTTTTTTTTTTTTAACAGCACACATGCACATCCAAATTGAAACACAATCATTTCTTTAACACTTTGACAGATCTTGAGTCTTTGCTACCTTCTCCAAAGGTCTGAGAATTAAGATTGTGTGGCAGCTACTTCACAAACTTCCTTGGACTGTCTTTTATTTCTATCTCAGCACCACACAGAATATCTTGTTCCTGAGAGGAGGCTCCATGAATTAGCCGTGGACTCTAATCCAGTAGTCACCACTAATATTCACTGGTCCGTGGTGATGTGCAGGGCGAGGCCCTTTATGGATAATCTTCTTTAATGTTGATGCTACCTACCTCTGTATGGTTAATACCGTGCAGTAACTCGCCCCGGGGTAGAAAGGGTGAAGTCACTTGCCTGCTTCTAACAACTGGAAAGAATAAAGCAAAGTTCAAAACCAGATCTGCCTTATACCCAATCCCCTTGTGCTTCAGTGAGCAAAAAATACAAGAACAACCATTGAATCTAGGGGCTGCAAACATCTGTGCTGACTCTTGGCTTCATGGTTGATTGTAAAATTAAAGTGGTACACCCAACAGCAAGACGCACATGGGAAACAATGTGAGGACAGTTTTTTTTGGGGGGGGGGTTGTTTTGTTTTTTTGTTTTGTTTTGTTTTTAGGAAGTAGTGAGGTCTCAGCAAGACATGGGTCCACCAAAGGATGCAAAGCCTTCAGACCAAGGCAGAATTGTCTGGACCAAGTCTAGTTCCTAGAAGTAGAAAGTAGCATACAAGTCTTCCATCCTTCCCTTTAATTCAGATTCTAGGAACGCTCAGGCAGTTGATTATGAGACCTGATCTCAAAATAATATTTTTAAAAGCTGAAGCAGACCCAGACAAGAACTACCTGCTTATCTCATATGTCAACATATGAGGTGTAGGATTTTGAAAATAAAAGGCAGCCCAGAAGAGTCTTAGAAGAGCTCTTAAGGAGGCGGTGGGGGGATACAAAGAAATAAAGAGTATTATAGTACAAATGACATGAAAGTCAGATGGGGGGCCTGTTTGAGAGGAGGAAGCAGAAGAGAGGTGGGTGAAAGGATTGGAAGAGAGGTGAGGTGGGGGAAAAGTTAAAAGCAAAGCAAAGTGAAAAGTACAGGTGAAAATGTCAGAATGAAACCTATTACTTCATCTAACTTAAAAGGCATTTTTTTTAAGGAAAGCATGTGGTAGCACTGAGCATGTAGCATAGTCCAGAGCATGTGCCTAGCATCTAACGGACCTCTGAGTTCAGTCCCCACTAGCATACATGGGTACACACACACACACACACACACACACACACACACACACACACACGTAAACCTTCTGCATCTACCAAGCCTGAATTCTCCACCATAGTTACTACTCTTGAGCATGCGTGTAAGACAGAAGCATTATATCAAGATTGCAGCATTATATTATCTAGGCACGCTGAATGTTAGCTAGCTAACTCATTAAAAGGGATTGCTTTCTCTGATTGATGAGGCAGCAGGCTATAATTGGAAGGGCACTTAGAGGCTGGGAAGCAATACGTGACTTGCCTACAATCCTGGGTGGCCCAGTGGCTGACGTGAGAGCCCCACTCTAACCCTGCCGCCAGTGGTACTTTCCATTCCACCTTCTTTCTGTCCTGCCAAAGGCTGGCTGGACATCAGTACTTGAACCAAGCAGTGTGCTTTGAATGCAGACTGAGTGATCTATGGGAAAGCCTGAGAGACCATACCTGGGATTTTTGGGTACAAGGGGCCATGCAGGAAGAAAAGAGACTAAAATAAGTAAGTTGGCGATGGAGTAGCACTGAGGGTCTCAGTAGAAAATGTCCCCCCTCCCCCACCCCTCGAGAGACACAGAATACTACAAACTCAAAATATGAAGACCAAATAACCAAACCAGATATAGTGGTACATATCTATAACACCAGCACTTGAGAGGCTAAGGCAACAGGCTATTAAGCCTGGGCTACATAGTTAAGAGTTCAAGGCCAGCTGTGCTACATAATGAGATCCCTTCTCACAAAACCAAACAAGGGACGGTGAGAGAGATGGCTCAGTGGATAAAAGTGCTTGCCACCAGACTTGATTTATATTTGATTGTTGGAGGCCACATGGTGGAAGGAAAAAAATGGACTTCCGCAAGTTATCCTCTGATTTCTACACTTGAACACACACACACACACACACACACACACACACACACACACACACACACACGACTGGGGTGCAAATGTAAAAATTGGATGAAACCCACTAGACAGCCAACCGATAGAACATAACAGCTCAGAATCCTAGGTTGTGCCTTACTACTTGCTACTGTAGGCTGTGCCTTATTATTTTATACTGTGAACTATGCAGAAGAATGGCACAGCTTCCCAGCCTTCTCTCTCCTTTTCTCACAATATTAAGAGGTGGTCTTTCTTGGATGGGTTCTAACTTTGACATCCTGTGATTCTCTTGAATGATTTGAAGTGATGTCTTCGTCTACTTAGAACACCCCACTCTGCTGTGCCTGCCCTGTGACAAGTTATCTCCCCAAGTTCCCCTAAGTCTTATTTTGGAAGCCAGAGCCAGCTAGTGAATTGGTGCCAACCACCAAGTCATATCTATACATCTTCCATTCACCAACAAATGGATGTATCCCTGAGGGTTTCTATCCTAAAGCTGGTCATGAGTCTCAGCAATGTAATAGAAAGCTAAACAAAAATGTACTAGCAAAGTAGCAAGCAGAAGAAAGCATCCAAGTGTGATATCTAAGGAGACCATTCACTACTCCTGGAGTAGTACACAACACTTTTTGGAGGAGAGGTAGTACTCCTGGAGTAGTACACAACACTTTTTGGAGGAGAGGAATATCAATTACTAATTTCTTATCTGTGAGCAGGAGTACCCCTGGGTGTTTCTCTAACACATAGCCAACAAGAAGAATTGTTTATGAGCCTCTCTATCCATGGAATGGAACAGGTTTGGGAAACCTTATAAGCTATACGCCATGCCTTCTGTGGTATTCTGCCTTGAGGTAAATCCTCACCCTATTTTGTTCATCAGCTAATTATTGCTGCATGTAAAAATTATACCCCGAACACAGTAGCTGAAATCATCAAACACTGATCAGGTCACAGTTTCTGTGGTGCAGGAACTCAGAAGAGGCTTAGCTGATCAGTTCTGGCTTAGGGTCATCCTGAGGGTGTGCTCACAGTCACGCTCCACTCATCTAGAAGCTTGGTTAGGACTGAAGGATCTCCCTTAGTAAAGCATCCCAGGCTAGGTGGCTGAAACAGCATATACTTACTTTCTCAGAGCTCTGTATGCTATATGTTGATATCAAGGTGCTAGCAAATTTGCTGTATGGTGTGAGTGCTCCCGCCAGCTTGTAGACAGCTGTCTTTCCATTATGTCCTCATGTGGACCCTCTCCCGTGTGTAACTACAGGGAGAGCTCCCTGTCGGCTCTTCTTAGGAAGATGTTTGTTTGATTGGGCCAGGCCCTCTCATTATGATCTCATTTATGCCCAGTTACTTCTTAGAAGCCCCATCCTCACATATAGCTACAGCGGAACTGCAACTTCTGCACATGAACCGGGACAGGGAAGGTACGGCCCTCAGTCTACTGCTTCCTAGATGACACACTGAGATGATGTTTGCTTACACAGGAAGTATGTGAGACTCTTGTGCGGCTGGCTTATTTTCTTGGTGCTGTGGTGTTTGGCTTCTCCCAAGAAGAGCTGTCCAAAAGAGCAGGGTAGAAGCCACAGTGTGTTATACGACCCAGCTTTGGAAGTTAAACATCATCATTTCTGGTGAAAGAAACACTACTGGCTAAAAAGATCAGTCTTCCCCAGGGAAGGAAGTAACTCCAGATGGACACATATGCCAGGGAGCCATCTGGGAGGCCAGGTCCCATACCAATGTGAAAGATCAGGACTTGACGTCAAAACCAGCAGACCTAGAAATACAACAAGATTCTACATCTCTCACTTGTAAGCTGTGGGTAACTAAGGATCTCTGAGCCTGTTTCTCCATTGTTGGGATAGTAATGACTTCAATTTAAATGGCTGTTAATTAAGTATTGAATGAGAAAATAGACTTGGCATGTCACAAATGGTTAGCATCAGGTAAATGCTCCTTCCTCCCTCCAAATGTGTCCCACCTGTCACTAGCCTCGCCTGTCGATACTCCCATCTGCAGCTTTGTCCTGGCTTCACACCCCAGTCTTGTACAATACGGGAATCTAGAAGGCCACTTAGAAAGGACTTAGATATCAGTTAGTTAATCTAATAATTCAACACATTTTTAACCATCAAGTCTTTTTCTGTTATTTGTTTCCCCAAACCCCCATATTTTAAAATACTTTTGAGCACCAAACAAATTACGGTAATTGTATACTCATTTCCCATTCTCCTCGTTAACTCCTCTGTCCCTGTCCATCAGAAATCCCTATCAGTGATCTCTGGTTCATCTGCCTTGAGAACTGGGGCTCTAACCTGGACCCCCTGATCCCGAAGCATTTAAGCAATTCCTTAATTCTAAGTGGTCATCTCTGTGTGCATTATATAAACATGCTCTGTTTTATGTATTTGACATAAGGGTGTAAAGTTCCTTCTCATCTAACAACAATTAAACAAACAAACAGACAGACAGACAGACACCTATCCACCTTCTCAGGCTCTGTTTTCAGGGGCCTGCACAAAACATGTCAGGCTCAGCCTCCAGACATAACAAATCTGGGTCTGTAAATACCATAGAGCAGGTTTATTGACCTCCATGTAAGGTTCTCCCAGCAGCCAACATAGTTATTAGTCTGAATTTAGGATAGGGATGAAGTCTATGTCTTCAGCTTGGCTACAGCACATTTCCATCACAAGAGAAGAACCTCAGCTTCTCGCTGATTCACAGAAGGTGCTGTAAGAACAGCATAGATCCTGCTTCTGAGGAGTGGAATGCTCCTTGTTCACCTTGGGCTGGCCCTCAGCATCAGGCTGTCAGGCTTGGGTAGGAAGGTCAGTGTTGAGATAGGTGTCTGATCTCACTGCTTCTCCAGAAAGGATCAGAAATGAATGGAGTAAAGAAAAGCCCAAGAATTAAAGCAAAATCTCTCCTGGCCGGTAAATGTAAAGCATTGGTGTTTAATGAGCAAGTTAAGTGGGCTAGTTATCTAAATGTCAATAGTAAATAAGTAGTTTTATGCTAGTTCTCTCTCTCTCTCTCTCTCTCTCTCTCTCTCTCTCTCTCTCTCTCTCTCTCTCTCTCTCTCTCATATGTGTGTGTGTGTGTGTGTGTGTGTGTGTGTGGTGTCCCCCATTCAGTTTACAGTTTCTCATAAATGCTCTAGCCTGCTTTAGCTTTATTAAAGGGCACGAGAAATGAGGATGAGGATTTTGCATTTTCCATTTGTGACCCAAATATTAAGTGAGAGAGGTACAGATCACTGGAGGGGAAGGCTGGGAGGGGATACAGTCCTGGTAACGGGGCTCCGAGGCAGATAGGAAGGAAAGGGAAGTTCAGAGGAAAAGATCAGATAGAAGTTTCAGTTGGGCCCTATCCCACAGAGATACATCTGAAACTCTGGCTTGCTCCAGCCCTGCAGGCTGTTTGTGCCCGGGGAGAGGACAGTTCAGTGTTCCAGATGACTGACAAGCTTGAATGTCACTGCTCACTGCCGTGCAAGCCCTGAAACCTTGAGCGCTCCACGGAAGGCAGTCCGGAGTGATGCTTTAATGTCAATTACACTTAATGTCACTGTCCTGCATTCTCTCCGCCAGACATGTTTCATGGCAAGAGATTATGATTCCGAGGGGGGAAAAAGACAGAAAAGAAAAAACATTTACAAAAATAACAGTGAGCTGTGCTGATGGTACTCTGCATTGCCCAGTGACTACAACGTTTTTTTTTCAGTCCGTTTCCCCACCAGGCTTAATCTCTGTGCTTAAGACCTCTGACTGCAGAGTTTGGCTGGGGCATATATTGCACGCAACATGAAATTATACAGGGGGCAATATGGGGGCCAAAGGAAAACAAGACCAGGTACTGTGCATACATTTTCCTAATCTGAACTCTAAAGCGAATCAAAAAGTAGATGTCTTTAAGAGGTGCATTTGTCTGTCAGGGTTATCATACCAAAGTACCATTGACTGGCTGACTTGAAGAGCAGACGTTTGTATCCTCACAATTGTGGAAGCTGTAGGACTGCGATCAAGTGTTAGGATGGTTTCTTCTGGGTTCTTAGATGCCTTCTCTCATGTCTTTGTGTGCTCTTCTCTCTGCACCGTTTTGCATCCCAATCCTCTGTTTATCTGTCTGTAAGATTGGGGCCCTCCCTTTGTAGAAGAGAACAGCTTGAGAAAATGAATGGAAATGATAAGGGCAGAGGGCCGGGCTGCAGATCGGCTTTCTCTTCCAAGCTGGCTAGTGAGACAAAGACGTGCACATTCAGGCCCATGCCATTATTAAGTTTCGTAAGCATCACCTCATTTTCCTTACTATAATACCAGCCTAATAGCCTCATATTAGAAGAGCTCAGATTTGAAAGAAATCACTGGGTGCTGAGAACTGTAATCCCAGCACTCCGGAGGCTGAAGCATAAAGCTTGCAGCAATTTCAAGGCTAGCCCAGATGATGGTGTGAAACCATCTCAAAATCCTAACAGTGACAACAACAGACGTTGTTATCTCTACATAGAGCCTCATTCCGAGGTCCCAGAGGTTAAGGCTTCAATAGAAGGACTCTAAGAGCACACAGGGCAATCCCCACATGTAAAAAGCTGTGACAGTCTATCAATAGAGCTTCCTTGCCACATGCTTTAACGCTATAGGAGTGAATTCAGATGGGAAAACCGCTGGTCACTGGTGTGATTTGAAGAAGGCTTTACTGGCAAGTGGAAACCGGCTAGAGAGGTGTGTAGAGTTTGCCTGAGGGTGGAGGAAGGAAATGGGGGAGGGGGCAGAGAACATTGTAGGAGGAAGGGCTAGTGTTGAAATGTCCAGAGCTGGCTGTAAGAAGTCATGCTCAGAGACTGTTGAATAGACTAACTGGAATGTTCCCTTTGAGTAAGAAGAGAACAGCAGGAGAAAATGATAAACCACTGAGCAGAGACCCGAACTGTAGTCAGACTTTCTCTTCAAATCTGGGGCTACAATAAAACAAAAACAATAATGTGTACATACAGCCCAGTGCAATTATTAAAATTTTTTTCATAAACATTATCTCATTTTCATGGCTCTGATAGTCAATGAAGTCACCAGGGCATCATTCCAACCGTTATACGATGGTTATTGTTTGAAATTAAACTGGAAGGGATTGAAATGGCTCAATCAGCAGACTTTTAAGGGCTACCATCCGGATGGTGCTACAGGCAAAACAATTTGATGGCATTAATTATGAAGACCATTCTGTAATGGGGAGAAGTGGAAGAAAGAGGGTTGCTTAAGATTAGATCAGGAGTGGGCTGAGAAAGGGGCAAAGACGGTGGTATTAAAACTAAAGAACTTTGGTTGGAGAGATGACTCAGCAGTTAAGAGCACTGACTGCTCTCCCAGAGGTCCTGAGTTCAATTCCCAGCAACCACATGGTGGCTCACAACCATCTCTAATGGGATCTGATTCCCTCTTCTGGTGTGTCTGAAGATAGCTACAGTGTACTTGTATAAATAAAACAAACAATTCTTTTAAAAAGAAGTTAGAAAACTTACAACAGACATCAGATGTGCTATAGTTGATTAGTTGATACGCTATAAATGATGATTCTGTGAAGTAAGGGAAGTGGCCCTGCACAGGGATACACTTTGGTTCTCATCAGACTTCTATATCTGGGTATAACTTAAGTGACCTGATTCTCTCCCAACTTTGGTAGGCAGGGCCAGGAAGAGAGGACGCCAGCTTTGTGTTCTCAGTGCTTCTTATGGGCACTTGATGTATCTAAACTGTGATTGTGGATCCATCTACCTATCCTATTGCCTGTCAATGGGGAAAGTGACTGTGTATTATTTATCCTTGCCTACTTCACAGCCTGTAAAATGCTTCAAAAGTTGATGTTCAATAAATACCTTTGGAACGAGTGAGTGAGAGTTAACAGCCACGGAAACCAACACAGGAGTTAGGTTGAAGTTGAATCTGAAGGAAAAGAGGTGTTTTATAATACATGAATGAATTGGATGGAAAATATAAAACCAAGTCTGACTAGAGGTCATTCAACAGATCTAAGTATGCAGTAAGCAGGGCAATGGAATGGAGAAAGGTCAGAGTCAGGGGTGTTCAGGATACAGAGTCTACAGGGCCAGGACCAGGGTCAGGTCAGGGCCAGGAGGGAAAGCAAAGGAAGAGATAGGTCAAGTATGAGTCTCTAGTTCTGACTCAGGAAACTGGGTCAGAAAATGGACAAGGCAGTGAGTGGTACTAGAGTTAGAAAAGATAGCCTTCCTCAGGTACGAAGTGCAGGGAGCACGGCACTGAGGGAGAGGTGCCTGAGATATCCGACGAGAGCTGCTTTAGATGGATGTTCCGAGAAGAGCTGCTCCTGCCAGATATCCTGGCTCTAAGAGGAAACAGATCTGGGTGGTGGAGCTAGATGGGGAAGCTACCAGCATCCATGTGCATAGAGACCTTGGCATTGACTAGACATCAGGGTAAGTGTGGAGGAGAAAGGAATCTGGGACCAGTCTTCACAGTTCACATCCGTGAGAAAAGGAATTAAGGAAGGACCGACGGAGGGAGAATATGGATAAAAATGAACACATCATGCGTGGAACCAAAGAGCGGGTCTGCTCCTTGTGATCTCAGAGCATACTTGTGTCTGACTCGTACCTGGTCTTCAAAAACGTAGGGTTCTTAATATTTGAGGAATAAGAAACTATAAGAGCCATCACTGATTGAGTGTATACACTGATCAAGCACTAAACACTTTTCTCCTATAATCTCATTTAATCTTCATAATCATGCTCTAATACATGATTTTTGTTAGGGGGTCGGGGAGCTCATGTAGCCCAGGCTGTCTTCAAACTCACTATACAACCAAGGCAAACCTTGAACTCCTAATATACTTGCCTCGCCTCCCAAGTGCTAAGCTTACAGCTAAATCACACACAGCTTACATGATCTTTTTTTTTTTCTGAGAGACAGAAAATATCATTCAGACATAGAAATATGCAATGTGCAATGTGTATTGTGTGGATGAACTCGCAGACATGATGCTAAGTGAAGACTGTCATTAAGAGACAAAAACAGTGGTTGCACTTTTATAAGGAGTCTAAAAGAGCCAAACTCAGAGGCAGAGAAGGAAATAGTGGGTGCCAAGAATTGAGGGGCTGAGAAAATGGTAATTGCTAATCGATGGGTATATTAACTAAAAGGTTGAAGATATTTTAAGTTATAATTAATATAAAAAGTATTAACAGTATCTCTCATACTACCTTTCTTATTGTGTCTATTTTATTCTTACAGTAAGTATCTCTCAATTCAGATGACCACATTTCAAGTGCTTAATAGCCACAAGTGGCTTAGTGCTAGGAGTTCTAGACCTGGGAAGCTTGGGAATGGGACTACAGTCAGGCTGTGTAATGGGGACAAAACCTGAACAATCAGAACAATGAGACAGAAAGGGATCTGTTACCACTGTTTAACAAAGTGGACGGTGAGGGTCAGAGAGAAAGACTGCCCATAGTTACTCATCTCACAGGGGGGAAAACCAGGACTGGGGTCCGTGTGCTTTGAGTCCACAGCCAGTGTCCCTTCCACCATATAGTGACAGCAAAAGGTGCATCCTAGCCTCAGGAAGCTTGCTTAAAAAATAGGAAGTGTGGGCTAGATGTAAGATCTGCTGGAACCCTGCAGAGCCCATCCAGATGAGAGGGCTGGCTCGCAGAAGGGACTGTGAGTGAAGTGTAGAGCACCTACTGGCTTCTTTAGATTTATCTTTATTTTATGTGCACAAGTGTTTCTACTGCATGCATGTATGTGCACTGCCTGTGGCCTGGTGCCTATGGAAGCCAGAAGAGGGTTTCAGATCCCCTGGGACTGGAGTTACAGGCACTTGTGAGCTCCTGTACTTTGAACCACTGAGTCACCTCTCCAGTCCCATCCATTTGTTTCTAGATACGTCTTCCCTGCATCTATGCAGAGACACCAGTGAGGAATAGAGTCACAGATACATGTGGAATAGAGACTGTTTGTGTCTTAGGGTTTCTATTACAATGTTGAAATACCATGACCAAAATCAAATTGAGGAAGAAGGGGTTTATTTGGCTTACACTTCCACATCATAGCCAATCCTTCCATTGGAGGAAGTCAGGGAAGAAACTCCAACAGGGCAGGAACCTGGAGGCAGGAACTGACGCAGAGGCCGTGAAGAAGTTCTGCTTACTGGCTTGCTCCCCCATGGCTTTCTCAGCCTGCTTTCTTATCGAACCTAAGGCCACTAACCCAGGAAGGCATCAGACACAAGAGCTTGGGCCCTCCCACATCAATTGCTAATTAAGAAAATGCATTATAGACTTGCTTATAACACAATCTAATGGAGGCTTTCTCACAATCGGGGCCCTCTCCTAGCTTTTGTCAAGTTGATGTGGAACTAGCCAGCACAGCTTGTTTGTTTAAATTGATCTATGACACTCTCTTTTAAAGAAGAAAGGAGAGGAGAAAAAAAGAAAAGGAAGAGAAAAGAGAATCCATCTTTTTAAGAACATCATCCCCAACTGTTCCTACCTGGCTTACTTTCAGGATTCCCATGGCTCTGGAAGCTTGCCTATAGATTGGGTCCACCCTCTCTGTACTATAGATGTGGAAATCTATCTCTGAAAAGGGGGAAATTGTGGCAAAGACCCTACAAGTTGCCAAATAGCAAAACCGGCTGTAGAGCCCAGGCCCTCTAAGCTCCTATCAGTTCCTGTTCTTTTATTTTTACATCTAGTGTCCAATCACTTTCTGAACCTCTTCTCCAAGGTGGTTCCCAATGAGTTAAAAAAATTTTTGAGATCTCAGAGGTTTGCAAAGTTTTTCTGTAATGGACCCTCTGATAAGTATCTCAGGCTTTGAAGACGAAGCCAGTTCTTTTGCAAATACTCAGCTCTGCTGAGTAAAAGCAGCCATAGACCATAATGAATTTAAATTTCATATAATTTCCCAAGTTCAAAGCAGGTCAAATGAATCTGCAGTAATGAAAGTTGGAATGTTGATTTGGAAGATGACTAAAACCAAGCATAGAGAGGATTTCTGTTCCTGGAGATATTTTGTCTCCTGATATTTTTACATAATGTAGACCTGTGTAGAGAAATATGAATGAGGGGGTTGAGGAGATGGCTCAGCAGTTAAGAGTACTGACTGCTCTTCCAGAGGTCATGAGTTCAAATCCCAGCAACCACATGGTGGCTCACAACCACCCATAATGAGAAACAAATAAAAAAACCTCTGGGCTGAAGAGAGAGGGAGAAGGGAAGGGGGGGAAAAAAGAAAAAGAGAAATATGAATGAATCTCATGCCATTTTCATGTGCCAGGAAACACTTTTTGTTTGTTTGGAGAGAGGGTTTCTCTGTGTAACCCTGGCTGTCCTGGAACTCACTCTGTAGACCAAGTTGGCCTCAAACTCAGAAATTTGCCTGTGTCTGCCTCCCAAGTGCTGGGATTAAAGGTGTGCGCTGTCACTGCCTGGCCAGGAAACACTTTTATCCTCAGTCTCCCAAATGCAAAGGGCTGAGCACATTTGCTTAGAGTGTATAGAGGCTTAGGTTGAGCCCAGCACTGTAACACATACGCATACGCATACACACACACACACACACACACACACACAGAGAGAGAGAGAGAGAGAGAGCATTCTCAGCATCAGGTCACACAAAGTGTGGGGTGGGCTGGTGGAAAGAGCTGCTGCTGATTTGGTCCCATAGGGCCCTCGAGCTCAGCCTTCCATTGCACCTGCCCCTCCTTCTCATGATACATGAGAAACTCAATCACAGAGTGAAAAGTGAGTCTTTGCTATAGTCTGGGGAAAATGTTCAAATCTATCAAGAACTGGAGCTAGAGAAAAGGCTCTGTGGTCAGAAGCATTCGCTGCTCCTGCAGTAGACTCGTGTTCAGTTCCCAGCACCCACACGGTGACTCACGAGCATCCGTCAGATGCAGGGGATCTGACCCCTCCTCTGACTTCCAAGAGCACTATGCAAGCACACTGAGTACATGCACGCGGGCACTCAGGCAAAATAAAGCTAATAAATCTTAAAAATTTCCTACCGATTGTGGTGACTGAATGCCCATTTAGTTAAATGTACAGGCTTATGTTCATCTGTGTACATACGCTGGTACGTGTGACCACACAGGAAAAAGTATTTATAAAAGTAAGAGCTAGAGAGCTGGCTTAGTGGCTACGTAGGACCACCTCCTCAGGCACAGGAAAAAGTATTTATAAAAGTAAGAGCTAGAGAGCTGGCTTAGTGGCTACGTAGGACCACCTCCTCAGGCACAGGAAAAAGTATTTATAAAAGTAAGAGCTAGAGAGCTGGCTTAGTGGCTACGTAGGACCACCTCCTCAGGCACCAAGTACGAATGCGGTGAGCACATGTACACGCAGGCAAAACACTCGTACATACAAAATACTAAAAACAAATTTAAAAAATGTTTTGCCGGTGGTGGTGGTGGTGGTGCAGGCCTTTAATCCCAGCACTCAGGAGACATAGACAGGCGGCTCTCTGAGTTCGAGGTCAGCTTGGTCTACAAAATAAGTTCTGGGACAGCCAGGGCTACACAGAGAAACCACGTCTCAAAGAACAAAAACAATAAGAACAAAAGTAATAGCAATTATTTGAGAGGTTTGAAGGGCCTCGGTCAAGCAAGACATCAGTGTTTTTAAAAATTAATTAATTAATTATAGCAATAACAATAGAGTATGTTTGTCCTGAGTTTGAAACTTTCAAAAAGGCTTAAAAGTATCAATAGTACGTGTGTGTGTGTGTGTGTGTGTGTGTGTGTGTGTGTGTGGTGTGTGTAATGGCTAGCCTTGATAAATTCACCTCACAACCACAAGTAAGACTCATTCTTTTTGCTGTGTACTGGGAGGGGAATTAGGGCCTCTTTCACAACTGAAAAATCTAGACAGTTGCCTGATGCTGCCCAGTATACTTGGAAGCAGAAACCCCAGGCCTCGGGGTTTCTAATTCTTTTGTTGGGGGGGGGGGGGGCTCCTTCCAGGATGCTTGTGGTCTAGCGCTCTCAGTCGCTATGGCTGGAAACCCAAGGGACTAAAGGAACGCTAGAGGCCACAGCAGCAGCGGCCGCAGCCGGTCCCTGGTGTCTGCCCCCAGCTGTCGCAGACCTCCCGCACATGTGGTTTCAATCACCCAGCCTGGCGCCTTCCGCCCGCGCAGAAGCCCTGCAGCTCGGAGAGCTCTGCGACTCTTTGTTTAGGGAGGAGTCGAGCCCAGCCGGAGTGGCCACCCTCGGGAGTGGCTCCGGGCTCAGCTTTGCAGGTCTATCAAATTGCGGCCATGGCAGGGCAGCCCCGGGAGGCAGGCTGCAGGCTGCTGGCTGCTGACTGCAGGCTGCAGGAGGTGCGGGAAAGCCAGGCTGCTGCGATCTGGGTCTCCGGGGATAGCGGGGCCCGCGCCCTCTCTGCAGATGCTTGCCAAAGCAAACACCCAGCAGATGACCGGAGCGGGACCCTGGAGAGACCGCTGGTTCTTAGCAGATGGCCATCTCCCCAGCCTGTCTCTCACTCGGAATCTCTCCCGGTTCCGTCTTCTATGTGGGGTACAATTTTGTGAGCTACAGAAATTGAGCTTTCTAATTTGATTTTCTAGAGAAGGGTTTGAATAGAAACGCACATGGGACACAGGGAGGTGGGCACAGACGGTTGACTTACTTGGTTTGGAAGGAGGACAAACCCTGACAGCCTAATTTAGCAGCCTGTCACGCTGGGAGCCAAACGACGTTCTCCAGCCTGTAAATCCAGTTCTTTTACCGTAAGTTACTAAAAGAACCCTTTGGGCTTCACGTTGCACACAGTATTTCTTGAACGCGGTAAACTGGGCTGCAAGCGTGAAATGTTACACTGGAGGTAGAAATTTACTGCAGACAATCATCTTCTTCCACAACCCCATACCTGGTCTGCATTCCTGAAATGTCTGTTGCCAAGGAAACGGAGATCTCCCTCTGCGTTCTTAATCTCATTAATAAAAGAATTTTAAAACGGACTCAGAAGGAAGCTCGAGAACAATTTTATTATTAAAGTTTAACAGAAAAACAACAGGGCAAGTAAGCTGAAAGGGAGGAAGGAGATGGAGGAAAATTAGGACTGGAAGTGAGAGAAAGTGAAAAATCTCAGGGTGTCAGGGAAAACCTGTTCAGGATTTGGGCAGGTGTGAGGGGAGTTGCTAAGGAAAGAGGAGCCAAGGTTCTGAGCTCTCTGAGACATTCACTGCGGGTCTTTAGCCTTGACCATAACATCTAGTAAACAGGCCTTATAAAGCAGGGTTGGTGTTTTTACAAGCATAACTTAAAATTTTTTGAAAGTTCTTTTTTTTTGGGGGGGGGGGGGTTTCGAGACAGGGTTTCTCTGTATAGCCCCGGCTGTCCTGGAACTCACTCTGTAGACCAGGCTGGCCTCGAACTCAGAAATCCTCCTGCCTCTACCTCCCAAGTGCTGGGATTAAAGGCGTGCGCCACCACTGCCCGACTTCATTTTATTTTTTAATTGTGTTTTGTGTGTGTGTGTGTGTGTGTGTGTGTGTGTGTGTGTGTGTATGCACATGTACGTGAGTGTACATGCATAGGAGTACAGACACCCACAGAGACCAGGAGAGGCCATTGGATCCCTGAAGATGTAGTCACAGGTGATTGTGAGCCACCCAACGGTAGGTGCTGGGAACTAACCCTGAATCTTACCCACTGAGCTCTCTCTCTCTCCTTCCCCAGACGTAACTTAATTTTTAGACTATCTATATAAACATTGCAAAGATGTTTGATCATCTTCCCAGGTATTTTATTATTATTGAGATGATTCAGAAATAGAAAATTTCACAGGATCAAAAACAGTTCATTGTTTAATATGACCCTCAGATGGACTGCATCTGGTCGCCAAGACACCAAACCCTCCCCGTGTAGCATCTGTCACACTGCTAACAGCTCACATGCTAGCTTTATAGATTCAGACACAAAGCACCCCTGCTTTAAACCCCCATTGGGTCCCCTTGGCCTGTGTACCAAGAATGATTTAATCCCCTCAGTATGTTATTGCAAAAGAAAAAAATTATTCATAATAATTGTTGGAGGTGGAAAGGAGGAGTCTTTTCAAAGAAAGTATAAAAGATTAAAAAAAAAAACAATTTTCCTTCTACCCCTCCAGGTTCTCAGCCAGGTTCCTATAACAAAAGACAGATGATCAGGAGAGAAGCATCTAAATTTAATGTCTTCTCTAACTTCAGAACATTGGTAAGGAAATGAAGGCTCAAAGAACTGATTCAACCTGAGTGTTTTTATAGTGGATTTAATGAGGAGTGGAAAGTTATGGGCAGGGGAGAATGAACTGGAAGGCCAGGCTGAGTGAGACTGTTCACCGCTCCCTGTCCCTCAGTCCTTTTCCCTCTGGGTGTAGGAAGGACAGCTCTCCCAGAATCTGCTTGCTACAGTGGAAGATCACAGGATCCTTCTGCTTTTCCCTCCCACCCTTTCAGCTTAAAATATTCAATGTGCCAAAATGTCATCTTTTGGGGCCCTATCCGTAGAGTTGTAGAGTTGGTTCTCTCTTTCCACCCTTATGTAGGTTCCAGGGATTTTACTCAGGACTCCAGACTTATATGTGCTAAGATATCTCACTGCCTTGTTTTTGCATGCGTGTGTGTGTGTGTGTGTGTGTGTGTGTGTGTGTGTGGTGGTCACTACAATGGGGATTTGTAGAAGGAGAGAGAGATGGAAATGAACTTTAAATCCAAAAAGGAAAGAAGGATTTGCAGCCATGGAACAGGGAGGGGAAACTGGAGCATAGAAACATTAAGAATGGGTGATTTTTTTTTCTGAAACAGACCCAATAAAAGACATTTATTAAAAGTGGACAGAGTGGTAAGCCAGATAGTCAGATCAAGAGTGGGATGTGTCACTCAAGTGAATCAGGAAGTTTCCTGCTGAAGTAAGTGGGTCAACATAGCACCCAAGGTTGAGAATAAGCAAAGGAAGGCCTTAGAGGATTCTGACCAAGGCTCAGTCCAGGGGAATGCTTGCTAGCACACAGATCTGGCCCTGTTCTGCCTTCCAGCTGGAGTTCTAGTATTAACATCCTGTCCACCGTCCATGGAAATGTCTCATCTTTCCCAGGTGACTCAAGAGCTTTAGGATTCCTTTAGTGCGTAAGTGTGACCTCAGGAGTCAGACTTAGGAAATGTTGGGGAAATTGTTACTTAGGAACTAGCCATCTCTAGGTACCCACATGCTATGACACACCCTGCAGGTCAGAGGACTATTTACAGAGTTGGTTCTCTCTTTCCACTCTTATGTGGGTTCCAGGGGTTGAACTCAGGACTCCAGACTTATACATGCTAAGATATCTCACTGCCTAGGTTTTGTGTGCGTGTGTGTGTGTGTGTGTGTGTGTGTGTGTGTGTGTGTGTGTGGTGGTGGTACAGGGAATCGAATACAGGACTTCATGCTTTCTAGACAAACTATGTCTGAAAGACTTGTTTTTCTTTCTTCTGTTTTTGTCCCCCAAAGAGTATCAGATAACTCACTCACATTGGCCTCAAA
This sequence comes from Tokudaia tokunoshimensis, assembly GCA_036184795.1. Taxonomy (NCBI): domain Eukaryota; kingdom Metazoa; phylum Chordata; class Mammalia; order Rodentia; family Muridae; genus Tokudaia; species Tokudaia tokunoshimensis. Next base: position 41,889,627 of record BTHU01000008.1, read on the forward strand.
CTCCCGATGTAGACAAATATGACCTTAAACTCCTTATCCTCCTGCCTCATCTCCTAAATGCTGAGATTGTAGGCATATGCCACCATTGTCCAAGTCTCTCCACTTTTCTCCTCCCACTCTTTGGTCGAATAGCTAAGGTGTACCGTTGGTCTCTTAACAATGGATCAAACTTATGGGGTTGTGGTGGGGGAGTTGACCTAACAATGGAGCAAAAGCAACACGCACTCAGAAGAAATCTCACTTTTGTCCTGTTCTTCCCCCGGGGCTGCAAAACAAGATGATCTGTCCTATCTCATGACTCTGAGCTGTTTCGGGGAGTCCCCACCCCAGTCAGCTACCTGACTGTGAAGACAAACTGCTCTTGCTCTCTCTCCAGCCCACAATGTTGCTAAGCTCTGGTGTTTTATGGGTTATATGTGAAGGCACTAGAAATTTCTGATGTTTTCAGCCAATGCGAAAATTTGTCAGAAGATAGCCCTATCACAAGTCAAGAAACATCTCTTTTGTATGAGGACAATGCTTTGTGCTTCAGACGAGTGCTGTTATAGTTCATCTTATGACAGCTACACTAATGCTCATTAGCACATACTACAATAAGCTTAGATCAATGGAGGATCTTAGTAAATGGCAGTCAAGACTTCAGTTCGACTCCAGTCAGCTCAGGTGACCACTGGTATCACACTGATTTTCTAAATGTTTTGATTTATTTTTAATTTGTGTGTATATGTGAGTGTGTGTGTGTGTGTGTGTGTGTGTGTACAGGTGTATTTGTGTTTGTGTTGAGACAGGTTGTCATGTAGCCCAGGCTAGCCTTGAACTCACTATTTAGGGAAATGTGACCTTGGCTTCCTGATCGTCTCAATTGTGCCTTCTGAGGGCTAGGGTTACAGCATATCCCACCGTGCCCTACTGCTCTTAACCTCAAACACATAAAATTAAACCAACAAGGATTCAAAACCACCTGTAAGACTCAAAATATTCTTTACCATATTTTTTCCAACCATTGTGGCTTCTGGGAAATATTTCTCTGTATATAATTCATGGGAAAAGTGAACTTTCTATACCCTTTACCTTGGTGGATATAGAACAAAGATCTAATAGGTGAAGTTATTCCAGAGAAGGAAATGATCACCTCAACTCTACTCTGGAGGAATGCATAATATTTTTGACATTCATCTGGGAAAGGAAAACAAATCTGTCCCCCCCACTGTTTATACTGTGTGTGAATATGTACCCATCCAGGTACCCTGACCATGTTCAGAAGCAGCATCCACTAAGGTTAGACTAGTGAGCCATTTCCCATCCCTTTTCAACAGCTGCATCCTCGATCCAGAATCCTCACTCCAGAATGCTCGTTCTACACCTGACCTGCCTTATGCAGGAAATAGAAATGGTGCAGCTAGCTTGTGGTGTTATCAAGGTGCTGTTCTCCCATCACTTAAAAGGCATCAGCCCACATAACCAAAACAGGCAGAAGAGACTTTTCTTCCCTCTTGACTTGTCTAGTCAATACCATTTTCCTCTCTGTCTCTGTTCCCCTCCCCCTCCTCTCTCTCTCTCTCTCTCTCTCTCTCTCTCTCTCTCTCATGTGTGTGTGTGTGTGTGTGTGTGTGTGCGCGCGCGCGCGCGCGTGTGTGTGTGTGTGTGTGTGTGTGTGTGTGTGTGTGTGTGTGCACATCTACAGAGGCTTAGAAGTCTTGGGTGTTGTTCCTCAAGTGCCCGTTTGACCCATATGACCTTTTGTTTCTTTGAGATAGAGTCTCCTACTGGACTGGAACTCACCAGTGAGTGCCAGGGATTCACCTGTTTCTAGCTCCCAGCCCTTATGGGTTTACAGTAGACACCACCACTTCCTGCTATTTTACATGAGTTTGGAGGGTGAGACTCAGTCCTTGTGCTTAACAAGGCAAGCACTTTACCAGCTGAGCAATTTTCTCCAGCCCTCATTTTTCTCTTTAATTCACAACACTTGGATGATAAAAGAATTTTGCTTCCGTTTTAATTTTGTCAAACCCTGCCCAGAGAGCAGGGCAGAACTCTGGAGTCTTGGTTCCCAGGGGTCCATTTCTCAGGGAGTTAGAAAGGTCTCTGGTGTGGTAAAGCTGTTGGAAACTGGTCCTTGTCCACAAGAAGACAGATCATCTCAAAGCCTTGTGGGACACTTACATCCTCTGGACTCTCCCACACAGAACAGAAGAACCATGAAGTGAAGCTCTCGTAGTCAGTCTCTTAGCTCCAGCCCTCCTCCCACCTCCCCTTCTCTCTAACTTAGTCTTTCACACTGTCTACATTCCTAGGAAGGGAGAATTACACCCAGTCCTGCTCGAGAATGTTCTTTTCTCAGAATGGGCAGTCTTCCCTGTGGCTTAGTGGTTTCAAATGCTAAACCCAGCAGGAGATGAAATTCAGTCCTTGGTGCTATAAGTTATATTTATTCCTCTAGTATTTCAGGGCTGGAACTTCCAAGAAAGAAAAAAAGGAATGTTCAGTTAAAAGGAAGGGGTAGGAGGGTTAGATGGGAAAGTAACGTCTTCTAAAAGCAAAGACAGAACATTGACAGGAAGAGACCTGGGTTCAAGCCCCCCCTTGAACCTTGCCATTTGGGTTGGCTATCTAGTTGATAAGGTAACCTGGTTGGATAACAAGTACTATTGAGCAGCTAGGGACCCTATCTCCAAGTGACAGACCTTGTATTCAAATACAGGCTATACCATCCAGCTACATGTACTTAGCCAGTTTGACTCCTCTAAACCCTAGTATTATCATCTGAAAAATGGAAATAAAAGCTCGCCTATCTCATAGGGTTGTTGTAAGGATTAAATAATATCCCTGGAGGGTTTAACAGGTGCTTCATAAAAGCTAGCCATCAGCATAGACATTCCATGAGCAAGCAGTCTTGCCATTTCTGTACACCTTAAGATTGGGTGTTTTAAAAAGGTCAAATCTTTATGATTTAATTTAATATTGATAATTATTAAATTTATTTTTTCCCATTTTTAACTTTTTTTTGTTTTTGAACTTCTGGCATTTATTTATTTATTTATTCATTCATTTATTTTATTTTCCCCTTCCTTTCTCCCTCTTGCTCCAGCCTCGCACACTCCCCCCCACACACACATACACACATACACACACTCCTGGCCCGCTTGCTCCAGCCCAAAGGGTTTTTTTTGTTGGTTGTTGTTTCACATTACAGATGGTTGTGAGCCACCATATGGTTGCTGGGATTTGAACTCATGACCTCCGGAAAAGCAGTCAGTGCTCTTAACTGCTGAGACATCTCACCAGCCCTTTTCCCTCTTTTTAATTGCCCATTATATTGCTTGTTTTTTTTAAAAATCCTACCCCTTTCTTGGTTTACTGGTAATTTCTTAAAAGATATTGTGTGTATGTCTGTGCTGGTATATGTTCATGAGTGCAGGGGCCCTTGGAGTTCAGAAGAGGGTGTTGGATCACATGGAGTTCCAGATGATTTTGAGTCACATAGTATGGGTGCTGAAAATCAAACTGGGGTCCTATGAAGGAGAGGTTAAGGTGGCTCTTAACCTTTGAGCCTCACCCCGGCCCCTTAAAAGTTTGTAGGATAATGGACATGTGTGGTATTTGTTAAATGCTTTTTCTTTCTTTCTTTTGTTTTTGAGACAAGGCTGCCAGGAATGCACTATGTAACCCATGCTGGCCTCGAACTCACAGAGATCAGTCATCTCCTTCTACCTTCCGAGTGCTGAGATTAAAAAACATTTGCCACCCGCCGGCTGTTAAACACTTTCACATCTTCTGAGAAGTTACAGCTTTTCTTCTTTAGTCCACAAATGTGGGGATTGCAGTGATCAGGTTTTATTGTTTTGTTTTGGGAGTTGGATACAGCAAGTTTGGACATAGGTGAAACTCATGTGACCCAATCATCATTCTCAGTGTTGACTGCTTGAGTAGAACATATTATTTTTTTGATTGTTCCTATGTACTTGAGGGACATTGGTCCTTTTTTCTATGACTGGTATCTTTGGCTTTAGGCTTAGAATTAGAGTGGCTGAAAAGTGTTGAGAAAGGCTCCCACTCTTCTAGTTTCTGAAAGACCTCAGAATTGGTTTCTTGGCTGGAGAGGTTGGCTCCCTGGTTAAGAATACTTGCTGTGCTTCTAGAGGATCCAGGTTCGATTCCCAGCATCAACATCTCTAAGTCCAGTTCCAGGGGATCCAGTGCCCTTTTCTGACCTCAGTAGGTCTTGTATGCACTATGTACACACACACACACACACACACACACACACACACACACAGGCAAAATATCCACACACATAAAATAATAAAATAAAAATAATTTAAAAGAAAAAAGAATTGGCTTCTCTGCTACTGGCAATTTGAACTCTATGACTAAAGGTTGAAGAGAATAACTATCCATTAGTTCTCTCTCTCTCTCCCCTATGTGGTGAGGTTTACTCATCACAGTAGAAAAGAAATTATTATTCTCAAAGTGGGACAGTGTGAAGATCTCTACAAGAAGGCTATAATGTCTGTCCAACGTGTAAAGCCCTGGTTTTTATCCCCAGCATGGGAAAAAAATAATCACTATATTCAAAGAATTATAGAATTATATAATCATAACTTCCTACCCCTTTCCCATAGAAAATTTGTCACATTTTCATAGCTAATATTTGATTATACTTAATCTATCCTATTGCATATAATTAAATACTTATAATTAAGTATTTTTTTCTTTTATTCCTAGGCGTCTTCTTCAATTATAAACTTTATAAGAGAAGAGACTAGATCTGTTTTCTTTGCTATTCATAACCTACCTCAAGAATAGACAGTTGATATTTAATTAATTCATGAAGTGATAAATGAGTAAAATAACTAATGCCTTTAAATTTAAATGAGCTTTCCAGGCAATTCTCGTGTCCCTCTGAAAATTAATGAGGTCAACTTATATTCATTGGGTGCCTGTTGACGACAAGCATTGTACGAGGTGCACGTGAGAAATGCCCATCTGGAGAGTTCACTGTCTAATTGGAGAAAGAAAATGGGAAATGAGTTTAGGAGGAGGAAGGAGGAGCAGGAGTTCAAAGCCAACCTGAGTCTGTCTCAACATAAAAAGGAAGAGGAGAAAGGGGAGGGGCAAACTGTAGAAGTGTATCTAAAGAGTATTGTAGAGAAATGCAAGAAGAAGAAATCATGGCTTCCTGGAAAAGGCTTAATCACAAGAGGGTTTCCAGCTCAGGAAGGTGAGATAAAGCCAGGGCTGATGGCTCACAAATTTAACCCTAGTACTTGGAAGACAGAGGCAGGTGGATTGCTGTGAGTTCTAGCCAGGGCTCTGTAGAGAGACCCTGTCTTTTTTAAAAAAAGGAGAAAGAAATGAAGAAGAGGAGGAGGAACAGAAAGAGGAGGAGGAGGAGGAGGAGGAGGCGCTGATGAAGTATAAACAGCAACATGGCTGTAGATAGGACTGTGTCTTTGTGTTGCCCAACCTGGCCCAGGACCAAGTAGCTGAGAACCAGTCTCAGGAGCCTTCCTTGTACCCTGCAAGCAGTTGTGTGGTCACTAGAGGTTGTTAAGTAGGACACTGCTCTGCAAGCTTCTCCACCAAAGTGTTTCTTTATTTTATTGTTTTATATATGTGTGTGGATATTCTGCCTGCATCCTTATCTGTGTATCATTTGTGTACCTGGCGATGTCAGAGCCCAATCCCCTGAAGTTGGAGTTACAGGCAGTTCTGAAATACCATATAGGTGCTGGAAATCAAACCCAGGTCCTGAAAGAGTAGCCAGTGTTCTTAACCACTGAGCCATCTCTCCAGCCCCCATTCCCACTTGGTTTTACAGTATAGTCCCAGCTGGCCTGGACTTTGCTATGCAATCTAGTGTCCTGAAACTCACAGAGCTGCACCTGCTTCTGACTCCCAAGTGCTGGGATTAAAGGTGTGCATCACTGCTCCTGAGTCAGTGTTCCTTTAAGGCAGAGGAGCACACATCTACTCTCAGGATTCAGGACATAGCTCGGGACAATATGACATAAGCCCGGGCTTCTTTTCCTTCTTTCTTCTTTATTTGTGTGCTTGTTGGTTTTGTGTGTATGTGTACGCCCGTGTGTGGCATGTGCATGTATGTAAAGGCACCATTGGAGGCCAGAGGTGGCAAGTTCCCCTGGAACTAGAGTTACAGGAGGTTATGAGCACCTGAGTCACCTGCTGTGGAAGCTGAGAACTGAACGTAGGCCCTCCACAGGGATACTCTTAAGCACTCCTAACCACTGAGCCAATTCTCCAGCCCCAAAGATACATTACTTTAAAAATGAATCGTGTGTGTGTGTGTATACATGTATGTCTAAGTGGACATGTGGCAATCAGGGTTGGTTCTATCTAGCCCTGTAGGTTAAACTTAGGGCCTCAGGTTTGGCAGCACGTGCCTTCACCCACAGAGCCATCTTGCTTACCTGCCCTCCATTTTATATTTTTTAAATACAAGAAATTGAACTGGTTATGGTGGTGCACACCTTTAATACCAGCAGAGGCAGAGGCAGGGAGATCTCTGAGTTCAAGGTTAGCCTGGTCTACTGAGTAAAATCTCAGGAGAGGACAGCCAGGGCTACAAAGAGAAACTCTAGCTAGGAAAGAAAGAGAAAGGGAGGGAGTAAGGGAGGAGGGAGGGAGTTAGGGAGAGAGGAAGGGATAGAAAAAAGAAGAGAAAGAAGAAATTGGTTTTACTTACTGACGTTCAGAACATGACACTCCAGGTGACTATTTATTACACGATTAACTTAATCGCTTAATCACTGCTCATGGTGAAGAGACACCATGACCAAGGCAACTCTTATAAAAGAAAGAATTTAATTGTGGACTTGCCTACAGTTTCAGAGCGTGAAGCTGCTGTCATCACGGAGGGTCCTGGCAGCGCTAGAGCAGCAGCCGACAGCTACATCCTCCTGCGGGCAGAGGGAGAGAGACTGGGCCTGGCATGGGCTTCTGAAACCTCCACGCCCACGCTGCTGGGCTAAACATTCAAAACGTGAGCCTATAGAGGCCATTGTCATTCCAACTGCCACACACAGATTATATAACCACTCTGTAAATGTTTATCAAATGAATAGGTGATAGAAGGACATGACCAGATATCTAAAAAAATGATCGATAGGTTTGGTGATATACACTGGTATTCTAAGCACTTGGGTTGTAGAAGCAGGAAGATCATGAGTTCAAGACCAGCCTCAGCTAGATTAGTCTCAAAACACAACAGAGAGAGAGAGAGAGAGAGAGAGAGAGAGAGAGAGAGAGAGAGAGAGAGAGAGAGAGAGAGAGAATGAGAGAGAGAACGAGAACACAAATTAGGGACCATGTACTAGTTAGCCTATTATGGAGCCACAACTCAGGGGCATAGAGATTTGGCCCTTCTAGGATAGGCAGACAGGCCCATCTGCTGGGTGAAATTCATCCCTATCTCCTTTCATCTCAATTCACTCACCTGTGACTCTGCATTCCACCTGGAGTGATAGGAAGGGTTACAGCCCAAGAGGGCAGAAATAGATGTCTACCTGTGTCTGCCACAATCTCAAGGAATGGTACACCAGTCAGCTGGAAAATCGTAGAAAAAGAAAAAAGAAAAAACAGATGCTTCCTGTTAACCTGTTAAACCAAAAATAACAGTGAGAGAGAGAGAGAGAGAGAGAGAGAGAGAGAGAGACTGGCTGTTCTTCAAGGCCAGGTCCCTCCTTCTTTTTCTAAAAGGCCCTTAAGTCCCCCTTCAAATAGCTCACTCGTTCCCCCTTGCTCCTTTTTTCCCTTGTAATACAATCTTGATCAGTCTACTCCCAGCCAAAGATCCCACATCACTCCTGCCTCTGTGACTTTGCAGGTGCCCTTCCTCCTGTCTTCTGAAATGCCATAGTCCTTTGCAGACCGGTCTTGCTTCCTCCCCGGACTTCACCATTCATTCATTCATTACCATCTCCTGAAAGGCTCCTGTGGCCTTCAAAGGGATGCCCAATTTTTGCTGTCTAACAAGATTTATGACTTCTCCCTTAAGTCTTACGTCGCTATTAGAGATGCTCCACGAGAATGGAGAGAAGGGATCTGAGTCGGTTCTGCTTGTGTCTTAAACCAAATCCCTGAAAGGTCCTGGGAAACACTGTACAGTCCATTTGTGCACTCACTGGCTGAGACACTTGTCTGCGTGTGCCTGTGTATCCCCTCGCAGACCTTACCGCCAGTTTCTCACCCACAGGAGTATCCGATCCCTCCTAGAGTTCTGCAGAGTTCATGGCCCCAGAAAGATCACAAATGCTGGAGACAAATGTGATATGCTCAGAAAAGCTGATTGCAAGACTGAAAACCATAGTGGTTTCTAAAGAGCACAGAGAGGAGGGAAAAAAATGAAGGATTTAAACAAATATTTTTCCTAAGCAGACCTCAGTCTCTAGAAGGGTTTCCAAACTGCAGACACAGCAAAAGAGGTGAGAGCGGAGAAAGCGCTGTGCTGGGCAGAACAGGGCTTCATTTACACGGTGGTGGTGGCTCATCCAGGGGATTTCTGTGCTTTCTTAACCTCTGAAAACCTTCATTCCTTTTCCTCAGTCAGAACCTAAAAGACCCTAAGCTCAGAGAACCTGCTAAACTGAAAGAAGGGAAGAGGAAGTGAGAGTTGCAGAGAAAAAGAAAGAGAAAAGGGGAATTTTAAAAATCCACACAGTTTTTCTCTTGTGGTGTCTTAGGTAAAAATGATAGTGCATTGGTGAGGGCATGGATCAGACCCTGGCATGGGGTCAGGAGATCACAGCACTAGGCTCAGTAGTGCTAGCCCTGGCTGTTTAGGAGATTGAGGCAGAAGGACCACTTGAATCCAAGAGTTCAAGGGTAGCCTGAGTATCAAAGTGAGACCTTGTCTTATAACTAAATAAAGGTTGGGAGCTGAGGCAGGAGGATGGTCAGTTTGAGGCTAGCATGAGCTATATAGCAAGACCCAATATTGGAAAAACAGACTGCTGACTGACAGACAGATGGACAGACAAGGAACGTGATTGGCAGTTTTCTCTTTCTTGATGAGACTTGCGTCAGTGTTCCTAGTACCTTCTCCTCTCAGGCAGGCTCTATGGAGAAGCAGAGCCCAGTGGGAAGAGAAGCTCTTTCTGCTCTTGTCTCATCCTGATCAGAGGATGTTGCAACGGCAATGGTTCCCAGCCCGAGTGTGAACAGCCAGGACCCAACGGGAGCTGCTGAACACAAGGACCAGCTGTCCTCTTCTCCAAGGACTGTCCCCTGTGGTGCAGAGCTGGGCAGCAGGACAGCAAGCACTCTGGCAGTGGAGGGACTGGACTCAGCAAAGATGACTGTCGATACAGGAAGTGGGAGGATAGAAAGTCACAGACAGATCCAAGTTGTAGATGTTCTCAAAATCGAGCTGCAGGAGATGCCTACCAGCCCTCCCTTCCAAACCACTTTCTGTAAGGAGCAGTGGATTGGACATAAGTACTTTCCTGTGTCTCCTCCCAACTCCCATTAAGGTGAAAACAAGGGAACAAAGTGGACAAGAGTCCCCAAGGACAAGAGAATGGGGAAGGAAATTAAAGCAGAGGAGAAACGTCAGCAAGTGTTAGTGACGAGAATGCACAAGAGGGAGACGACTGATGTGAGAGGTCAGTGGATGAAGAATTACAGGGAGCAAGTCAGTGCACCACCGGACAGGAGTCTACCTCAGTACAGCAGACAGCTGAGCTGAGGCCTGGGGCTCACAGCTGGGACTAGGGGATCTGCTTTTAAAGGGTAGTATACAGAGTGCGGTGGTACATGTCTATAATACCAGGGTTTGGGAGATAGAGATGGGAGAATCACAAGTCTAAAGCCAGCCTGGGTCACATGTGACCTTGCTTAAAAAGGGTAGGGGTAGTGTCTTAGTCAGAGCTTTACTGCTGTGAACAGACACCATGACCAAGGCAACTCTTACAAGAGCAACATATAATTGAGGCTGGCTTACAGGTTCAGAGGTTCAGTCCATTATCATCAAGGCAGGAGCATGGCAGCATCCAGGCAGGCATGGTGCAGGAGGAGCTGAGAGTTCTGCATCTTCACCTGAAGGCTATTAGCAGAATACTGGTTTGCAGGCAGCTAGGGTAAAAGTCTTAATGCCCAAGCCCACAGTGACACATCTATTCCAATAAGGCCACACCTACTTCAACAAGGCCACACCTCCAAATAGTGCCACTCCCTGGGCCAAGCATATTTAAACCATGACAGGTAGTTAGATATCTAAGTTTCTGTTTCTGCTGTAGATATCCCAAATCCTCTATTATCCCAGTAGGGAAGTTTAGGAAATTAGACTCAGCGGCATCAGGTACAAGACAAAGCAAGCCAACCTGGAAGCAAAGTCAGAGTCCGCAGCCCTTTTCTCTGAGGTGGCTTTATGTATTCGTGGTTCAGACATTCCTCACCCACCTTTTGCCAACAGATCACTGACTTGAGAACTCTCTAGGCAATGCCGGATGGAGTGTCACCAACCAGTAATCTCAGCACCTGAGAGCAGATGCAGGATGGTAGGGAGTTCAAGGCCAACCTCAGCCATCTAACGAATTCAAGTCTAGCCTAGGCTTCATGAGACACTGGCTCAACAAAAAAGAAAAAAGGAATTTTTGTGAACAAATGCAACAATGACAGAGGAAGACAATTCCTCCAAGGAAGGAAGGAAGGAAGGAAGAAAGAAAGAAAGAAAGAAAGAAAGAAAGAAAGAAAGAAAGAAAGAAAGAAAGAAAGAAAGAAAGAAAGAAAGAAAGGGAAAGAAGGAAAAGAAAAGAAAAAGCCAGGCAGTGGTGGTGCATGCCTTTAATCCCAGCACTTGGGAGGCAAAAACAGGCAGATTTCTGAGTTTGAGGCCAGCCTGGTCTACAGAGTGAGTTCCAGGACAGCCAGGGCTACACAGAGAAACCTGCCTCAAAAAACAAAAACAAAAACAAAAAAAAAAACAAAAAACAAAAAACAGAAAAGAAAAAGAAGTGATGTACAGACACCACCATTTAGAAAATCTGCAATGAAAAAGTCTACAGAGAAACCCAGCGTGGACCAGTTCCCACTCCCATGCATTCACATCACGGTACCATCAAACATGTTTTTGTTTTCTCTCTCCCAAGACATCTAAGTAAAGAGAAGGGGGGGAGGGGGACTCTGGCTAACATTGCCAAGCCATGAATGGGGTGAATCCTTAAAGGATGGGATGTTATTTAAGAGGAACAGGCAATAACAATAGTAGCAATGTTTAATGGACATTTATTATGTATCAGAAGTGTGTTTAAGGAACTGGGGAGACGGCCCAGTGGTTAAGAGCACTGGCTGGTCTTCCAGAGGACCCAGGTTCAATTCCCAGCAACCACATGGCAGCTCGCAACTGTCTGTAACTCCAGTTCCAGAGGATCTGGAGTCTTCATACAAACACACATGCAGACAGCACCAGTGCATAGCTGTGTATTTAGAATAACCGAATTCTTATACTTTTTTTGGTGTGTGTGTGAAGCGGGGAGCTGGTGTCAAACTTTCGGAGATACACCTGCAGAGACTAAAGGTGTGAACCATCACACTCAGCTCTAACTTTTAGTGCCCATGGATTCTATACGGTTATTTCTCCCATTTTGTAGTGAGAAAAAAAAAAAAACCTAAGATACAACGATGAAAAGGGAAGTGCTGAAGGTTAAGGAACCAGGAAAGAACAAATCTGAAAGCTGAACGGCCAGTTTTAACCACTTCCCCAGAGAGTCCTCAGAAAAACCCTTGGAACGGCTCAGTGGAATAACAGGAGAGAACAGACATGGATGGTGGAGGATGGATCCAAGGAAACCTGACATCTAAGGGAAAACGGCTCAGAGGAGTTGTGTGCAACTGTTTTTAAATAACACAATAATACCTGATGCATGAAATAAGTCTTCATGTTAAATGGCTTGACAACAAATGAGAGAAAGGAGAGAGAGAGAGAGAGAGAGAGAGAGAGAGAGAGAGAGAGAGAGAGAGAGAGAGTCAGAGTCCACACTGAGACTCATAGTAAAATGTTACAACCCCCGAGATGACAATAAAAACCTAAAAATTGCCTGTTCCAGGGAATCCCAACATCAAGGCAGTAGAAGCATATGGCACAGCCTAACTCATGATGGACAGGCAAGGGAGGGAAAGTCCTATTTCCAGTCAGTAGGGATGGTATCACTCACTCACACACCCACATTCACGAGGTGCCTCTCTGGCAGTGCCTCCGCAAACATCCCTGAAGTTGGGCTTTCCTCCTCTCTTGGGCATACCTCCACCCAGCCAAGTTAACAGTCAGGGCTAAGTATCAAGCCCACTAATGGAGCAATCTGTCTGAAATTTGAGCAAAATCCATTTCCAA